>OX352772.1:160196812-160267133 GCA_947095535.1 Poecilobothrus nobilitatus | reverse complement strand
TTTAGTGGTTCTGAAAGGGGCGAAAAAATTTATCGTGATTATCACGTGCTCGTTGTAAATAATTTATTCTCGCGGAGGAGACTTGAGAAGCATAAGATTTCAGATCAGAGTTTGTCTGCTCAGAAGTGAGGCCAAAAGTTTCATTAGAGCGGTTAAATAAAGTTCGAAGTTCTGTAATGTTAGTAAGTAAGCCTTCTTGCTGATGTGTGATTTTAAGATATTTTTTTTTTTTTTTATGAGGGTTGGTTGAAAACTCGAAAGTCACGAAGAGGAACTGCACGTGCCTCCTCAGGGTAGTGTTGGACTTTAACTAACCAAAACCACCCCCCTTTTAAAACCAAACTTTAGGATGGAACCTTTAATACGAATGTACAGTTTGGTTTTGGGGATAGGGATGTGGGAAGGATAATTGGGAAAATTGGAATTGGGAAATTTGGATTATGGGGGATAGGTAGGAAAATTTGGAGGGACATTTTGAAGAAAGATGTTAATGTTCTTCTTAAACTTAAGTAAATCGTACACATAAGAATTACCAACTTTAGGGAACACATGCGATGGTATATAGTTCCACAGACGGGACGTGCGCATGACAAACGAATTTCCATAAGCTGTATTTCGCCATCTTGAAATCTCTACATGGTAGGGATGAGCTTCAGCTGCCCACCTTGTTTCTCGCTGGAAAACTTTGAGCCGGGGCAATAACTGTTTTATTTCGTTAGAGCAGGTGTTAATCCGTACGAGATATCTATTAAAACAAGGTAAGTGACCCAACTGTGCGACGATGACTGAGTGGAGCGAGCATTGAGATTACACTGGGGTCGTTGATAAGACAAATAGCTCTGTTTTGCACATTATCTAGGTAATCCAGCGCTGTTTGAGGGCCTGCAGCCCAAATGTGTGCATTATACTCCATTTTCGGCCGAATGTACGTTTTATAGATATTGAGATGATCAGATGCAGAAAAGTAAGTTTTGCAGCGATACAAAAAACCCAAATATTTAGCTGCATCTTTAGCTATACCAAAAATGTGATTTGACCAAGTCAATTTTTGGTTTAACTCCATACCCAACATGTTTAAGTCTGTTGAATGCTGCAACACCTCTCCCTGAAATAATAGGTTGGGAATAGTAGTGGCAATTTTTCACGAGATCAGACAGCATTGTGTTTTTTTCGTGTTGAAATCAACTCTGTTGACTTCATCCCATTTTTGAATTTTGGCTAAATCGTTGTTTAGCTCACTAATAGTGAAATTTTTTGCTGTTATATTAAACTGGTGATTAGTGTTATAGCGGCTATGAAATCCATAGGAAGCTACAAGGGTGCTGTCGTCTGCGAAACTATGGATCGGATTGGAGGTTAAAGAAAGTAGATCATTGATAAATATTAAGAAAAGAGTGGGGGATAAAACTGATCCTTGAGGGACACCAGCATTTATTTTGAATTTGCCAGATGAATATCCATCGACCAGTACACAAATCGTACGATTCGAAAGGAAATCTCCAATCCATTTTAGAAAGACCCTACCTAGACCTATTGCTTTGCATTTTGCCAATAAAGCATCGTGCCAAACTCGATCGAAAGCCTTAGAAATATCAAGAGCCACAACATCCGACTCACCAGAATGATGAAGGCTGATGCTTAGCTTCTCACAAAGGTAAGTCATGAGATCACCGGTTGAACGACGGGCTCTGAACCCGTAATGACGATCATGAAGCAGACCTTTGTGATCCAGATATTTCAGAAGCTTTTGGTTCACAATTTTCTCCATTACTTTGGAGAGGACCGAAGTTATAGCAATAGGGCGGTAGTCGGAGGGATCGCTTTTATTACCTTTTTTTGGAATTGGGAAAACATGTGCACCTTCCATTGGGTAGGATGAATACCCGAATTGAAGGAGAGGTAGAAAAGGTTGCGCAGAGGTTTTGAAATACTGGAGTAGGTATTTTTAAGCACCATGATGGTTATACCATCTGGACCGGCTGACTTATTTGTATCAAGATTTTTCAAGATTTTCATCACTGCCCGCGTCTTAAAGTAAATTTTTCCAAAGGAGCAGCCAACTCGGGGAACAGAAGGTGGCATCTGAGCTGACTGTGGCAGTGTCGAATTAGAAGCGAACTGCTTGCTAAATAAGTTCGCTTTCTCTCTAGAATCTGATACTGTTTTGTTATTATTATCAAAAAAATATGTACTACTTTTATATCGTAATAATGTATATCGTATAATTAATATTAGTAATAATAACAATAATAATAATAATAATAATAGTAATAATAATAATAATTATAATAATAATAATTATAATAATAATAATTAATAATAAATAATAGCTGCTACAGTGGAGCCATCTTTGGTTATATCATGCAAGTAAGGTGTTATATACTGCTACATGTTGTAATTCACGGATGGCGCTGACTGTGTAGTAAAATAATAATAATAATAATAGTAATAATAATAATAGTAATAATAATAGTAATAATATTAATAATAATAGTACAATTAAACAGTATAATAAATAGTACAATAATAATATAACAATAATTATAATAATAATAGCTACTACAGTGGAGCTATCTTTGGTTATATCATGCAAGTAAGGTGTTATATACTGCTACACGTTGTAATCCACTAATGGCGCTGACTCTGTAGTAAAATAATAATAATAATAATAAAAATATTAATACCAATAATAACAGCCGCTACAGTGACAGTGGGGGCTGCCTTCAATAATTACCTCATGTAGTAATATATATACTACAACTACATGTTGTAACTGTTGTGACAGCTTTAGTCACTGTTAGCAAAATAATAATAATAGGCGGATTCATTGTTTCCTTACAGTCCCACTGCCAATTCAATGTTTCCGTATCCATTTTCCTATCCTTTCCTATCCCTACTCCCTAGCCAATATACTGTGTTCGCAGGTAAGGATTTCATCCCACTATATTAGCTAAAGGGGGAGGTGGGTTCAGTCAGTAAGAATCTGACACTACCAAGGGGAAATTCTTGATGTCTTTGGAAGATTCTCACCTCCCTTAGGGGGAAAAAAAAAAAAAAAAAAAAGCAAGTGGTGGAAAAGAAGACCCTCTAACGTCTTCTTTTAGACTTTTGGCAAATATCCAAAAGGATTTGCTATTCTTTGACATGTGGATGACCTTACGTTTCAACCCTTGGTTGAACAAGAATTTTTGCTTGTTGATAACTCTCTTGAATCTGTTTCTCACCACTATGAACCTCCGATCTGTGAACCTCCGATCTATTGTTTTGATACACTGTAAAAGCCTCCTCTTTTCTAAAAATTACTTCTTTGCAAATGCGATTAAACCAAGATTTGGGCCTCCTCTTAACAGATTTCATGGAATGATGAACGAATAACCAAGTAAAATAGTTTCACTAATCGAATTTGCAGCAAAGTTAACATTCTTATTACGGAAGCAGAATGACCAATCAAATGTTCTAAAAAAGTTGTTAAGACCCTCCCGGTCAGCATGGCTGTAGCGCCAAACTAATTTTTTGGGACGGGACCTCTGATTGGGGATTGGGCTTACCCGGAAACTTGTCTTAACCAAACAATGATCGGAATTACCCAGGGGGCAACCAACTGAAACCACATATTTTTCAGGGTGTGAGGTGAGAAACAGATCCAAGAGGTGACCTTCTTGATCAGCACGGTCCGGGATCCTAGTGGGATTTTTAACAAGTTGAGAAAGGTGGAACAGTGTTGAAAATAGTTCAACTTGTTTCCCAATTGAGTTTTGACTCGGGGAGATGTTGCTCGAAAAATGAAGCCAGTCCCTGTTATGAATGTTGAAATCTCCCGCCAGAACAATTTCAGATTCTGGAGAAGCGTCCAAAATTTCATTGATCTGGTTCGATAGGTTTTCAATTTCCATAGCAGTTTCTTGTTCATTTAAGTTGGGTGATCTGTATAGAAAACAGAAATGTATGACATGCTTTCCAACGAGAATTTTTACCCAAATTGGTTTCCCCATTTATACAAACTGAATTAGGTTTGTCATGGAGATATGCCAAGAAAAGTGTAACATTATCAAAAATAATTCGATCTCTCAACCTAGCCAGAAGATATCTACTATCATTTGACATTGACGCTTGTTGTGTCAACTTTAAAATAGGGAGAAACAACGCCTTCATCAAGGATGGAATATGAGCCACAGGGGTGGTATGTGAATAGTAGTAGAACAGGTTAAAGATTATGAAGACTGTGATTTTGGTTGAGCGGTAGAGTTTGTAACGTGTGCCATAGAGCAATTTATATTTGGCAGAGGCTGCGATTTGGGTTGAACAAAGCCTGGAGATTTGGTAAAACCTAAGCCTGCAAATTTGGATAGAAGTTGAGATGAAACTGAGCTTGAAAGTGAAATGGCATTTTTGTTATTAGTTGTTAAATGTTTATTATTTATATTAGGATTTATAGTATGTATGAAGTTTGGATACTTGTTGTTATTAGTTGTACGATTTTTTTGAGTGTTTAAATCAATTCCATTAGTGTGTTTATGGTGATGGGTTTTTGTATTTATGCTTAATCTATTTTTAGTTTGTTTATTAGATTTTTTATTTTTACTAATTTCATTTTTATTATTAATCTGATTTTTAAATTTATTTCCTATTACAATTTTAGCTTTATTCACTGGTAGAACTGGCTTAGTCTTATTCCTCCATGCGTCTATTGTTATATTAGTATTTATGCCATTTTTATTCCAGGAAGAACCATTTAATAGAATGTCATAATCATCAGCTTTTACGGAAAATTTAGAACAGGTGTATTTAAGTTTTTGTTTTGTTTTGTTTTTAATACTAACTTAGGTGTAATAATTCGGTAATTATATATGATAATACAATAGTTAGTTTTAATAAAATTAGACAGCCAGTTCGCATTTGTTCGCTGTACTTTTAATAATGTGGTTTCGTTGTTGAACTCAGGTTGACATTTATACAGTTCAGCTTCGAAACCCGCTTGTTCCATTCTTCGACAGACTAATTAGTTCCAAACTTTTGAATTGTTTCAGATTATTCATTTAATGGTTTACACTTATTTACCCCAACTTCTATTTCAGCATTAATTACATTTGGTATTATTCTCAATTCACTCAGTTCAATCATTATTTTATTGAATTGTAAATTAAACGAAGTAAATTGTTCTTTTAACTCGTCAAGTATTTTAATAAGATTTTTTTCATTAAATTGCTGTTGGAAGTATCATTTGTTTTATTTTTATCAGTTGTAACTACTTTTTTTTTTAATTCACTTAGCAGTGACAAAATTAAATTTAGTTTAACCTTGGCTTTTTCTTGATTATCATTATAATTGTTTAATCTTAGAACAATTAAAGATTTAATTTCAGGTTATGTGCAACATCATTCTTAAAATCGGAAAGAGTATCGTTTGTGGGGCCGATATATCATCTAATGAATTTGTATCATCAATACGTTGACACAAATTGAACAAGACATTGTTGGTATTATCAATTACCTTTATTGCTTTGTTTAGTACTTGCATTTGATCATCTTTAATGTCATGTAAGCTTGTTAAATTTTCCTTGTTCATTTTTACCAATACATCGTGGAAATTAAGACAATCATCGCATACGAAGTTATTACAAAGTCTAGAAGAGTTCCAATTTCTTTCTAAACCCACGAAAGTTCCATGCAGCCTTTTTCAACAGAAAGTTTTGCATTTGCAAAAATCCATCATAAGTCATATGAGCATGCGGAATTATTTAAATGAGGAAAAATTATTGTTTACTGAAATATTTTTCAGTGACATTGTAACAAAAAGAAAAAACCCGGACAAAACAAAATTATTAAATAAGAATAAAAACGTTTCTATTATTACACGCTTATATTACTTTACAAACTAACAATAACAATAATACAAATACAAAAGTCAGCAAATTTATAAGAAATATAATTGGCACACTTATTAAACTATTTAAACTTTAGAAAAATTTAATTGTTTTTGTTATTAAACTTTTACTTATTGTAATTTTGTGTTTTTTTTTTTATGTATAATACTAGAAGAGTACCCGGCGTTGCTAGGAGTATTTGATCGGCTTTATGATATAAAAATTATTAACTTTTGCTTTTGAGTTAATATAATTTAATTAATATAGTTCACGTATTACTATGCATTTTCAGATAGTGATACTTGAATAAACAGAGCGAAGATTTACAGATAATTTGTCTACAAAAAATCTTTAAAGGAATCAATAATCTATTGAGTACACAATTACGGTGAAGTGAGTTTTCACAATACATTCGTTAATACCGAAACATAAAATCGTATTTAAATTATAAGAGGCCATAATGTAATCAATTTTTTTTTTGTAAGTAATGTCACTTCATGTTCTGGTGAATTATAAGCACATTTTGAAAAATTTGTTATTAGGTTCGCTCTGTCCCTCAGTCTGTTAAAACTTATATACTGTTTAATAAAGAGCAATGAAATATTAACTATGCATAGGTCTCTTAAAAGATTAATGTTGTAGAACAACTTTGTTCTACAACATTGAGCTATGCATAGGTCTCTTAAAAGAGTAATGTTGTAGAACAACTTTTTTATGTACCCTCACCGCTGGAGATCCTACAGCACCGATAGCTTTTCAAATTTGGAAAAAACTTCTTTTTAAATGCGTACATTTCAGGTTCTGTTTAACATATTTTCAATATAAAAAATACATGATTGCTTTTTACCTTTAAAAATCAACCAGCATTTTTTAGAAAGCTTTTGTTATAAAGACCTACACTTTTGTAAATTTTCAACTCAATAGGTAAAACCGTTCAAGTGCGACAACAAAGAAATTAAAACATTTTATTGAGCCCTGGTGTCGAAACGGATTAATTAATCGTACCCAAATCACTTCAGTGCGCTCCCGTGGTAAAGACCTACATTTTTGTAAATTTTCAATTCAATTGGCAAAACCGTTTAAGCGCGACAACAAAAAATTTGAAAAACTTCATTGAGTCTTGGTGCCGAAACGGGTTAATGGATCGTAACCAAATCAACTCAGTAAGCTCCTGTTGTAAAGTGCTACACTTTGATAAAATTTTAACTCAATTGGTCAAACAGTTTAAGTGCGACAACTAAGTAAATTACAAAACTTCACTGACCCCTGGAGCCGAAACGGGTAAATGGATCGTAACTAAATCAACTCAGTGAGGTCCTGTGGTAAAGAGCTATACTTTGATAAAATTTAATGACGTTCGTTCGGCTCTCCTGCCCAAACGGTTAACGGAACTCCATAAAAATTTTTCACATGCTTTTTTTCGAACCATAAAATCACCATACAAAATTGGATATAAATCGCTTAGGCAGGACAACGAAAAAGCTTTAAATGGCTCTCGGGCCGTTAATGAACCAAAACACCATATAGCCTACAACACTTTCCGGGGTCGTAGAAATGTTCCTGCAAAATTTGGTTGCAATTGGACTGATGGTTTTTACGTGAAAAGGGCACAAACAAACAGAATTTCTGCTTTATATATTAGAAGACTAGCAGAGTACCCGGCGTTGCCCGGGCACATGTAAAGACCACATGTATATTAGAATATTATAGACAGATATTATAACCACATGTATATTAGAATATTAGAAACAGTATAGATAAAAGTAAAGAATGTTGGAAATATCTTTTTAATAATAATAACAATACATAAAATTAGGCAAAATATTATTAATAAGTGCTCGTGCGGAAATTGGTTAATAAACGTTAACAAACATTTTGTCACAGGCTTAATTTAGAACCATAAATTCATTCTGCCAAATTAGACAGAAATTAGAAACAAAATTTTTTTTTTGGTTAGTCTATCGTGCCGAAATGTGCTAATGTATCACAACAAAATTTATTGAATGAGTTTGTCTGCCAAAGTGCAATACTTGTGCAAATTTTCAATTGGTCAAATCGTTTAAGTACAACAATAAAAAATGAGAATTTCATGACCTGAAGCCTGATGGGTTAATGTATCGTAACCAAATAAACTCAGCAAGCTTTTGTTATAAAGACCTACACTTTGTAAATTTTCAACTCAATTGGTAAAACCGTTTAAGGGCGACAACAAAGAAATTAAAAAATTTTATTGAGTCCTGGTGCTAAAACGGGTTAATGGATCGTAACCAAATCAACTCAGTGAGCTCCTGTGGTAAAGAGCTACACTTTGATAAATTTTGTAACTCAATTGGTCAAACAGTTTAAGTGCGACAACTAAGTAAATTACAAAACTTCACTGACCCCTGGTGCCGAAACGGGTTAATGGATTGTAACCAAATCAACTGAGTGAGCTCCTATGGTAAAGAGCTACACTATTGTAAATTTTCAACTCAATTGGTCAAACCGTTTAAGCAGGACAACAGAAAAATTTAATGAACTTTGTTTGGCTCTCCTGCTCAAACGGGCTAACGGAACTTTATAAAAATTTGTCACAGGTTTTTTTTCAGACCATAAAACCACCATACAAAATTGGACATAAATCGGAAACAAAAAATTTTTTGGAAGCCCGCCCGGCCAAATCCGGGTAACATATTGAATCGAAATTTCTTCGGTACCCGTCCAATGATAAGAAGAATATTTGTTCAAACTTTCAACTCAATCGATCAAACCGTTTAGGCAGGAAAATAAAAAAACGAAACGGCTTTAAATGGCTCTCGGGCCGCAATTGGTTAATAAACCGAAACGCGATTTAGCCTATAACACTTTTCGGGGTCGTGGGAACGTTCTTGCAAAATTTGGTTGCAATCGGACTGGTGGTTTTTACGTGAAAAGGGCACAAACAAACAAACAAACAGAATTTCTTCCTTATTTATTAGATTACTCTATGTATTTAGGATGATTCACTAAATACTTAATAAAAAAAATTAAAACAAAGAAAAAGAGTAAAAGTACGCTAAAAAAAACCTGTTTGTTTGTTTACTATACTAACGATAACTGAATGAATGACTTGTGGACTTCAAGAATAAAAGTAAAATAATCAATATCAAAAGTAAAATTTAAGTTGACATTGATATATTTTTTCAAAACATTCCATCTAGCATTTCTACTCTAGATAGAACTACTCTCTGGATCAAAAAGTAAAATCAACATCTATTGAAACTGGAAGGTACATACCCTTTACGCACATTTTGTTTAATATATTTCTCATTTACAGATGTAGTCAACAATATTAATAATAATAAAACATTGCCAGATCTAAAAAAAAATAAACAGTCAGCGACAATAATTAAGCCAAAAGCAATGCAAAACTCGGAGAAAACAAAAAAGATTAAAAACATTAATTAAACAACATTTGAAGTAGGAGTACAAAGAAAAACAATGAAAAAAGCAAAGGAGGGAATATTTGTTATAGAATATGAAGATGGAAAATCATCACAAAAGTTAAAATAAGAAATATCCAACAATCTAGTAAATCATTATAATATACAAATAAATAAAAATAACCACCACAATTGAAAATAATAAATACTACAGAGGATTTAAATGAGAAAAAATTGTTAAAATGCATAAAAAAACAAAACACTATTTTAGAGAACAGTGAAATCAGTATATCATTATATTGTAACAAGTAATTAAAGTGAGAAAAGAAAAAATGAATTCGAATATAAAAGATAAATTATATACAGCAATTATTGGAATAGATATATATGTAAATAATGCAAACAGGAAAACTTAATATAGGGTGAGATAGATTTGCCGTAAAGGACGCATAAGTATAATGTCAGAAAGATTTTCAAATGTTTGGGGTTCAACCAATCTAAAAAAAAAGGTATTCCCAAAAAGTTTTTTTAAATGTGGAAGAGAATCTACTGGTAAAAAATGCTCAACAGATAAGTACAACTGCGTAATTTAACAAACTAATAAGGCAATTAAAGTTAAATTGCAATCATCACACTATTATATGATACATGCTGGAGGTTGTACTATATACATTAAAATCTATATAATCTAAAAGTGAAAATTATAGATACGATTCTAAATTCAGGAACACGGATATTATTCTCAAACATATGAATCAAAAACCAAAAATATTTTATAGCAGTAGTATATATCACCTCACAAATATATCACCTATATCACCTATATATCAAATCACATCACCTAATCAAGTGTTTAATGAATTTAAGGAAATATTTTTACAATGATTAAATGCATTAAAAAAAAAAGGTAGAAGCTTACTAAAAGAAAACAGTATATGATCATAAGACCTGACTCTGGGAAAAAATTTAAAAGCAAACGTAAAAATTTTAAAAAAGAATTAAAAAAACGAAAGATCTATACATAAAGGAAAAATAGAAATAACAGGAAAAGACCAAAAAGCTATGTGGAAAATTATCAAAGAATTTTTTTTTGGAGGGAAAAAGGATAGTGACGAAGTAATAGAACATCTAAAATTTGGAAATGTTGAAGTAAATACGAGAATACAATTAGCGGAAGAATTTAATAAGTTCTTTGTTAAGAGTATAACAGAAATTATTATGTCCACACATGCCGTACAATATAATGGAATTTAAATTAAATGTAAAAAAAAAAATTAAATGTAAAAAAGATACTAATGGACCAAATAAAGAAATGTTATATAATTCTAATGGAATTTTTGGACCATTATTGATGAAAATCATAAGCAGCTCAATGCACGAAGATATTTTTCCAAATTGGAAAGAATCAATAGTAATTTCAAAAGAAAAAGTATTGAATTCTTGGAAAAGTGAAGATTATTGACCTGCTAATACCTTACTAATTTAGGAAAAGTTATTTCAACATACAGTACCTCATCAGATTCAAGCTTACCTAGAAGGAAACCAAATTCTAATTAAACAACAATCTGCAATAAATTGGACAAAGCGATATTGATACAGGAAAAAGTGTAATGGCTATTTTCTTAGATTTTAAAGGAGCGTTCGAAACATTAGATAGAAATACATTGATGAATAAAATAGAAAACTATAAAGTCGGAGGAAAATAATATTCTTGCGAAACTGCAATAAATTGAACAAAGCGATATTGATGCAGGATAGTGTAGTTGCTATTTTCATAGATTTTAAGCAAGCGCTCGAAACGTTAGTTAGAAATAAATTGATGAATAAATTAGAAAACTACAGAGTTTAAATTATACATTTTTTTTTAAATTTACTATTTAAATTCACTGTTATGTAAAAAATGTTATGTAAAGTTTACATGAATTTTGTACCTTCATAACCTCTAGCACGCTTTTTGATAGAAACGTGAAATTTTTAGACCAGAAAGAATTTTTAGAATTAGTGTAAATTTCCTCAGAAAATTTTTAGGGCTCAAAAATTGAAAATTTGCTACTTTTAAATACCTGTACAAATTTTTTTTCGGCAAGCCATAAAAATTACAACTCTAGTAATATGTTTTTACGTGCATTAATGGTTTTTTAGACTTTCGGGCTTATAGCTTCTCAAAATTGCGAAATGTCGAAATGTGTTAATGTATCACAACAAAATTTATTGAATGAGTTTGTCTGCCAAAGTGCAATACTTGTGCAAATTTTCAATTGGTCAATTCGTTTAAGCACAACAACAAAAAATTAGAATTTCATGGCCTGAAGCCTGATGCGTTAATGTATCGTAACCAAATCAATTCAGAAAGCTTTTGTCATAAAGACCTACACTTTTGTAAATTTTCAACTCAATTGGTAAAACCGTTCAAGTGCGACAACAAAGAAATTAAAACATTTTATTGAGCCCTGGTGTCGAAACGGGTTAATTAATCATACCCAAATCACCTCAGTGCGCTCCCGTGGTAAAGACCTACACTTTTGCAAATTTTCAATTCAATTGGCAAAACCGTTTAAGCGCGACAACAAAGAATTTGAAAAACTTCATTGAGTCCTGGTGCCGAAACGGGTTAATGGATCGTAACCAAATCAACTCAGTAAGCTCCTGTTGTAAAGTGCTACACTTTGATAAAATTTTAACTCAATTGGTCAAACAGTTTAAGTGCGACAACTAAGTAAATTACAAAACTTCACTGACCCCTGGAGCCGAAACGGGTAAATGGATCGTAACTAAATCAACTCAGTGAGGTCCTGTGGTAAAGAGCTACACTTTGATAAATATTCAACTCAATTGGTCAAACCATTTAAGCAGGACAACAGAAAAATTTAATGACGTTCGTTCGGCTATCCTGCCCAAACGGTTAACGGAACTCCATAAAAATTTTTCACATGCTTTTTTTCGAACCATAAAATCACCATATAAAATTGGATATAAATCGGAAACAAACAATTTTTTATAAGCCCGCCGGGCCGAATCCGGGTAACATATTGTATCCAAATCTTCGGCACCCGTTCAAAGCTAAGAAGAACATTTGTACAAATTTTCAACTTAATCGATCGAACCGTTTAGGCAGGACAACGAAATAACTTTAAATGGCTCTCGGGCCGCAATGGGTTAATGAACCAAAACACCATATAGCCTATAACACTTTCCGGGGTCGTAGAAATGTTCCTGCAAAATTTGGTTGCAAATGCTTAGTTAGAAATAAATTGATGAATAAATTAGAAAACTACAGAGTTTAAATTATACATTTTTTTTTAAAATTTATTATTTAAATTCACCGTTATGTAAAAAATGTTATGTAAAGTTTACATGAATTTTGTACCTTCATAACCTCTAGCACGCTTTTTGATAGAAACGTGAAATTTTTAGACCAGAAAGAATTTTTAGAATTAGTGTAAGTTTCCTCAGAAAATTTTTAGGGCTCAAAAATTGAAAATTTGCTACTTTTAAATACCTGTACAAATTTTTTTTCGGCAAGCCATAAAAATTACAACTCTAGTAATATGTTTTTACGTGCATTAATGGTTTTTTAGTTATATGAAATTTTCAAATTTTGGTGCAAGTCACAATTCAATTTGCATTATCTTTTGGAAATGTGCGCTTTTAAAAACCGTTGTTTTACATTCTGCCTTGTTTCATTTATATTAAATTACATTTAACTTATACCTTGAAATTGCATGGTGTCATGGCAGTGTTTGTTCTCATCGCTCGTTACATAAAATTTTTAGTTTTTTTTTGAAAAATAAAAGTAAACATTTATCTGACCAATGGTGCAGTGCGTAAGTCACCGCCTTTCAGCCGAAACATTTCGGGTTCAAACCTCGATCAGGTCAAAAATAATAAATAAAACATAATAAAATAATATAAAGAAAATATTAAATCTGTAATTATAATTTAGTTGTTTTCAGCCACACACTACGTATTATGAATTCCGTTTCAAGCTTTGAACATCAGTAACTACATATTTTTTACGATTTTTCTACTATAAAAACTATACATAACATATTAATAATAAAACAAACAACACATTTCATATTTACATTACAGTAGCATGGTACCTACGATAGTCGGTAGTAGTAACAAATCGTACACAACAGAATAACAAAAAAAAAACACAAAATTATAGAGAAATTCTCACTTGCTCTCTTTAAAATTGAGTATTTTTTTTTTCCTCTCGAGCCGACTCGATCTTAACCAACGGCTCAACTATTCTTTGGCTATATGTATGTAATGTAGTATGTAGTATGTACTTTAACTTTTGCATGTATAAAGAAAAAAAATTAAAAATTGATAAAAATCATCATTTATCACAATATGTATTGCAATTTTAAATAATGATGAATGATAATCATCTGATATTAATAATCAATATGTATCTAAGTATGTAATTATGTATGACCAGCGGGCAGAGTCTATTTAAAATTCAAATATATAATTGTTTTGGTTTTGTACTTTTCTATTAAATTGTTGCATTTATGTATGAATGTTTGTATATTATTTGAAGCAGTTAGAAAACTTTTCTAATTGTTTTCTTTTTTGAATTCAATTTCTTCGCATATAAGTACTAAAATTTTAGTATACAGCATTACAGCAATACAAATTTTAGTACTTAGTCTTACACCCAAAATTAAATTTGAATAATTTTTTATTTTTAAATATTTTGTATGTCAATATTATGCAGGGTTACCATTTGTAGAATTGTGGTAATATTTGTACGGTTTTCTCGCCCTCTGTACCATGTGCAATCTTAATCAAGGATTGTACGGCGAATGCACAACTTTGTTTGTGCATTTTACGAATGTTTTACGGATACCTATTCTGTTTTCGCCACGTACCTTTAAAACATTTATTTCGAACTCGATAAATAAATAGATATAATAGTCCTCACTCACAATACCAAATAATCTAAATATACGTACACCAACTACAGGGTCTTTACACAATTTAATTCTGTTTTGGCGTTATTTTAAAAATAATTGCAGTTAGTGTTTTGACGAATTTGGTTTTGTTTTCTGATTTTTTTACGGATTGTACTTTTTCCATGAATTCTATTTTTCGAAATTGTAACTGTATATTATATGAATTGGGATTCAACATAGAATTTGACTTGACTACACATTAACAGGGGCCCCTAGTATAATTATAATTGAATACTTGTACCGATATGGCTCACATGCTAAAGGCAAAAGGGTCCTAAAAATATCGGCATATATTTATGTATATCTGGACGATATAATAAAAAAAAAAATTAAACAAATTTTATTAATAAAAACAAATTTACTTGGGTCACAAAAAAGTTATTACACTTAAATAAATCTTATTTTAGACTCCAACATCCTTTGTTTTTTTTATACCTTTTTTTTATTTGTTATCCACTTTAGATTAATACATACAAATTAAAATACACATTGATTTTTTTTTGTTAATTTTATTTCAACAATATTAGTATAAAGCAGTTGCTAACGTAATAAATAAAATGTTACTTAAAAGAGTAGCCGTCCCTCCTACTCCTATATTTTATATCCCATCGTCAATAATCAAACTAAACAAAATAATATCAGCATATGTATCAACTGTCAACTGAATTTGAAGTAACTAATATCAGCAAAAATCAACATTAATTATTCTCAAACTTTAAAACTTTGATTTATAATTTTAATTTTTTTTCTTCTGAAATCAGATTTTTACAAGTTTAAAATTTTTTATTTATTTTTTTATTATTTTCTTTGTTTTTGTTTTAAATTAATTATTTAAATACAATCGAAAACTATCACGTTTTTATTTACTAAGTTTTATGTTTTTTTGTTCTTTTTTTCATTTTGATTTATGGCACAAATTAAATAAACCGGGTTTTAAGTGTATTGGTGGGCTCCTTTAGGTCACTGACTCATGCAGGAACGTAAATATACTACTGCATAATGTAAATGGCTGATGGTCTCACCACTAATAGCACAGTTAATAGACAGTTTCATTATACAGGATGGACCAACTTGGACTGACTGATTTGAAATTCTTATAATATTTTTTTTTAAATGCAAGTATAAATTATTAAATTTTTTTTAGCTAAGTGTGAAAAAATGACATCGTTTAAATGGCTTCGATTTTCCTGTTAGCAATTAATGGCAATTTCTGTGCGAATTTTCTGTTTTAGTTCCTGAATGTTTTGTGGTTTGTTGACGTAAGTCAGTTCCTTCAAGAAATCGCTCAACAAAAAATCAGTGGCCGTCAAATCTGGGAAATGAGGTGGGCAAGCGACTTCAGCATTTTTTGAAATTATTCGGTCATCGAATAAGTTCTGTCTCTTTCGGGGTATGAGCTGGAACCATACGTCACGATTACTGAGAACTACCGGACGTAAAAAATGTTCCTACATGGTCCGGTATACCGCCCCAGAGACGATTTTGAATGCCAAGTTACATTTTCGAAAAAATATGGACCTATAACTTTAACAACCATAATTCCACACCAAAACAGTGCAACTACACTCTGAGAGGATGTAATTGTCGCTGATACACAGCTCTCGGATTCTTCGTAACTCAAATTCGACAGATCTGTTTATTGACATATCCATTTAAATGAAAATGTAATTCATCGCTCATAATGAAATTGTTTAAAAAATTGATTGTCTGGAAACATAATAAAATTTAACTATTTTTACACGTTCTTGCACTGAATATAATGACATTATAAAATTTTATAAAATTCTTTATTACCTGCAACAAAAAATTAAACAAAAAACTTCAAAAATAAAAAAATTATAAGCATTTCATATCAGTCAGTCCAAGTTGGGCCATCCTGTACACCTCAGTTTAATTATTTAATCGTCTTACAGATTAGCTAACTTATTCCTTGAAACGTGTAGTGGAATGTTAAATATTGTAACACTTTCTATATGTTGCATATTATATAAAGTATATTTTATATTATAATAAATCAGCTCCTAAATACCTATTGAACTCGAACGTTGTATTTATTAATACATCACGTAATTGGCGACGAGAATTAAAAAGAAGAAGAAGAACAAAGAACAATACAAAAAAAAGCACATTTAATTTAACACATTGCAATTTGAAATAACAATTTTGTAGCAGTAAAAAAAAAAACTATTAAAGTTGAATTCCAACATAATAAAAAAAAATTTGTGATGAATCTTTTTTTCTTGAAATACAAAGTGTAGTTGAAATTCTAGTGTAAGTTTCCTCAGAAAATTTTTAGGGCTCAAAAATTGAAAATTTGCTACTTTTAAATACCTTTACAAATTTTTTTTCGGCAAGCCATAAAAATTACAACTCTAGTAATATGTTTTTACGTGCATTAATGGTTTTTTAGACTTTCGGGCTTATAGCTTCTCAAAATTGCAAAAAGGTCATATTTCCACATTTTTTTTCTTATTATATGAAATTTTCAAATTTTGGTGCAAGTCACAATTCAATTTGCATTATCTTTTGGAAATGTGCGCTTTTAAAAACCGTTGTTTTACATTCATCCTTGTTTCATTTATATTAAATTACATTTAACTTATACCTTGAAATTTCATGGTGTCATGGCAGTGTTTGTTCTCATCGCTCGTTACATGAAATTTTTTGTTTTTTTTTTGAAAAATAAAAGTAAACATTTATCTGACCAATGGTGCAGTGCGTAAGTCACCGCCTTTCAGCCGAAACATTTCGGGTTCAAACCTCGATCAAGCCAAAAATAATAAATAAAACATAATAAAATAATGTAAAGAAAATATTAAATCTATAATTATAATTTAGTTGTTTTCAGCCACACACTACGTATTATGAATTCCGTTTCAAGCTTTGAACATCAGTAACTACATATTTTTTACGATTTTTCTACTATAAAAACTATACATAACATATTAATAATAAAACAAACAACACATTTCATATTTACATTACAGTAGCATGGTACCTACGATAGTCGGTAGTAGTAACAAATCGTACACAACAGAATAACAAAAAAAAAACACAAAATTATAGAGAAATTCTCACTTGCTCTCTTTAAAATTGAGTATTGTTTTTTTCCTTTCGAGCCGACTCGATCTCAACCAACGGCTCAACTATTCTTTGGCTATATGTATGTAATGTAGTATGTAGTATGTACTTTAACTTTTGCATGTATAAAGAAAAAAAATTAAATATTGATAAAAATCATCATTTATCACAATATGTATTGCAATTTTAAATAATGATGAATGATAATCATCTGATATTAATAATCAATATGTATCTAAGTATGTAATTATGTATGACCAGCGGGCAGAGTCTATTTAAAATTCAAATATATAATTGTTTTGGTTTTGTACTTTTCTATTAAATTGTTGCATTTATGTATGAATGTTTGTATATTATTTGAAGCAATTAGAAAACTTTTCTAATTGTTTTCTTTTTTGAATTCAATTTCTTCGCATATAAGTACTAAAATTTTAGTATACAGCATTACAGCAATACAAATTTTAGTACTTAGTCTTACACCCAAAATTAAATTTGAATAATTTTTTATTTTTAAATATTTTGTATGTCAATATTATGCAGGGTTACCATTTGTAGAATTGTGGTAATATTTGTACGGTTTTCTCGCCCTCTGTACCATGTGCAATCTTAATCAAGGATTGTACGGCGAATGCACAACTTTGTTTGTGCATTTTACGAATGTTTTACGGATACCTATTCTGTTTTCCCCACGTACCTTTAAAACATTTATTTCGAACTCGATAAATAAATAGATATAATAGTCCTCACTCACAATACCAAATAATCTAAATATACGTACACCAACTACAGGGTCTTTACACAATTTAATTCTGTTTTGGCGTTATTTTAAAAATAATTGCAGTTAGTGTTTTGACGAATTTGGTTTTGTTTTCTGATTTTTTTACGGATTGTACTTTTTCCATGAATTCTATTTTTCTAAACTGTAACTTTATGTTATATGAATTGGGATTCAACATAGAATTTGACTTGACTACACATTAAAAGGGGCCCCTAGTATAATTATAATTGAATACTTGTACCGATATGGCCCACATGCTAAAGGCAAAAGGGTCCTAAAAATATCGGCATATATTTATGTATATCTGGACGATATAATAAAAAAAAAAAAATTAAACAAATGTTATTTGTTATTAATAAAAACACATTTACTTGGGTCACAAAAAAGTTATTACACTTAAATAAATCTTATTTTAGACTCCAACATCTTTTGTTTTTTTTATACTTTTTTTTTATTTGTTTTCCACTTTAGATTAATACATACAAATTAAAATACACATTGATTTTTTTTTTGTTAATTTTATTTCAACAATATTAGTATATAACAGTTGCTAACGTAATAAATAAAATGTTACTTAAAAGAGTAGCCGTCCCTCCTACTCCTATATTTTATATCCCATCGTAAATAATCAAACTAAACAAAATAATATCAGCATATGTATCAACTGTCAACTGAATTTGAAGTAACTATTATAAGCAAATATCAACATTAATTATTCTCAAACTTTAAAACTTTGATTTATAATTTTAATTTTTTTCTTCTGGAATCAGATTTTTACAAGTTTAAAATTTTTTATTTATTTTTTTATTATTTTCTTTGTTTTTGTTTTAAATTAATTATTTAAATACAATCGAAAACTATCACGTTTTTATTTACTAAGTTTTATGTTATTTTGTTCTTTTTTTCATTTTGATTTATGGCACAAATTAAATAAACCGGGTTTTAAGTGTATTGGTGGGCTCCTTTAGGTCACTGACTCATGCAGGAACGTAAATATACTACTGCATAATGTAAATGGCTGATGGTCTCGCCACTAATAGCACAGTTAATAGACAGTTTCATTATACAGGATGGACCAACTTGGACTGACTGATTTGAAATTCTTATAATATTTTTATTTTTAAAGTTTTTTATTTTATTTTTTTTTAAATGCAAGTATAAATTATTAAATTTTTTTTAGCTAAGTGTGAAAAAATGACATCGTTTAAATGGTTTCGATTTTCTCTGTTAGCAATTAATGGCAATTTCTGTGCGAATTTTCTGTTTTAGTTCCTGAATGTTTTGTGGTTTGTTGACGTAAGTCAGTTCCTTCAAGAAATCGCTCAACAAAAAATCAGTGGCCGTCAAATCTGGGAAATGAGGTGGGAACGCGACTTCACCATTTTTTGAAATTATTCGGTCATCGAAAAGTTCTGGCAGAATCGTCTCTTTCGTGGTATGAGCTGGAACCATACGTCACGATTATTGAGAACTACCGGACGTAAAAAATGTTCCTACATGGTCCGGTATACCGTCCCAGAGACGATTTTGAATGCCAAGTTACACTTTCGAAAAAATATGGACCTATAACTTTAACAACCATAATTCCACACCAAAACAGTGCAACTACATTCTGAGAGGATGTAATTGTCGCTGATACACAGCTCTTGGATTCTCCGTAACTCAAATTCGACAGATCTGTTTATTGACATATCCATTTAAATGAAAATGTAATTCATCGCTCATAATGAGATTGTTTAAAAAATTGATTGTCCGGAAACATAATAAAATTTAACTATTTTTAAATGTTCTTGCACTGAATATAATGACATTATAAAATTTTATAAAATTCTTTATTACCTGCAACAAAAAATTAAACAAAAACTTTAAAAATAAAAAAATTATAAGCATTTCATATCAGTCAGTCCAAGTTGGGCCATCCTGTACACCTCAGTTTAATTATTTAATCGTCTTACAGATCAGCTAACTTATTCCTTGAAACGTCTAGTGGAATGTTAGATATTGGTAACACTTTCTATATGTTGTATATTATATAAAGTATATTTTATATTATAATAAATCAGCTCCTAAATACCAATTGAACTCGAACGTTGTATTTATTAATACATCACGTAATTGGCGACGCGAATTAAAAAGAAGAAGAGGAACAAAGAACAATACAAAAAAAGCACATTTAATTTAACACATTGCAATTTGAAATAACAATTTTGTAGCAGTAAAAAAAAAACTATTAAAGTTGAATTCCAACATAATAAAAAAAAATTTGTGATGAATCTTTTTTTCTTGAATTACAAAATTAAACAGACATAGGCACAGTCTAATGTACAGTCATATTGTTATTCAAAGCATAAGTAACATATACATTTTTTTTTTTATATGGATGTGTTAGTTATATAAGTATAATATACATATAAAATTTTTCATTAAATGAATTAATATGTAACAATAATAAAAAATAAAAGCAAGTAAAATGCCCGACAATCAAGATCCAAATAAAACAACAACGTTAGTACAATATTCCAGAATTTTCTCCAAATCAAAATCGTGGTTTATCTGGAAGGAAGAATTGGACATACATTTATCGGAGGTAAATGTAAGCGAAGAAAATGCTAAAAAGTGCATTTTATTAAAATTAATAGGTGCTAGTTCATACAGTCTCCTACACAATTTATGCAACCCGCAAACTCCGGTGTCTAAAACATTCAAGCAGTTATGTGAAATTTTGGAGACACATTTCACTCCCCCAACTATTATATTACGTGAACGCAAAAATTTTTACTTAACAAAAAAAATTAGTATGAAACAATATCATAGTAGTTTGCAAAGATTAAGGAACTTGCACTAAACTGTAAGTTTGGAACAAGTTTAGATTCATTTGTTTTTTGACAAATTTGTCATGGGATTATCCAATAAAATTTATGAACGCATCTGTGATGAAGACGAAATATTAACATTAAAGATGCACTTACAAAAAGCATTAATAATGGAAAACAAACTTTCAACAATTGAAAATAATGCATTAGAAATGAATGCTAATTATATCAAAAAACTGTACATAACGTGGTCAAAAAGCAAAAACATGAACGCAGAAAAAAACAACAACAATAATTATAGCGGTGCAAAAAATTACCGTATCAAATGTATGCATTGTGGTTGGACCAATCATAAATCCAACACGTGCAAATTTTATAAATAATTGTAATAATTTAAATAATGATTCTAATGACAATTTTGATTTTTCTATTTGTAGTGTGAGTTCCAGTAGTTCTGCCAACATTTATTCTCTTCCAGTTGAAATCGATGGAGTGGAGATGACGATTGCGTGTGATACTGGTTCTCCGTGTACATTAATGCCTAATTCATTATTCAAGAAATATTTTTATTTTAAAAAATTTAAAATAAATAAACGATTCGAGCGTGTAATGAATCAGACGTATTTTATTGTACGGTTAAAAATACTTAAAATACGAATAATTAATTGAATTAAAATTAACTAAGTCAGCGTTTTTCTTTTTTTTATAAAAAATATTTTTGTAATAAATTGAACACAAATGGCTGCGTGCCATAAGCGCAAAACAAAAATAAAGGCAGAAACCCGATTAGAATGTGCTGGAGATTGTAAAAAAACATATCATGAAGCATTTAAATGTTCGGGGGTGGATAGTTCTACCATAAATATACTGTACACTAATGCTTCAATACATTTTATCTGTGAAGATTGTATCCAATATATCCAGAATGTGGACTTAATTGTACAAAATATGGAAAGGGCAATGGTAAAAAACAATGAATATTTGAAAGAATATAAAGAAGATTTCGAAGCAGCTATAGAAAAAAATGAAAATGAGGTGAAAAGTTTACTTGCGGCAATAGAGTCAAGTTATAGAAAGCGACTTGAAGGAATCAGTTCAATGTAAAGAAAAGAATTGGAAAAAATGGCACAAATTACTGAGGTATTTAAATCACAAAGTGATAAATTGAATGCAACTTTTCTAAAGGCAGGGGAAAAAAATGATGAGATATGCAACAAATTAACTATGGGAAAAAAATCAAATATAGGTCAAAACATCATAAATCATAAAAACATCATAAAAAATACTCCAAGTTTTTCAAATATAAATATGGAAAAACAACTACCATTAGTTGTTAAGCCGAAAAGTAAACAAAAAAGTGAACAAACAAAAAAAGAAATTGAAACCGAAACTAAAGAAGAGAGGGAAAAAATTAAAGTTGAGTTAGAGGAAAATTTGAAAGAAAGGTATGATATTAAAATACCGAAAGAGATTAAGCCAAGATTTGAAATATTGCATATGAATAATAAAATGAACGAAGTGGAAATAATAGAGAAACTTAGGAAACAAAATTCATTTATGGAATTAAGCTAACTGAAGATTATTAAAATAAATACTATAAGGAAATATAATAAAGAAATGTACAATGTGATTGTTGATGTAGACAAGGAATCTTTCCCCAAAATACTGGCAGCGGAAAAATTTTGCGTAGGATGGGAAAGATGTAAAGTGTTTGATGCCATAAATGTCACGAGGTGTTTCAAATGTAAGGGTTTCAACCATATAGCGACTGAGTGTACAAATAATGAAAAGTGTCTTAAGTGCCATCAGCAACATAAAACTAGTGAATGTAAGAAGGAAGAAATAAATAAATGTATTAATTGTATAAAAGATAATCAGAAATTTAATTTAGTTTTAGATATTAATCACAAAACTTTGAGTAGACTATGTCCTGTATATCAAAATAAAATAAGTTTAAAAAAAAAAGAATTAGTTACTAGCAACTAAAGTACATAAAAGTGGATGACCTTATGTTAAATAAATATGTATATAGTGTTTCAAATTTGATAAAAAAAAATGTTAATAAAAGTCATGATATTGATAAATTTAATAATGGTAATGATATTAGTGATAAAAATAATAATTCAAATAGTTATAGCACTGCAATTAGTTATAATAATAATTTAGATGACACAAAAAATAAGGTATCTAATTACAATAATAATAAAAATAATATTAATAATAGTTATAATAATGCTAGTTTGATAGATATTAATGAAGAAATCAATAATGATCCAACTAGTGTTATAAATGAAAATAAGAACTCTAAACTATGTAATACAAAGCATAAGAAAAGCCACATTTGCATGATTACTTATATTCCTAAATTTTGGTCAAAAACAAATAGAATTTTAATAAATGATAAAGTTAGTAATAATAATAAAAATAAAAGCATTATTGATAAAAATTATAATAAGGGTAATAATGTTAGGAATAATAGTAATAAAAACATTAACTGTATGAATGAATCTTGTAATAAGAGTGATGAAATTAATAATAGTAATAGTAATAATAATAATGATAATAATTATAATAGTAATGTTAAAAATAGTGGTAATAACAATGTTAGTAAAAATAAAATAGTTGAAATAGATGAAATTAATAATAGTAAAAAAATAGTTGAATTTGATAGTAAAGAAAACGTTAGCAATAGAGACAGTTCGAATGTAACAAAGGTACCCAAATATCACAACTGGAACAAAGGAGAAACACTATATCCGAAAACGAAGAAGTGGAAAATGTTTCATATAATAGCATAGTTCACAGGTTGTAAATAAAAGTTTTTTAAATCCAATGGTTCCTCCAATAGTTAAAATTACTAAAAGAGCGGTTCAAAATGGTGACAGTATATATATATTATCAAGATTGCGAGATTATTGAATATATAATAATGTAACATTATATTTATCATTTTTCCATGACCAAGAAGATATTTGTTATGAAGGTATAACGAAAACGAATATCAAAGTATTAATAAATCAGGAAGGATTACCAACGAATTATCAGGAACTGAGTGAATTATATTACCAATATCATAAAAGTATAGGTCTCTCCAGTAAAGAGGTACAAAAAGACCTAGCAGCATATAGACAACACACCTACAATAAATACAGAGAACATTTTCACAAAATTAGGGATTCTTGGAAAAATTATTTGATTGCTAGGCCGTAATGACAGTTCGTACTAAAAATAATATACAAATCGGTAATTTAAAAATTTTGTATTTAAATATATGCAGCTTGAGAAATAAGATATTTGAATTAGAAACAGTAAATAATGAATATAAAACAATTGATATAGTAATCCTTACAGAAGTATGGATATACAGCAATGAAATCATGACTTATAATATTCCAAACTATTAGGCAGTTTTCAATTGTAGAGAGAGAAAAACGAGGCAGGGGAACGGTCATCTTTATAAAAGATAATGTAAGCTTTACTGAAGTATTAAAAGATGAAAATTATAATTTGAATGTAATCCAAATTCTAAATGCTCAACCTAACCTAAGAATTGGTGCATTTTACAAGGCCCCAGCGGAAAATAGCAACATATTTATAGATTATTTGGAAAATAAATTAAGGAATAAAGGTAACTACATATTTTTTGCTGATACCAATTTAAATCTGTTCGATAACTCTAATCTAGTTATTAAGTATAAAGATATGATAGCCACATGTGGTTATAGTATAGTAAATACAACACAAAGTAGCAGAAAGCAGAAGTAGCACAGTTCACTCCAATACCTTAATTGTTCACATTATAACAAACTTTACCGATAAATATAATATTACTTTTTCAATAGAAAATAATAATCTATCTGATCACCAATTGGCAATAGTATCATTAAAAACAGTTAGGATTATGAAAACTCCAATGAAAAAACATACTATAAGTAAAACTGATTATAACCAGATGTTTCAAATTGTAAATAATAAAATAGAAAATACAAATATTTTTGAAATTGATACTTTAATTAAGATAATACAAGAAGCAAAAGTTTTATGTACAACTTCAGTGTCAGTGAGGACTAGAAATAATTCTTGGATAAAGCCGTTGATATATGTAAAATTAAAAATTAGAAAAACACTATATGATAACCATAACAAAGATCCAGAGGACACTGCTAAAAGGGTAAAATATAAAAAATTCAAGAAAGAGGTGGAAAAATTAATAAAGGAGGCAAAAAGAAACCATATCAATAGAAGTATTGAGAATTCCGGAAGTAACTCTAGAAAACTGTGGAAAGTATTAAATAATACTATAAGGAATTCTAACGACGATATTTCTGAACATATTACTAGTGTGGTAAAAATAAACGGAGAAAAGACAAAGGATGAAAATGAAACGGCACATAAGTTAAATGCATATTTTAATGAAGTAGGAGAATCCGTCATTAAAGGAATAAAAAAATAATGTAGATAATAATTCTGTTCACCATAAAAGAAATAACCAAACGTTAGTTTTATTCCCAGTTACGGAAACAGAGATTTATAAAATGTGTATGAAGTTAAATAGAAATTCAGCTCCAGGACTAGATAAAATAACAGTAAAGGATTTACAAGAATTAGCTAATATCATCAAACAACCTATAGCAAAATTGATCAATAAATGTTTTATGGAAGGAACATTTCCAGATTCATTAAAAAAAGCATATATAGTTCCGATTCATAAAAATGGTTCAAAAAATGAATGTGGAAATTATAGACCAATTTCCATATTGAATTCAGTTTCCAAAATTTTTTAAAAAACAATTAATATAAGGATAAAAAAGTTTATTTCAAAAACAGTGGGTTTTGATCCAAATTAATATGGTTTCCTAGGAAATAGTGGTACAGAATTCGCAATTACAGCTACGTTGGAACAAATTTATGATGAACTTGATGAAGCGTATTTTGTGGGTGCAGTATGAAACGATCTTACAAAGGCCTTCGATGTAGTAAATCATAGTAGACTAGTTAGTTTCCTAGACAAGCTGGGTAGAAGAGGTAATTGTAACTTTTATTAAAAAGTTACTTAACAAATCGAACTCAGTGTGTTAAAGTGAACGAAATTTTAAGTGGTGAACTTACTATAAAAACTGGTGTACCACAAGGTTTTCTCCTAGGACCTTTGTTATATTTCTTATATATTATGAATATACCAAAGAGTAATATTATTTCAAACTATTATGTATATGCAGATGATAATAATATCATAGCAAAAGCTAAATCGGTAAAAGAACTAGAAAACATACTAAAACAGGATCTTAATACAATATGCAATTGGCTTGATTGTAATGAACTCTGCATAAACGCTAAAAAAACCAATGATTTATTATTTAAAACTAAAATAAAATTATATGAAAATATTACTCTTAAGATAAAAGATACAACAATTAAAAGAGTAGATAATGTAAAATATCTTGGAATAACAATTGATGATAATTTGAAATGCGACAATCATATAAAAAACATGAAGAAAAACGTGATGCCTATTATATTGGCTATAAAAAGATCTGGCGCCATTCCCGAATATGCAGCTAACCTTATCTATAATGGGCACATTCTGTCAAGAATCATATTAACCAAATTGGTATTTTAATGAAGAAAGCGCTTAAAATTCTTTTCAAATTTAATCCCAGAACTAGTAATAATTATCTATATAAAACTATTAATGAATTGGATATAATCCAATTAATCTACTTTGAAAAATGTAAATATATGTATAAAATTCTAAATAGTAATCTTAAATCAAACTTAATTTTAAAAAATAGAGAAAATATTGATAAATACAATACTAGAAATAAAAAAAATATTAAAATTCCTAAGGCTAGAACAACAATGAAATTAAAAAGTTTAAGATGCAGTGCTATTAAAATGTTTAATTCATTACCAATAGAAATTATAAAATGTCAGAAATTGCAAATATTCAATAGAAAATTTAAAGAACATGTAAAAAAATTTAGAAAGTAAAGGTTGAAATAAGTATAAAGTAAGTTAATCCAAAAAAATGTAATTTAAATTTTGTAAATTTTAGTTTTAATTTAATTTTTTATACATAATTTTATATACATTGTAAAATTATCTGAAATTAAAATAAATAAATAAAAAAAAAAAAAAATGCAAAATTCAGTATTTGGATTATAGTGGTGGTAAAATTGAAATAATTGGTGAGTACACTGCTTTTATAAAATATAGAGATATAAAAAAATAAATAAATATTGTTGTGACGAATACACAAAATCCTCTATTGCTTGATCGAAAGTTATTAAGAGAATTCAATTTTGAATTAACTCAAATAAATTCTATAAAAATTAATGAAAAACATTCTATAATTATTGAACAATTAAAAAATGAATGTTAGAAAAATTTCTTTACCAATTTGTGAAAATAAATCAGTGTTTCACTAAATCAGTGTTTCTTAAACCACAATCGATTTCATTTGCATGGAAGAATAAAATAGAAAAACAATTACGTGACCTAATAAAAAAAGATGTTCTTGAACCAGTCGATAATTCAGATTGGGGAACTACATTAGTGCCAATTTTAAAACCTAATCGTGATATACGTATTTGTGGTGATAATTTTAGATTCGATTTTCGCAAACATTAAAAAAACACAATATTTTGTTTTAACACCTTTTAATTTTTCTTTTTTTTCTTTATACAAAAAAATAACTTATATTCTACAATTTAATCAACAACTAATTTCACAATTTAAATATACTTTAATTTAATTTATTTAATTATACATTCTTAATTTAATTAATTTTAAATGTTTAATACGGAGCTTCGGTGAGTTTGAAATCCAGAACAGAACTTGATTTTATTCGTTTATTTCCTGATATTTATATTATAATTTTTGCTTATTGAAACAATATTTTGTGGGAACAATAAAAGTAGGATTAGTAGGAATTTTGTCTGTGTGAAAAATAATTGTTTTTATAATAATGTTCCAGATGCTGAATTTGCAGGAACTTGTATATAGATTTATTGAAAGTAAATCTATGGGATAATTTAGTTTTTTACGTCATATAAAATTAATTGGAAAGATATTATTTTGTGGGAACATTAAAAGTTCGATTAGTAGGAATTTTGCATATGGCAAAATAATTATGTTTTTATGATAATATTGCAAATGCTGAATTTGCAGGATTGTAGATGTGTAGATTTACTGAAGGTAAATCTATGGGATAAAAATTATTTACTTTTTTTAAGAATATAGGTGTCGTATTAACATAATGAGAATTTTGTCTATGGGAAAGTAATAATATGTATTTCTATAATGTGCAAATGCTGAATTGACAAGAATGTTTTAGATTTATTGAAAATAAATCTATGGGAATTAAATTATATTTAAAATAAAGCTTTCTTATTGTTAATGGTGTCATTACCGTTTATAACACCCCCACCGTTACTCTGAGGCTCCGACGAAGTATTTATTATGATTTTCTTATGTTTTTTGTATAAACATTTTATTATTAAAATTACAATAATTATAAAAAACATAAGAAAAATATTGATAGATATATTTATTACATGATTTTTATATTTTTTGTTTACAATATCGTTAATATGTTTTCTATTATTTTCTATATTTTTTACATGAAATTCTTCAAATTTTATATAATTCAAAGTTTTATTTTCAATTATTTTTGTAGTATAGAAAGGTAAAATTATTATGTCATTAATTTTAGTATAAAAATTTTCATAAGTTTTTTCTTTTATTTTAATTTTACAATTTTCGTACCTTATTAAGTTGTTACCTGTTATAGTAATGTTAAAATTATTACAATTGTGTTGTATATTTGTTTTTCCAATATTTTTGGTTATAATTATGCCTTGAATTATTTCTTTAACTTCTTTATTTAAAAATATATTGCTCTATATTCTGGAATTAGTAATATAATAATAATTTGTTCTAAATAAAATTTTACAGTAATTTTAATATCTTGAATGCTTTCAAAATCAGAAAGCATATTTAGTTCTTTTTCTGTCAAAATGTTTTTTGATAGTATGCCTAATTTACTTGTAAGTATTACTTGTTCCATATCGTCAACGTGAGTTTTGAGTAGGTGTATATCATAATTAATTTGATACATATATTGCATATATTTTATTTCGTCTTCTATTTCAAAGATTTCATTATTGGTTTCCATATTAAAAGAATTTAGGTATTCCGAAATTGTATTTTATTGAATTTTAATTTGCTTTGTGATATTCTTGATTTGGTCAGAAATTTGATTATTAATTAGTATTTGTTTATTATTCTCGTTAATAAGGGATATGGAGTTCTTAGATAATGCTTCAATTTGTTCGTTAATAGCTTGTTCATCATTATAGTCCATTGTACCGATAAGGTATTTTAGTCCGGTTCCTACTCCGTTAAATAAACTTCTTGTATGTCTTTTGTGTGGTTTAAGATTATCTATCTTTTTATCTAGTAGATCGAAATTATGTTTAATTGTATTGTACATAGGGTTACTAAAATTTAGTTGTATTAGTTCAATATTTTTGTGTATTAGTACTCTACTGTTTTCATATTCTGTTATGTTTATGATATGTAATACCTTTTTAAAATCTCTGATAATTTTTCTATTACCTAGATTTATTGTAATAAAACCATTGTTGTTATCAATGTTTTGTACTTCTAATTTTTGTGATAATATTAAAGGTATGAATATTATAATTAAGAGGGTAATTTTGAACATTGTGATCTGAAAAGAAGTATTTATTTTTTATTATTTATTTTTTTTTTAATTTTTTTTTGTTTAATTTGTAGTTTGATTTTGATTTCGTTTTTTCTTTTTAACTTTTATTGTTTTTGCTTTGACCGATGGGTTACTATTATCTTGAAATCTCTTTTTGGGTTTGACGTAAGAATTATAATACTTTAGACCAGTATCTTTATTAGTTATATGGTTTTCATCTAATATTTCTATTTCCATTTTTCTGAATTTCGAGTGGTTTTTTCCCCCTCGCGGATCTTTTACAAAGTTTAAACCGGGAGATATTTCAATATCGGTTCTATTTTTATTAAGAGCATCTATTGTTTTGTCTTTAATTTTTAGAATTTTATTACGGATATTCTCATAGTCAGTATCCTTAACTTTACCATTTATGAAGTCGATGGATTTATGGTTGGTTGTCGAGTGAATAGTATTGTTATACATTGCTATAATTTTTAGAATTTTTTCCTCAACGGTGTCCAAATTTACTCGTTCGTCATGTTTAAGTAGTCTAATATGCTCGTTAATAGTGTTGTGCAGACGTTCGACATCGGCGTTCGAAGTATGATTATTATTTGAGGTATAATGAATTTCAATATATTGATTTTGAAGAAATTCCCGTAACGGGAGAGCTTTGAACCCTAATTCGTTATCAACTACTATTTTTTTTAAAATTCCCACAATAGATAAATATTGTAAAACGGCTCTTTTGAATTCGGTCCAAGTTCGGGAATTAATTTTGATTGCTTGCGCAAACTTAGTAAATTTATCGATAAACGTTAAAAATAATGTTTGATCTAGGCTATAAAAAACGTCAATATGGACTATTTGGTTGGGACCTAAAGGTGTTTCTGTTATTTTGAACTTTGTTTTTATGGGTTTTCTTTCATATTTTTCGAGGTTACAAATCTCGCAGTTGTTTATAAATTGCGCTACTCTATCGCATAAATTTGGGTGGTAGTATAGTAACTTCAGTTCATTGCATACTTCTGAAATTCCGCGGTGATTATTTTTTAAATGCTCTTTTACTATAATTTCGGCAAGTTGCTCTTCGTCTACTATATCTTTTAATAATTTGTTACATTTAATTAACTTTAATTGGCCACTAGATGAAAAATGTTCGAAAAATATTTTTTCTAAGATTTCTAAAATATTAGAATCTTCAATATAAATTGCATTGATAGTTTTGGGATTGAAATGATTTTTCAAGACAGTAATGGCTGTTTGTTCATCGAAATTTTTAGTGTGAATTACTTTCCTACATTTTTTAAATATTTTTAAGTTCCTAATTCTAAGAGAACCTGAATTTGTTTTATAAATAGAAATTTGAGTTTTAAATACATTTAAAGGAGATTTACTAATTGGTATACTATTATTTTTAATAAGTTAATTTGTCTCGTTATTTCCGAACATTTGCTCTTCATTAAGGTTTACTTCTATACGTGATAAAGCATCGGCGTTGCCGTTTTGAACACCTTTTTTATATTTGATTTCGTAATCAAATTCGGAAAGCTTGAGACGCCAACGAACTAGTTTTGAGTTAGGTTCTTTTATGGAGAAGAGCCATTGGAGTGGCGTATGGTCTGTCTCAATTACGAATTTTCTTCCGAAAATGTAAAGGCGAAAGTACTTTGTGGCCCATACGATTGCCAATAATTCCTTCTCTATTGTACTGTAGTGTACTTCATGTTCGTTAAGGGTACGACTAGCATAACACACGGGGCGTCCTTCTTGTGATAGTACGGCACCAAGAGCGAATTATCTTGCGTCTGTTGTAAGAGTAAAAGTTTTATTAAATTCGGGATAAATAAGGATTGGTTCATTTATAAGTAGTCTTTTGAGAGTTTCGAAACTTTGAACATATTCAGGATTATCAATTTTTAGTTTTACGTTTTTCTTTAAGTATTTTGTCATTGGTTTAGCGACTTTGGAATACTCCTTAATGAATTTCCTGTAATATCCTGATAGTCCGAGAAATTGTTTAATTTGTTTTGGAGTTTTGGGAATAGGAAAGTTTTTGACGCATTCAATTTTTTTAGGATTTGGTCTTATTCCTTCTAAAGTCACAATGTGACCAAGAAACTCAGTTTCTTTTTTCATAAACTCCGATTTATCTAATTGAATCATTAATTTGGCTTCTTCGAGCCTTTTAAAATTTTTTTTCAGCGAATCTATGTGTTCTTCAATAGATGCTGAGAAGATGATGATGCCATGTAAATACACCAAACAAATTTTATTTGTATAGTCTTTTAAAACATGGTTCATTAACCGTTGGAAGGTAGCTGGTGCTCTTTTAAGTCCAAACGGCATTCGGATAAATTCATAATGTCCATTCTCGGCAGTGAACGCGGTTTTTTGAATGTCGCGTTCGTCAATTTCTATTTGGTGGAAACCTTTAGCAAGGTCTAACGTGGTAAAATATTGGCATCTTCCCAATTTACTTAGAATGTCATCTACATTTGGTATGTAGTCATCTACATTTTGGTATCCAGACAGGAGCAGAATATGGGGAGTTGCTAGGCCTAATAATGCCCTTGTCCAACATCTCGTTAATTTGCCTTTGTACTTCCTCTTTGTGAATTTGAGGGTATCTATAACACTTAGTGAATATTGGAACGTGATTAATAGTACGAATACGATGTTTGATAGCGTTTGTGAAAGATAAAATCTAAGTTTTCGTTATAGAATAAATGCGAGTATTGTTTTATAACTTGTAATAAATGCATTTTTTCAAAGTTGGATAAATGTTCATTACGAATTTCGCTTAGGACATTAAATTTGTTATTAGTTTCAGAAATTATATTAAAGTTATTATGATTTACAATCTCAGTTTCAAATGGTGAAAAAGTTATAGATTTATTACCGCTACTAAGAATATTTGCTTTTACAACGGCTGTATAGTTCTGTACTTCATATATTCCTTCTTGAATTGTGATTTCGCCATCTGAGGACTTCCTTTCCTGCAGATAAGCGAGACCATATTTTTGAAGTACTGGTATAGTTAATTCATATTCACCTTTCTGAGTAATATTATATTTTGTTTCTTTATTTTTATTTTTAAAATGTATTTGGATTTCATTATAAAGTGTGGTTAAAAGTTGTTGACCTAAGTCGATTTTAGTTTTTAATGGCATTAATATATTATTGCCTATTAGCCCGTCATAATTGTCATGAAAAGGAAAGACATACATTTCAACCTTCTTTGTTGAGTCTCCCAATTCTTTTAAAAGAGGTATAACTGCTTTATAAGTTATTTTTACATCTTGATTTATTCTTTTAATAATTATGAGGGTTTGAAGTTCTGTTAAATACATTGGATGACAAAGGTTAGGATTTATAATAGAGTGTGTTGCTCCGGTATCTATTATAAATTTAAGTGGTCTAATATTCCCACTAACTAAGATATATGGTAATTGAGATTCGAGGCCGTTAAAAGAAAATTTGCTGGTAATTCTGTTTTGTTAACACTTTTCTGTGTTTCTCCAATGTTTATTTCCATTGGTTCAGATTCAGAAATTTGATTATTTCTGTTATAATTGTTTGTAAAATTACTATTATTTACAAATGGGTTGTTCATGTGTGGGTAGTTGTTACTATTATTGGGATTATAATAGTTTGAATTTCGATTTTGAGAGGAATTCCATTGGTGGTTCCTATTGTTATTAATACTGTTATTTTGATTGTTCCTATAGTTGTTAATATTATTTTGGTTATTCTTATTAGAATTGTTATTATTTTGGTTGTTCCTATTAAAATTGTTATTATTTTGGTTGTTTCTATTAAAATTGTTATTATTTTGGTTGTTCCTAATGTAGTTGTTATTATGAAGCTTTGTATTATTAAAGTTTCTAGAATTATTGATAGTAGCGTTATTATTGGTACAATTATAATTGTAATTGGTTTTGGTGATTGGGTCACCAGAAAAGTTTTTATTTTTATTAATAGAATTAAATGTCTTTTGACCACTAAAATTATTAAGGTTAATATGTGCGTAGCATGCTTCATGTAAAATGTCAATGGCGGACTCAAGTGTTTTAGGATCACGACAATATAAAATTGAACGCATTGGTTGGGGCATTTTGTTCTTAAAAATAGTTAGAGAGTTTTTATTATTACTAATTGTTTGTTGAGCAACTGTTGAGTTGGCTCCTAATTCTAAGCTAACTTTTATATTTAATCTTCTTAATGTATTTTTAATTTCGTTGTAGAAATCGACGGAATTTGTCTTAAAGGTGGTAGCTCTCAGTTGGTCAAAAAGTTCTTCGAGACTACACCGATCGCTAAAATTTTTTACAAGGACGTCTTTTATTTCAGTCCATTTCTTAATGTGGTTGTTTATTTCCACTACTACCCTCACTTTTCCCTTAAGTTTTGATTTAATCAAGTCTGCAAATATACTTTGACTTATGTCGTCATATTTGCCTAATAAAGGGCTTACCCTATCAACCAAATCTGTGAAATTTTGTAGTTCTTTAAAGTTTCCAGTAAAGTCGGGTAATTTATCGAGATATTTCAGGGGGTCAATAGTAAGGCTTAATTGAGTTTCAGTCATTTTTATTTTTATTATAATAATTACTTAAATATAATTTTGTTTTCAAAAAAAACTATTACTAATTTTAAATATTGCAAGAACGCTTTCTATTGGGGGTTTTTTTTTCTTAAAACTTAAACTAATTGTACTAATCGCTATTTCTATAATTTTAATATTTTAAAATTTCTAAATTATTGCTTACCTTAAAATTTTAAAGTTGTTTTTGATGTTGATCAGCTTCGGGATAAACAGGAACTAAACAGCAACGAGATGAACAGGAACTAAGCAGCAATGTACAGGATAACAGGAATACAGGAACTGGATTTAATATTCGCAATCACCATATAGTTAGATTTTCATTATTTTGTTTTTTTTTCAAAAAAAAAAATATTTATTTTTTTTTTGTTTTTAATAATAAATAATTTAATTTATATTATAATATTGTTCTTATTCTTCCCATGTACACGGAGGGTAAAATGGGATTGTGTCCTCGTCGTCACTATCGACAAACATTGCAAATAATTTTTTTATTTTTATTAGTTTATAATTTTTAAATATATATAGGTTCCCCTTTTTTTTTTTTTGATTTAATTTCACTTATTTTTTCTTTTTATTTTATTTTATTTTTTATTTTTAAAAAAATTTTCAAAATTTATGTTTTGTTTTTTTTTTGTATACAATAGAATTAAAACGAAATATACAGTGTGTTAATTTTATTTTAAACTTTTATCACTTCGTTTGATAAAATTTCCTTTTTTTGTTTTTTTTATTTTTACAAAAAAAATTTTAACACTTCATTTGTTAAAAAATTTTATATATCTTTTTTTCTTTTTATTTTGGAAAGTCTTTCACCAAAAAATAAAAAGCTTTTCACGAAAATGTTTATAAGTTAATGCACTATAAATGTGTCAAGACACAAAGCGTTTTCTTTTATTTATTCCTTCTTTAAATTAGAAAAGAAAGCACTTAGCGCATCCTACCGACTGCGCCAATTTTAGATTCGATTTTCGCAAACATTAAAAAAACACAATATTTTGTTTTAACACCTTTTAATTTTTCTTTTTTTTCTTCATACAAAAAAATAACTTATATTCTACAATTTAATCAACAACTAATTTCAGAATTTAAATATACTTTAATTTAATTTATTTAATTATATATTCTTAATTTAATTAATTTTAAATGTTTAATACGGAGCTTCGGTGAGTTTGAAATCCAGAACAGAACTTGATTTTATTCGTTTATTTCCTGATATTTATATTATAATTTTTGCTTATTGAAACAATATTTTGTGGGAACAATAAAAGTAGGATTAGTAGGAATTTTGTCTGTGTGAAAAATAATTGTTTTTATAATAATGTTCCAGATGCTGAATTTGCAGGAACTTGTGTATAGATTTATTGAAAATAAATCTATGGGATAATTTAGTTTTTTACGTCATATAAAATTAATTGGAAAGATATTATTTTGTGGGAACATTAAAAGTTCGATTAGTAGGAATTTTGCATATGGGAAAATAATTATGTTTTTATGATAATATTGCAAATGCTGAATTTGCAGGAATGTAGATGTGTAGATTTACTGAAGGTAAATCTATGAGATAAAAATTATTTACTTTTTTTAAGAATATAGGTGTCGTATTAACATAATGAGAATTTTGTCTATGGGAAAGTAATAATCTGTATTTCTATAATGTGCAAATGCTGAATTGACAAGAATGTTTTAGATTTATTGAAAATAAATCTATGGGAAAATAATTATATTTAAAATAAAGCTTTCTTATTGTTAATGGTGTCATTACCGTTTATAACATATAAAGTCACAGTTAACAAATTTTTAATGGATTTTAAATATTAATTTTATTAATAATGTTTGCCTCATTAGAAGGAGGTGAGCTTTTCACAAAATTAGACTTGTCAAATGCGTACAACCAATTAATGTTACATGAAAAATATCAACTTTTATGTACGTGGAGTACTCAAATAGGTACGTTAAAAATGAAAAGATTACCTTTTGGTGTCAAATCAGCAGCAGCTATTTTCCAGAAAACAATGGAAAATTTATTAAGAGGTATATCTTATCGTTTCTCATAACAATTAGTGGCAAAAATTTTGAACAATATATACGGACATTAAAGTCGGTACTAAATAAATTATAATCATCATAAATTAAATTTAAGAAAATGTGCTTTCTTTCAAAATTAAATCTCATATTTAGGTTTCAAAATTGAGAAGTACGGACTGAGTAAAACAGATGAACGCATATTGAAATCACCAGAACCGAAAAATATTTCTAAGGTAAGAGCCATTATTGGAACGGTTAATTATTATTCAAAATTTGTAGATAATTTTGCTAAAAAAATTAGCCCACTTTATCAATTATTACAAAAGGGAGTCAAATTCAAATCGTCGAATGAATATCAAAAATTCTTTGATTTGATAAAGAAAGACATCATATCTGACCAAGTACTTGTTCACTTTAACCCCAAATTTCCTATAGTTTTAACCACGGATGCATGTAATAATGCAGTTGCTGAGGTTCTTTCATATAAATTTCCTGACAATAAAATTAAACCAATATGGTCTATTTCTAGGGCATTAACAAAAACTGAAAAGAATTATAGCACATTAAAAAAAAAGGTATTAGCCATTATATTTTCTCTTACAAAATGAAAACAATATTAAATTGGAAACAAATTCATAACACGTACAGATCACCAAACTTTAATCACCATTCTTGATGAACACAAAAGTTTGCCAGTTATGGCAGCTGCACATTATCAGGTTTTAATTATTTAATTGAGTTCATTAACGGAAAAAAAAATGAGGTGGATGAATTACCTAGATTTTCTCAAACGCATTTAATTGAATCACTTAAAGAAAATAGTTATATTAATTACATTGAAAGTGACGATTCTTTTAGAACCAATTTTAAAAATATAGCTAATGAAACTAGGCGAGATCTTATTTTATCCAAGGTATGTGATGCAATTCAACATGGTACTATAAAAAAATTAAATGATATACAATTCAAATATTTCAAAAAAAAAAGAACTGGAAGTAACAGTTGAACTTGGCTTTATTTTATGGGGCTATCGAACAGTAGTACCATCAAAATTACATGAAACTATTTTACAAGAATTGCATAAAGCCCATTTGGGCATAGTTAAAATCAAAGCTTTAGCCTGATCCTATATATGGTGGCCCAAAATAGACTGACTGATACTGACATTGAAAATGTCATAAAAAATTGTTTACCATGCCAAGAATTGCAACCAAGTCCTGAAAAAAGTGCGTTAATTTCGTGGATTCCTTCTGAATTGGTCTGGAGTAGAATCCATATAGATCACGCTGGTCCCATCAAAAACCATCATTTACTTATAGTTCTAGATTCATTTTCCAAGTGGAGAGAGATTTTTAAAACAAAAGACATAACATCAACTTTTACTATTAATAAACTTCACGAAATATTCAGTAGATATGGTTTAGTAAATACACTCGTTAGTGACAATGGCACTCAATTCACCTCTGATGAATTTAAAAACTTTATGAAAGCAAATGATATAATACATAAATTCGCTTCTCCTGGTAACATATAAACAAAGGTACAGGCCGAAAATTCAGTTAAAATGATAAAAAATATGCAATATTCAAAGAAAAAAATCAAGTAATTGACTTAAAAATTACTATAAACAGATTTTAGTTGATTATCGAAATACAAAACCCTGCACTACAGGTGAATCACGTGCAAAGTAGTTTTTGGGTCGTTCATTAAAAACTGGCTTTAGTAAATTAAAACCACCCTTAATTAGAGATAACATAATCAAAAGTCAATGTAAGGCTCAAAAAAATTATAGAGGCAAGCGCAATGTAGAATTTTTTGAAGATCAAGAAGTTTACATCCGTAATTGTAAAAATCCGAATAAACCTAGATGGTCCTCAGCTATTATAAACAAGAAACTTGGTCCACAATCTGTTATTGCATTTTTGTACACAATAATAAGGAAATAAAACAGCATCTGAATCAAATTAGAGATCTCAATCAAAAAAATATGATAGAACATAACAATGTTCAAAATATGAAAATAGAACAGAACGTATCACAACCACACGCAAACAACTCTTCGGCCACTACTTCTACAGATGATGCTGAAGAGACAGACATGTTTGGTACGAGTGCTAAAATCCACAACGAACAGCAAAATGAAATTGCTAGTAAACCTCATAAATTAAGATCAAGGATAGAATATGTTAGGGTAGCTAAAATTTAAGTTTTCACAATTATATTTTTGTTTTATCATCAAAATCATTTGAAATATATTATTGTATTAAATATATTATTGCATTTACAAAAGCTAACACATCAATATTGTATTAGCTTTTGGATTAATAAATAATACTTAAAGAACTTATATGATTACAACTTTTAGTATAACTTTTATTTTTTTGGAACTACGTTTAATCTTATATATGTACTATCTATATGTAAATAAATATATATTTTATTACTTTAATTATACATAATACATAAATAATCTTAAATAGGAGCGTGTTAGATAATAACACTTTCTATATATTGTATATTATAGAAAAGTCTCCAAATTATGTATACGTAAATGATGTGTTTTTATATTATAACTAGTAATATAATAGCTGATCAAATTGCATGATGAAAAAGCATGTTGAAAAGCATTGTATCACTGATTTTTATAGTAAGGGCTCATAAAAGCTCCCATCCTCTAATAGGACGGTTTTGAACCATAATCTACAAACAAAAGTTATATAGCTCCCCAAGATCTTTTTAATTTTATATCAAGGGCTTATAAACAGTTTCAAGGACCAAACAGGATATCCTGAAGCCAGAGTCCCCAAACAAAAGTTGGATAGCTCGTCAAGATCTTTTCAATGATACCCCACATAATCATATACAGCTGATTTTAAATCAAGGGCTTATAAAAGCTTTCTGTGCCCGAGGGGGGCCTCCAAGAACCAGAGTCCTCAAACAAAAATTAAGCTCGCCAACATCTTTTCAACGATACCCCATATAACGATATTCGGATATAAATATTGAAATCCCCATACAATAATGCTAAAAGAACTCATTTGGAACCAAAAAGATGTAATATCAGATTTTTCTGGATGGTTTCAGACAAAACTCTATCAAATGCCTTTTGCAGCTAGTCTCTAGCACATCTAGAAGTGCCTCATCTTTGTGAAACGAAGTCAGTGAGTGAGTGAGTGGCTTCATGCATTTGTTAGGAACAGCTTTATATGTATATATAAAAACTGGTAATGTGTGCTTGCATTGCAAGCGTCAAACAGATAATTAAATCGCATGATGAAAAAGCATGTTGAGAAAACATTGCATCACTGATTTTTATAGTGAGGGATCATAAACGCTCTCATCCTCCAAGAGAACGGTCTTGAACCATGGTCCAGAAACAAAAGTTGTAGAGCTGGTCAAGATCTGTTTAATGATAACCCACATGATAATATACCGTTGTCTTTTATATTAATGGCTTATAAACAGTTTCAGGAACCAACCAGGGTATGCTAGACAATGGTCCCTAAACTGAAGTTGAATAGCTCGCCAAGATCTTTTCAATGATACCCCACATAATCATATACAGCTGATTTTATATAAAGGGCTTATAAAAGCTTTCTGAACCCAAGCGGGGCCTCCAGAAAACAGAGTCCCCAAACAAAAGTTGTTAAGCTAGTCAAGATCTGTTTAATGATAACCCACATGATAATATACCGTTGTCTTTTATATTAAGGGCTTATAAACAGTTTCAGGAACCAACCAGGGTATACTAGACAATGGTCCCTAAACTAAAGTTGAATAGCTCGCCAAGATCTTTTCAATTATACCCCACATGATCATATACAGCTGATTTTATACCAAGGGCTTATAAAAGCTTTCTGGGCCCAAGCAGGGTATCCTAAAACCAAAGGCTCGAAACAAAAGTTGTTAAATTCGTCAAGACCTTTTTAATGAGACCGCACATGATAATATACAGCTTACTTTTATATTAAGGGCTAATAGAAGGTCTCAGGGACCAAGAAAGGCGTCCTAGAATACTGGTTTCTAAACAAAAGTTGAAGAGCTCGCCAAGACCTTTTCAATGATACCCCATATGATGATATTAGGTTATAAATATTGAAATCCCCATACAACATAGAAAGGGCTAAAAGGGCTCCTTTGGAACCAAAACATGTAATTTCAGATTTTGTGGATAGTTTCACACCAAACGCTATCAAATGCATTTTGCAGCTAGTCTCTAGCACATCTAGAAGTGCTTCATCTTTTTGATACGAAATGAGTGAGTGGTTTCATGCATTTGTTAGGAAAAGCTTTCTATATATAAAATAATAATAATAATAAATCATTTTTTAAATATCTATTGAACTCGAACGTTATATTTATTAATACACCTCATGTAATATATTCAGGATCAAGTTACTATTGATTTTGCGAATGTCCGGCGCTTAGAATCAAACCATTTCGGAGTCTACATTGAACGTGTATGCATGCTATGCAAAAATCTAAAAATGCTAAATTAGTTTTAAGTGAATCTCAAGTATTTTCAAGCCATTATACTGATAAATTTAGCATACATGGATACAAATTTGAATCAAAATTTAATTACGTATTGTCAAAATTACTATAGATAAAACAGGATCTTAATACAATATGCATTTGGCTTGATTGTAATGAACTCTGCATAAACGCTAAAAAAACCAATTATTTATTATTTAAAACTAAAACAAAATTATATGAAAATATTACTCTTAAGATAAAAGATACAACAATTAAAAGAGTAAATAATGTAAAATATCTTGGAATAACAATTGATGATAATTTGAAATGCGACAATCATATAAAAAACATGAAGAAAAACGTGATGCCTATTATATTGGCTATAAAAAGATCTGGCGCCATTCCCGAATATGCAGCTAACCTTATCTATAATGGGCACATTCTTTCAAGAATCATATTAACCAAATTGGTATTTTAATGAAGAAAGCGCTTAAAATTCTTTTCAAATTTAATTCCAGAACTAGTAATAATTATCTATATAAAACTATTAATGAATTGGATATAAACCAATTAATCTACTTTGAAAAATGTAAATATATGTATAAAATTCTAAATAGTTATCTTAAATCAAACTTAATTTTAAAAAATAGAGAAAATATTGATAAATACAATACTAGATATAAAAAAAATATTAAAATTCCTAAGGCTAGAACAACAATGAAACAAAAAAGTTTAAGATGCAGTGCTATTAATATGTTTAATTCATTACCAATAGAAATTATAAAATGTCAGAAATTGCAAATATTCAATAGAAAATTTAAAGAACATGTAAAAAAATTTAGAAAGTAAAGGTTGAAATAAGTATAAAGTAAGTTAATCCAAAAAAATGTAATTTAAATTTTGTAAATTTTAGTTTTAATTTAATTTTTTATACATAATTTTATATACATTGTAAAATTATCTGAAATTAAAATAAATAAATAAAAAAAAAAATGCAAAATTCCGTATTTGTATTATAGTGGTGGTAAAATTGAAATAATTGGTGAGTACACTGCTTTTATAAAATATAGAGATATAAAAAAATAAATAAATATTGTTCTGACGAATACACAAAATCCTCTATTGCTTGATCGAAAGTTATTAAGAGAATTCAATTTTGAATTAACTCAAATAAATTCTATAAAAATTAATGAAAAACATTCTATAATTATTGAACAAATAAAAAATGAATGTTAGAAAAATTTCTTTACCAATTTGTGAAAATAAATCAGTGTTCCTTAAAAAAAATCAGTGTTTCACTAAATCAGTGTTTCTTAAACCACGATCAGTTTCATTTGCATGGAAGAATAAAATAGAAAAACAATTACTTGACCTAATAAAAAAAGATTTTTCTCGATAATTCAGATTGGGGAACATTAGTGCCAATTTTAAAACCTAATAGTGATATACATATTTGTGGTGATTATAAAGTCACAGTTAACAAATTTTTAATGGATTTTAAATATTAATTTTAATAATAATGTTTGCCTCATTAGAAGGAGGTGAGCTTTTCACAAAATTAAACATGTCAAATGCGTACAACCAATTAATGTTACATGAAAAATATCAACTTTTATGTACGTGGAGTACTCAAATAGGTACGTTAAAAATGAAAAGATTACCTTTTGGTGTCAAACCAGCAGCAGCTATTTTCCAGAAAACAATGGAAAATTTATTAAGAGGTATATCTTATCGTTTCTCATAACAATTAGTGGCAAAAATTTTGAACAATATATACGGACATTAAAGTCGGTACTAAATAAATTATAATCATCATAAATTAAATTTAAGAAAATGTGCTTTCTTTCAAAATTAAATCTCATATTTAGGTTTCAAAATTGAGAAGTACGGACTGAGTAAAACAGATGAATGCATATTGAAATCACCAGAACCGAAAAATATTTCTAAGGTAAGAGCCATTATTGGAACGGTTAATTATTATTCAAAATTTGTAGATAATTTTGCTAAAAAAATTAGCCCACTTTATCAATTATTACAAAAGGGAGTAAAATTCAAATCGTCGAATGAATATCAAAAATTCTTTGATTTGATAAAGAAAGACATCATATCTGACCAAGTACTTGTTCACTTTAACCCCAAATTTCCTATAGTTTTAACCACGGATGCATGTAATAATGCAGTTGCTGGGGTTCTTTCATATAAATTTCCTGACAATAAAATTAAACCAATATGGTCTATTTCTAGGGCATTAACAAAAACTGAAAAGAATTATAGCACATTAAAAAAAAAGGTATTAGCCATTATATTTTCTCTTACAAAGTGAAAACAATATTAAATTGGAAACAAATTCATAACACGTACAGATCACCAAACTTTAATCACCATTCTTGATGAACACAAAAGTTTGCCAGTTATGGCAGCTGCACATTATCAGGTTTTAATTATTTAATTGAGTTCATTAACGGAAAAACAAATGAGGTGGATGAATTATCTAGATTTTCTCAAACGCATTTAATTGAATCACTTAAAGAAAATATAGCTAATGAAACTAGGCGAGATCTTATTTTATCCAAGGTATGTGATGCAATTCAACATGGTACTATAAAAAAATTAAATGATATACAATTCAAATATTTCAAAAAAAAAAGAACTGGAAGTAACAGTTGAACTTGGCTTTATTTTATGGGGCTATCGAACAGTAGTACCATCAAAATTACATGAAACTATTTTACAAGAATTGCATAAAGCCCAATTTGGGCATAGTTAAAACTAAAGCTTTAGCCTGATCCTATATATGGTGGCCCAAAATAGACTGACTGATACTGACATTGAAAATGTCATAAAAAATTGTTTACCATGCCAAGAATTGCAACAAGTCCTGAAAAAAGTACGTTAATTTCGTGGATTCCTTCTGAATTGGTCTGGAGTAGAATCCATATAGATCACGCTGGTCCCATCAAAAACCATGATTTACTTATAGTTGTAGATTCATTTTCCAAGTGGACAGAGATTTTTAAAACAAAAGACATAACATCAACTTTTACTATTAATAAACTTCGCGTAATATTCAGTAGATATGGTTTAGTAAATACACTCGTTAGTGACAATGACACTCAATTCACCTCTGTATATACATATAAACAAAGGTACAGGCCGAAAATTCAGTTAAAATGATAAAAAAATTTATATGCAATATTCAAAGAAAAAAATCAAGTAATTGACTTAAAAATTACTATAAACAGAGTTTAGTTGATTATCGAAATACAAAACCCTGCACTACAGGTAAATCACGTGCAAAGTAGTTTTTGGGTCGTTCATTAAAAACTGGCTTTAGTAAATTAAAACCACCCTTAATTAGAGATAACATAATCAAAAGTCAATGAAAGGCTCAAAAAAATTATAGAGGCAAGCGCAATGTAGAATTTTTTGACGATCAAGAAGTTTACATCCTTAATTGTAAAAATCCGAATAAACCTAGATGGTCCTCAGCTATTATAAACAAAAAACTTGGTCCACAATCTGTTATTGCATTTTTGTACACAATAATAAGAAAATAAAACAGCATCTTAATCAAATTAGAGATCTCAATCAAAATAATATGATAGAACATAACAATGTTCAAAATATGAAAATAGAACAGAACGTATCACAACCACACGCAAACAACTCTTCGGCCACTACTTCTACAGATGATGCTGAAGAGACAGACATGTTTGGTACGAGTGCTAAAATCCACAACGAACAGCAAAATGAAATTGCTAGTAAACCTCATAAATTAAGATCAAGGATAGAATATGTTAGGGTAGCTAAAATTTAAGTTTTCACAATTATATTTTTGTTTTATCATCAAAATCATTTGAAATATATTATTGTATTAAATATATTATTGCATTTACAAAAGCTAACACGTCAATATTAGCTTTTGGATTAACAAATAATACTTAAAGAACTTATATGATTACAACTTTTAGTATAACTTTTATTTTTTTAGAACTACGTTTAATCTTATATATGTACTATCTATATGTAAATAAATATATATTTTATTACTTTAATTATACGACGTTTTTGAACCATAATCCACAAATAAAAGTTATAGAGCTGGTCAAGATCTGTTTAATGATAACCCACATGATAATATACCGTTGTCTTTTATATTAAGGGCTTATAAACAGTTTCAGGAACCAACCAGGATATGCTAGACAATGGTCCCTAAACTAAAGTTGAATAGCTCGCTAAGATCTTTTCAACGATACCCCACATAATCATATACAGCTGATTTTATATAAAGGGCTCATAAAAGCTTTCTGAACCCAAGCGGGGCCTCCAAAAACTAGAGTCTCCAAACAAAAGTTGTTAAGTTCGTCAAGACCTTTTTAATGATACCGCACATGATAATATACAGCTTACTGTTATATTAAGGGCTAATAGAAGGTCTCAGGGACCAAGAAAGGTGTCCTAGAATACTGGTTTCCAAACAAAAGTTGAAGAGCTCGCCAAAACCTTTTCAATGATACCCCATATGATGATATTAGGTTATAAATATTGAAATCCCCATACAACATAGAAAGGGCTAAAAGGGCTCCTTTGGAACCAAAAACATGTAATTTCAGATTATCTGGATAGTTTCACACCAAACGCTATCAAATGCATTTTGCAGCTAGTCTCTAGCACATCTAGAAGTGCTTCATCTTTTTGATAATGAGTGAGTGGTTTCATGCATTTGTTAGGAAAAGCTTTCTATATATAAAATAATAATAATAATAAATCATTTTTTAAATATCTATTGAACGTTGTATTTATTAATACACCACATGTAATATATTCAGGATCAAGTTAATATTGATTTTGCGAATGTCCGGCGCTTAGAATCAAACCATTTCGGAGTCTACATTGAACGTGTATGCATGCTATGCAAAAATCTAAAAATGCTAAATTAGTTTTAAGTGAATCTCAAGTATTTTCAAGCCATTATGCTGATAAATTTAGCATACATGGATACAAATTTGAATCAAAATTTAATTACGTATTGTCCAAAATTACTATAGATAGCCATATAATGGATTTTTGCTTTTCCTATAGCAATCCAAATATTTCGAAGAATAACACAATTTTAAAATTCGATATACTATGCAATAAACAACATTCTTCAAGACTATCCTTAATCAGAAATTGTCATCGCTGGCGACAACCGAAACTGGCTCCAATACTCTCCTCATACATCTTCGGAATGTAGTATATCGAGCTTTTTAGTTCCGTCCACCAGCCCATGCAAATGGTAAAGCGACATACTTGCATTCCTGACTGTTCAAGCCATAACGCTTAGACTCTCCATCTTTATTCATTCCAGAATATAAAATTTCTATTAACAATCCAATAGGTAGTTCTAAACACTATCTTATTAATTCTCAATTTTTAACTCCTAAGACAAGTAATAAAAAAATCATTCCTAAGAGGAATATTTGGTTTTAGGATGGTTTAAACAAGTTTATGAAAAAGATGAAGCTTTTCAATTACACAAAAAATTTCCTACAGAAAGAAAATTTCAAAGCAGCTAGTTTCCGTTGCAAACAAAAAACAAAGCAATAAAAATTTAAACATAAGAACACCCTAATTCAAAATGTTATTCATCAAACATAATTTTCCTTCTTGTATGACCTCCAATCTTAATGATAATAATATTGTTACATCTGTTTAATTATGGCGTTTAATTCATATCTAAAAAATAGAAAACAGTATACATTGTCAACAAAGTATTACCAAATTATATTGCAATTAATTTAGATGTTCCACAAAGCACAATTTTAGAATATTTGTTATTCTGATCATGCGTTGGTGTACATAATCGGTGATTTGGTTGATGATTGTATAGAGAACTTAAATATGGATTTAAATAACTTATGGCGTTCGTGATGCTGTATTAAATTGGTTTAATTCATATCTAAAAAATAGAAAACAGTGTACAATGGTCAACAAAGTATTACAATGGTCAACAAATGGTTTAATGTAGGTTATTCTTGGTTAGTAGGTCAAAACTAGTTTTGATTGTTTTGGTTTGGGTTGAAAGTGTGGGTTGTTAACTTATAGGTTACAAGTGGTTCTACTATACAGGAAGTGAAGGTTGTTGGTAGTCTCTAAGTTGCCAGGCGTGGTTAATGAACTGAACATGTTCAGGATATTTAGATTTTTCAATAAATTCATTGGTACTTTGTAATAGGGAAGAAAATATTTTTTTTCAAGTCAAATCAATTATTTTTTTTTTTATTCGCATGCTTAATAAAATATGGGTAAAGATATAAAAGAATCGAAAAAAAAAAAATTTGATTGTATTATTGGATATTTTGAATATTAAGATGAAAAATAATAAAAATAAAAACGCAAACGCAAACGCAAACAAGAAGTACAAAGTGTAGTTAATTTTTAGTTTTGTTTTGATAAAAGAAGATTAATTTTTAAAAGTTGTTATTATAGTTTTAAAGTTGCAAAAATAAAAATAAGAAAAATATCATACAAATAGTAATTTTTCAAATCAAATCAAGTTTTTTTTCATTGCGCAAATTCGTAGGCTTAATAATAATGTATAGGTAAAGGGAAATATAACAGAAACGAAAAAAAAGAGCTTGATTTTATTATTAGATAAGAAAAAAATTTATAGATACTTTATAATATCAAGATGTAAAATATGTATACATACATATACATACATATGTATATTAAATAAGTACATATGAACTTTAAAAATATTTTGCATTATCTTAATTTCTGTTTACGTGGTTTAAAATAAATTGTAAAAACTAGTTTGACTCTTTTAATGCTAAAAAAAAAATAAAATAAGAACAAAAAGAAAAGAAAAAAAATATCGAATTATATGTGCATCTGTTACGTAAGATTTCTTTTTCTATTCTATAAGAACATTGAGAAAATAATTAGAAATCTTCGATTTATTTGTTGTTATTATTGTTGCAAGGAATGAAAAAAAAAATCAAGGACTAGTTAATTGCTTTTGGTAACTAATGATAAACATAAAATTATAAAAATAAAACAGATGGTGTTATATAAGTATTTAAAAATTTATTTAACTAAAAAAGCTTTTGCAATTTTGCAATGATCAGATGTTAAAATTCTAGAAATAATAATACAAACTTTTTCTATACGTCTTTGTAATCTACTTCTGTCACGGACGTGTTCCTCCCAACGACCTTATATGATTATAAATTAATGATTATATTTGCCATATATTATTTTTGTAAAGATTCCTGTTATATAAAATCTAAAGAATCGGCATCGTATATTGTAAATTTAATTAAAATTTGTGTTAATAATCCAAAAGTGGAAATAAAGTTAAGCGGAGAAGGTGATTTTACAATAGATTTTTTTATTAAGGAATGTTTTAACCAAATTTTACAAAAATTCCCAGATTTTAAAAAGCATTAAATTAAAATTGTAGAACTATATAAACCATATTTAGAAATATTATACTTGATACCAGTTATTAAGTCTGATATTATTGAACCACATATCGTTGAAGATAATACTATAAGATGTTTAAGAGCAATAACAATTAAAAATATTGAAGATAAATTATGAAGATAATTCAATAGACTTTAAAAATGTTCAATATTTTTCTGTTGAGAAAAGAAAAGAAAAGTTTTGACAATACATATTTCTATTTTATTATGTGATAAGTATGGTAGTCCAATGAATTTCTCTACTAGTGGTATTCCAACAAAAGTTGTATTGCATTTTAAAAAAGTGTAAATGAAAGAAATTTTGTAACATTATTTATTATTTTATTTAAACATTATGGAGAGAGCATAGAAACTCATAGGAAGCCACAAGGGTGCGAAACTATGGATCGGATTGGAGGTTAATGAAAGTAGGTCATTGATAAATATTAAGAAGATAGTGGGGATATGATAAACATAAAACTGATCCTTGAGGGACAGCAGCATTTATTTTGAATTTGTTATATGAACATCTATCGACCAGTACACGAATCGTACGATTCGAAAGGAAATCTCCAATCCATTTTAGGAAGACCTTACCTGGACCTAATGCTTTGCATTTTACCGGTAGAGTATCGTGCCAAACCCGGTCAAAGGCTTTATAAATATGAAGAGCCACAACATCGGATTCAATGATGAAGCCTGATGTTTAGCTTCTCACAAAGGTAAGCCATGAGATCACCGGTTGAATGACGGGCTCTGAACTCGTATTGTCGGTCATGAAGCAAAGCTTTTTGATCCAGGAATTTCAAAAGCTTTTGATTCACAAATTTTCCATTACTTTGAAAAGGATCGAAGTTATAGCAATAGGGCGGTAGTTAGAGGGATCATTTTGTTACCTTTTTTGGGAATTGGGAATACATGTGCTTCCATTGGGTAGGATGGATACGCGAAGTAAAGGAAAGATAGAAAAGCTTGTGCAGAGGTTTTGAAATACCAGAGTAGATATTTTTGAGCATCATGATAGTTATACCATCTGGATACCAACTGCTTGCCAAATAAGTATGCCTTGCATTTAGAATCTGATACGGTTCTGCCATTATTATCAACAAATGGTGCAAAAGAAAACCCTCCAACGTCTTCTTTTAGACTTTTGGCAAATATCCAAAAAGATTTGGTATTTTTTAGCATGTGGATGATTTTACATTTCAACTTCTGGTTGAACAAGAATTTTAGCTTGTTGATAGCTCTCTTGCAACTGGTTCCAACCACTATATAGTTGGCCCTGTGAGCCTCCGACCTGCTGTTTCGGTACTGTTTAGAAGCCTTCTCTTTTCTAGAAATCGCTTCCCTGCAAATGTTGTTAAACCAAGATTTGGGCCTCCTTTTGACAGTTGTCGTGAAATGAATGAATAACCTCATTCGAAATAAAATAACCTCATTCCAAATAAAATAGTCCGGGATCCTAGTAGGATTTGGAACAATTTGAGAAAGTTGGAGCAGTGAGCAGAATAGTTCAACTTGTTTCCCATTTGAGTTTTGACTCGGAGAAGTGTTGCTATAGAAATGAAGCTAGTCCCTGTTATGAATGTTGAAAGCCCCCGCCAATTTCCAAGAACAATTTCAGTTTCTGGAAATGCGTCCAAAATTTCTTTGATCTGGTTGGATAGATTTTCGATTTCCATAGCACATTTTTGTTCATTTGAGATGGGCGATCTGTACAGGAAACAGAAATGCATGAATTGTTTTCAACGAAATTTTAAATTATTTTAATTTATTTGGGAAATCAAAATTCTGGATTGGAAAACATAATGGGAAAACATGGATGCGGAATAAGGAACAAAAACGAAGAAAAACTTATCGAGACATGTCAAACGTTTCAACTGGACATTGGCGGCACTATCATTCCCCCATAAGGAAATTCACAAATACACGTGGACCTAACCAAATGGGAAAATACATAACCAAAATGACCACATATGTATAAGTAGAAGATGGAGAAGTTCGATGCTAGATGTGTAAAATAAAAGGGGAGCCGACATAGATAGCGACCACGAACTTATCATAAGCGACATCAGATTGAAATTAAAATGCATCAAAGAGAGTCATGATAGAAAACAACAGTTAAATCGCTGGAGCCTTCAACACGCTCACACCAAAAGCAATATGATAACCACAATTAGAGAAAGATGTCTAAACAACGAGCAAGATTGGAATCAAGTTAATAAAGCGGTCTATGAGATTGCGAGAAATAAACTCGGTACAAAGAAAAGAGAACAAACACCATGGATATCTGAAAACACATGGGACCTCATATCACAGAGGCATGAGGCGACGAAAAAACTAAAAAGCGAAGTTGCCACCAAGGGGCAATACAAAGCGCTAGCAAAGAAAGTAAAATGTGTCTCCAGAAGGGACAAGAGAAAATTCCTTGAAAAACTCGGCTCAGATGTAGAAACAGCTGCAGGACTAAATGATATGAGAAAACACCACCAAATTGCGAATCAGCTCACCAACAAAAAGAGTACAGCATCATATCCTATAAAAAGTCAAAGTGGCAGAGAAATAACTAATACCCAAGAGCAAACAAAAAGATGGAGACAACATTTTCAAGAAATTAGCAGCATTAAAATAAATGAAGTAGAAGAAACACCACTAGCGGAAAACAACACAAAACAACACAGCCAATCTGCGTATTAGCACTTCCACACCAACTATGACTGAGATCAAAGAAGCCGTCACCAAGCTAAAAAGAAACAAAGTAGCTGGGTCTGATGGTATTCTAGCAGAAATTTCAGAAGCTTGCCAAAATACATCAGCCGAACTTCTGAGACCTCTTACCACAGATGCATGGGAAAATGAAAGGCTATCTCCATCTGGAAAAAAGGGTACAATAGTCAAACTACCGAAGAAAGGCGATCTCAAAGATTGCAAAAACTGGCGTGGAATCACTCTCCTCAATACAGTCAATACAGATTACAAGAGAAAATTGAACCAGAGTTACGTGACGAGCAAGCAGGCTTCCGCCCCCACAGAAGCTGTGTAGATCAATCAAACACGCTCAGGATCATTATCGAGCAATCGATTGAATGGCGGAGTCCCCTCTACCTGCTAGTGAGCTTTAAGAAAGCTTTCGACACTGTAAAAAGAGTTGCCATATGAAGAGCACTAAAAGGGAAAGGGCATCAACCAGTTCAACTATCTTGGTAGTATAATGCCTACAGATGGTGGCGCGGAGGCGGATGTGAATAATAGTATTAACAAAGTAAGAGCATCATTCGGACGATTGTACCCAGTATGGAAAAACCCGAATCTCAAGGAAAAAAAATTAAGGATCTGCAACGCTTGCGTGAAAACCGTACTAATGTATGGTAGCGAAATATTGATGTTATTCAACACCATCATTCAAAAGGTACAGGTCATCACTAACCGCTGTAAAATAACACCTGGGGACGCGACTTAGTAAACGAACTCAGCCAGTGTAACCCCACATGGGAGAATGCAAAAATATCAGCAGGAAACCGTGTGAGATGGAGATGCCAAATGGAAGCCCTATGCTCCCTCGCGGAATGAAATGGACAAAAGAAATTATTTTAAAATTTCACAAATACAGGAAGTAAATAAAAATCTTTTTTCTTTTAAGTTACAGGTTATATTACTTTTTTCTTTTACTTACTTACTTATTTACTTCATATGTATTTTATTTTTATGTTTTGCAATTAACTTATCTTTGTTTTTTTTTCACTCCTTACATCATAGAATGTAACATAATATCAACTATAAAGTAAATCAAAGATTTCCGGTTATTTTCTCAATGTTCTTATAGAGAAGAGAAAAAGAAATCTTACATAGCACATGCATCTATAATTCGATAATTTGTTTCTTTTCTTTTTGTTCTTATTTTAATTTTGTTTTTAGCATTTGCATTCATAAGTTTTAAATTATTTGAAAGAGTCAAACTAGTTTTTACAATTTATTTTACACCACGTAAACAGAAATTAAAAGAATGCAAAATATTTTTAAAGTACATGTATACATACTTAATATACATAACTCTTAATTCTTGAAGAGTATGCAGCAAAATATAGTATAATGAGAAACAACACATATTCTAAAAATAACAAATTTTTCTTATTTTTGTTTTCGCAACTTAAAACTATAATAACAACTTTTAATAATTAATCTTCGTTTAATAAAACAAAACTTAAAACGAACTGCACTTTGTACTTCTTGTTTACGTTTTCGTTTTTATTTTTATTGTTTTTCATCTTGATATTCAAAAGTATCTATGATTTTTTTTATCAAATAATAAAATCAAGTTTTTATTTTTCTCGTTTCTTTTATATCTCCTTTTACCTATATTTTATTAAGCATGCGAATAAAAAATAAATAATAGATTTTACTTGAAAAAATTCTTTTCTCACTATTTGTATGATATTTTTCTTATTTTTTATTTTGCAACTTTAAAATCCGACTTTATTATAATAACAACTATTAAGAATTAAATATGAATTACACGTTTTCTTGTCATTACTTTTTGTTTTTATTTTTATTATTTTACAACTTGATATCCAAAAGTACCTATCAATATTTTTCTGTTTTCGTTTCTTTTATATCTCATTTTACCTATGTGCATATATTTTATTAAGCATATGAATTTGCGCAATAAAAACAAACTTAATTTGACTTGAAAAAATTCTTCTTTCTATTTATATGATACCCTATTATAAAGTACCAATTAATTTATTGAAAAATCTAAATATTTTAAACTTGTTCAGTTCATTAACCTTGCCTGACAACTTACAGAGTACCGACAACCTTCACGTCCTACTATACAGCCACTTGGAACTTTTAAGTTAACAACCCATACTTTCAACCTAACTTGCAATGCAACCCAAGACAAGGAAATCAAAACTAGTTTTTGATCTACTAACCAAGAATAACCTACATTAAACCCATCAATCAAAAATGTAGGTCAGTGGGTTGTGCGATATAGCATGATTTTTTTCCTACGACAGAGTGCCGGGATAACTACTTATCAAGTTCTATTGAAATTAATTTAGGTGTTCCACAAAGTACGATTTTAGGAGATTTGTTATTTTTGTTATATGTTAATGATATGGAAAAGGTATTAATGTTTGTTAAATAACTGTCGTTCGCTGATAATACGTTAGTATACATAATTAGTGACGCGGTTAATATATATGGATATGAACAACCTTAGTAAGGTTTACAGAAAACAAACTTGCGTTGAATGTTAAAAAGTCAAAAGTAATGTTGATTAATGGAATTTGAACAGATATAATGTAGATTGATAATGCACCACTTGAGGAAGTTACGGAGATTAAAAAATAAAATGAATTTCAGTGATGAATAAAATGAAAGTCATCTTGATTACATAATATGTAAGAAAATTCCTATAAATATATATTTTTTTATCAAGAATTTGTGAGCAAGTCTGTATTGAGTATTGTGAAATTATTCTTTCATTCTTATTAAATGAACATGTCCAAAGACAGCAGAAATTGCAAAATAAAGGAATGAGGATAATTCTTAGATGCAGTAGATACGCATCAATAAACCTAATGTTGAGTGCGTTGCAGAGGCTTAGTATTAACCAAAGATCCAAGTTGGTTATATTTTATTTGTTTTTAAAATGAAGAATAATAATTCATCATTACAGGCTGAGAAATTTAATTCTAAACTAAATTTGAAAATTTATATAATTTATATTATGAGTTTAAAATAGTAATTTACTAAATAAAAAAAAAAACAAATTTCAAGTTTTCTTAATTGTGATCTTCAATCAATACAAGAATAAAGAAGCATTAATTAGGTAAGATTTAATGCTTTTAATACGCAGAGTTGCCCGTTATCAATAAAAAGAAGACCTTTCAGCCCAACATTTTCTTTGGAAATGTAAATATTAAAGACTCTGAATCCTTAAAGATGTTAGGCATGACAATAAATGGAAAACTTTCGTGTCTTTTCTATAAATACCTCTTAAGCAACACTTCTGTTTAAAATTAAAGGTATTATGCTCAATAATTAAAAATATCATGTTCAATCTTCAACCAATTTAACTAAATACACGCAGAGTAGCTTTTTCCATCACAGGTATTCTCCAAGTCGTATAATTTACAGAAGTTGAGCCAGTCAACTTGCAACTGCTAAAATTCCCATTTAATCCCAATCCCAAAATTTAAGTTCAATTTTCCTATTCTGTATCTTCTTTTGTTTTCTCATTATATACCTCAACCATTATTCTGCTTTGCAATTGGGGTGATTAGCCCATTATACTGGCTACGGGGGGAGGTGGTTTTAGTAAGTAAAAATTTCATACTACCAAAGGGACTCTAGTATTTGTAGCAAATGAAAACGAAAGAAATTACATGCGAAAAATAACAGAAGATTTAGATAATGTAAACAAATGGCTAAAAGTGAACAAATTAAAACTAAATGTAAATGAAACAAAATGCATGGAATTAAATTCAAGTAACCATGAAATTTTAAGATTGCAAAACGAAATTATAGAATTTGTTAACGAAATTAAATACTTGGGAATAATCATTGACAAGATTCTGAAATTTGCCAATCATGCAAACTGTATATGATTTAAAAATTGCAAAAGTAATAATCTTCCTAAATTGAATTAGGAGGTATATGTCCAAAAGAAAGGCAATAACTCTATACCGTACTCTAACACTGCCCCATTTTTTTCCCCCCAAGGGAGATGGATCTTTGGATTCTTCAATTTTTTTATTTATGTACCAATTTTTATCTTTATTAATTTTATTTTTTTATGTATTTCTCAGTTTTTTGTATTTATTCCACTCACATATATTATTTGTCCATTTCGTAAGTTCATATTTATAAATTTTTTTATTTTTTAATATTTTATGTTCATTTTTAAACCTTTCTAAATTTATGAAGTTTAATGTTATATTCTACTATATCAATTTTTAATAATTCTTATTTATATTTAAATATTTGGGTGATCTATATAAACCAATAAAGAAAACAATATTTTTACCATTATATACTTTTAACATAGTCATTCTCAAAAACAATCACTTTTAATTATATTTTAACTCCATGTATTTTTTATATAAAATGTGACGCCTCCCGTATGTCTTGAATGACTATTATTTCTTATATGATGATAATTATTTAATTTTATTAATGAATCGTCATCATCACATACTATTAATGAGTTTCTGAAATGCACAAAAAATCAATTTCGACTGATACGATGGTTTGTAGTTCTACAAAATTATTTATTAAATATTTGAATATTTATTTCAGTGCCTATATTTAAATATAGGCACTGAATTGACTTTGGTTGCTAGTACTCAATCTCTTCCGCCTTCATTTTAAGTTTCTTTAAATATACTTTGCAGCTTGAACTAAACGTATTATAGTAAATATCACATTCACCATCAGACAGTTTTAAACTTTCTTTCACTCTAATACAACTTATACATTTATGAGTATCTTCGTTAGAATTGTCTCTTTTATGTCCATCACTTCCACATTTATGACAGCATGCTTCATCCTTGCAAACACTTGCTTTATGGTTAAAGCCTAAGCATTTGAAACACCTAAAAACATCCAATCTTTTATATGCTATACATGAATTCCAACTAATCATTAATCTTTTTAAATCCATTATTTGTCTGAAAGCTTTTCCATCAACTTCTATTATTGCATTGTAAATAGATATATTTTTGAACGACGCATAAAATTTTTTACATTCAATTTTTTCGCAAATAATTTTATTTTAATGGCATTAATAATTTTTTCTTCACTTAGTTGTTCATCCATTCCACAGATTAAGATTTTTGGATTTTGTATAACAGGCATAACAATCTCATAATCCTTACTCATTTTCTTTGAAATTTTAATAATTTCTGATAACTTACTCATTTTTTTTATCTCTAAAAAGGTTTCTTCACAATTCACTCTATTTTTTTTGTCTTATTTTTTTCTGGTTTTTAATAATTATTTCTGATAACTTACTCATATTTTTCATCTCTAACACAGTATTCTCACAAGTGGTTTCAGCTACTTTCATATTTTTGAGTCTTGCATCATATCTTGGTTCAATAGATTGAAGAAGTAATTTTAACCCATTCTCACTTGTTTTTAATGAGTGTTCAAAATCTCTTTTATAATATCAGAGCAAATTACTGTTTTTATTTATACTCTCTTTTATTTTGATCATTATCAAGTCAATATCATGTATTAATGTAATGCAATCATCACATATATACTTTATCATACTATTAGTTAATAGTGAATTATAACTTGTTGAATCAACACTGGAACATTTTACCGCAACATGATAAACTTTGCCACAAACACCTTTACATCGTATACCAGATTCTCCCCGTATCAGCGTTTTGCATTTATTGCATTCACTCATATTATAATATTTGTATATATCGTTGTATTTAGTAATTTTAATATTTGCTTAATTGTCTATATTTATATACACAATCTAATTATGTTAATATTAATTTAAGTATATATAACTATATGTATATCTATAGTTCTCTATTATGTAAATATATAATTGAGCAACGCCCCAAATTACAATAGAATAAAATTATAAAACACAAGAATTTAATTTATAATTTGCGAATAAGTCCTCTTATTTATTTTATGTACTCAATGATTAAATTAAAATTAAATTATTATCGAATTTCACTTCACAAAATTTATAAAGTTCAGTCTTTAATTCAATTTTTAATTAATTTTTAAATACTGATCAATTCACGGTATATTTTCTTCTCAAAATTTTACTCAAAAAAAAAATTATTAGTTATTATAATTATTATTATTAATATTATTATTATTATTACTATTATTATTACTATTATTATTACTATTCTTATTACTATTATTAATACTATGATTATTGCTATTATTATTATTATTATTTTTATTATTATTACTATTACTTCTTATAATTACTATTATTTTTATTATTATTTTTTATTATTATTATTATTTTTATTATTATTATATTATTATTATATTATTATTATTATTATTAATATTATTAAAATTATTATTATTATTTACCCCGGGGGGCGGGGGTGTAGAAATGCCAACAGTAAGAAGTGCTTGTGGTACGAGCCCACTAAAATTCATTCAGTTACTGCCGTGTGAGTGCACCGAAGCCATCAGTGTACTCTCACAAACGGACTCTCCAGCCGTACGTGGTAGTGCGGGGCGGTCAAGTTTCTTCCGTCACGGACGATGCAGCGACCTTGGCAAAGAATTCAGCTGGACGGTTGAGATGAACGTCTGCTTGCGAGAATCGGGATTCAACACGCTTCTTTGCTGAATTGGGACCCGAACTGTGAACTGTGGTTTAGAGAGTAGCACGCTCTATAACCAGGGAAAACACCCGTGTTGATAATTAGCAGCAAGGAGCAAGTACCCATTAGGAGCAAGTACCCATTAAAATACGTAAATGGAAATGAATCGAACAGTGGTGGTGATGATATAGTGTGTGTGGAACCATTCAGGAGAAATGCAAAGGTAATGAGGACCCCGCCGCAGAGGCAATCCTGATTAAACCAGCAGCTTAGAACCAAAGGAGACAGTGGAGATTAGAGATCTTGATGACCTCACCACCTCGAAGGAGGTGAGTAACGCCATAAAAGAAGTTTTGGACGGTTGGCCCGCGAGTTTCAAAGTCTCGGTAACCGGCTATAACAGGAGGGCACAAAAAATGGCAATAGTAACCATAGGGACAAAGGGCGCGCAACAACTTGTAAAAACCCACCACTTAAAAGTGGGATTCGTCAGCTGCAGAGTCAGGCAGAGGGCAACCGCGACCAAGTGCTATAAATGTCTTGGGTACGGTCACTGTGCCTGGACATGCAAAGGCCCTAATAGAAGCAGGCTCTGCTTCATGTGTGGCGGGCCAGAACTCCAAGCGAAGGTGTGTACATCCCCTGAACGATGCTTTCTGTGCGTTGAGAAGTGCCCCGATTTTGGTAGCGTACACCATATCGCTGGGTCTAGGAGATGCGAGGTGTTTAGGAAGGCTTAAGGGAGCACTCAATTACCTATTAGATGATCCGGATTATGCAAGCGAATCTTAATCGCAGCAAGACGGCGGACTTTCTCCTGCACCACCTAGTCCACGAGCACAATGCCGACCTGCTCGTTATCAGTGAGCAATACAGGGAAGGGACCTATTATCTACGTACTGGTACCGCGATGAGCTTGGGCCTGAGGCGATCTGGGTGCGGGATTCCGAAAGAATTACGGTGTGAGCAGAATGACGTGGGGAAGGCTTCGTATGGAGCAAAAGTGAAGGAGTGACATATATCAGCTGCTACTTTACTCCGAATGAACTGATACAGGCCTTCAAAATTAAAATAGATGCACTAGAGGATGAGATTCTTCGAATGTCAAGCAAAATTATGGTCGCTGGAGACTTAATTGCGCAAAGTACTGAATGGGGAATGTCCAACACCTTCTCTCGAGGGAAATATATCTCGGACATGGTGGCCAAAAGGGGACTAATTGTACTAAACACTGGTTGTACGTCGACGTTTCGTTGCCCAGGGTATAGGGAGACTATCCCCGACATCTCCTTCGCGACGGAGGATCTCGCCTCACTAGAGGACTGGAGCGTACTGGAGGACTATACCGGAAGTGATCATCAGTACATTACTTTCTGCGTTCGGGAGAGGTCGGAGCCATACCGGAGTGCTGGACAAGAGCCAGGGCGGTTGAATGTCGGAAGGCTTGATGAGGCTAGATTCTCCTCAATACTTCGAGACGCCCAGTTTTTGGTAGAACACCCAACGAATCGCAGAAGACTCAGAAGACTTTGCCTTCGGCTGAGACGGAAAGCACAAAGGCCGCGGAATCGTCAGGTGGCAAACACTATCTCCGCGGAACATAAGGTGGCAAGAAGTTGCTCCGGTACACCATTAACCGGAGCAAGGTTTTCCAATGGAGAAAGCTAGGGGATGAGGTGAACGCTGAACCGTGGGGCTTTGACTGTAAAATAGTCACAAAGAAGGATAGGTTGGGGGTCTGCGCCGAGCTGCATCGGTGCGGAGATAATTACACGGATAGTTGATGCACTTTTCCCATCACACCCGATTCGTGAAGAGACCCTTGAAATTGAAATAGGTGATATTCCCCTCTTCACTGACCAGGAGCTGGGAATTTGCGGGGACTCTTTACGTAACCGCAAAGCTGCCGGACCCGATGGGATACCCCCAGAAGCCCTGAAAGCTGCGTACCGTGCAAATTATATATTTTGTTATATTGTTGAATATGTTCTTCGGAACAATAAAAAACGATATACACAATTTTGTGGTTGGTCTTAAGATTGACTTTTTATTTATCTCTTTAACTTATTTATATTAAAATTTAGATATTATACTTATTGCTAACATAAGCATTTCGTAACATAAATCATTAACATTACTTAATACTAATTTTCGAAATGCTTATGGATTTGTTTTTATTAAAATTTATTAAAGAAATGCTAAATTGCATTTCCTGTTATTGATTAATTTATTTATCAAGAGGTGAATAAGTTTTAAGTACTTTTATATTAATCAAGGTTAATTGATTCAAAGTTCAAAAACATTTACAAACTTTGAATATATAACTCCTCCACCCCTTGACAGAAGACTCTCCTGAGTCTTTTAACTTTAAACATTTTAATAAATTTATTTAAATAAGTATACATAATATAAAAAATGTTTGTATTAGAATACTAAATAATTTTAGAATTGCAAAAGAAATTCAAAACAAAAGATTGGTTTACAAATTAAAAATGCACTTAGTAAATAAAATTATGACATAATTGAAATTTTTTTTTTTTTTTTGCGGATTTTTTTTATTTTGAAAGAAAATTATTTTAATGCAAATTCATAAGTATATTATATTTTTTGTATAAATATTTTTTTGTTTATTTCTTAGGTTTTAAGTTTCAAATAAAAAATTATTTTTTTCATAATTATTTGTTTTGCAACTGCGTTAACTTGTGAACTTGAAAAAAATAAGAAATTGGTAATGAGATATTTACTTACAAATTATAATTACATTTAGAATATGATATTTAATACATTTCTTCTCTAAAAGCTAATTGTTAACATAGGTCAGTTAAAATTAAAATTAAAATATTATTAGGTAGTATAATTCTTGTTTTAAATTTTTGATAATACAAAGTGAGTTACAATTATACTTTTATATATTTTTCTTTTGTTTATTAATTGTGAAGAGTTTATTAGTATCTGTTTGGGTACGATTGGGATATTTTTATCCCACGTGAAATTCAAAAATTCCTAACTTTTTAAAATTACTATTTAAATTGGTTCAAATATATCCCAAATCAACAAATAGAGCTTTCTATTTAAAATAATATTTTAAATAGAAAACGAATATTTGAATTGATGCCAAAAATTTGTAACTGTCAAGTATTGCTGTGTGCTTCCACGAAAACTTTTGTAAGACGTGTATATGTTTTTATTATTTATTGTATAAAAATGTGATTTGAGTTATAATTTATATAAAAAACTGATAAAATAAAATTAATATTAGGTACATATTGAAAATAAATAATATCATATAATAGGTTACGAAAATACTGGATTTTTACAAACATAAAATTGAGTAAGTTTCTTTTGGGATAAAATGTTCTCAATAGAGTTTTTTATGGGACATTATTATCAAAGTCGTCATTAATAACGTAATATTTATAATAATAAAATATTTTGTTCCAACAGAAAAAAATTGAAAGAAAAAGAAAAATGCAAATAAATGAAGAAGAAATAGAAAGTTTACTGTATGAACCATTTGAAGACAGTGGTTCTTCGTATAAGCCTAGTTCTTCGGATTCAGATTCCGAATCGAACTTGGATTTTATAGCTCAAAATAATAATCTGACCGAAGATGAAGATTTTGAAAATGGTAACGAAATAAATGAAGCAAGTGAAAATGTAGCCGGCATTGATATTTGGATGGATCCCCTGACAACTTTCGAACCAAGACTAAAAATTAATAGCGACCGCATCGTTCAACTTAATAAATATTTTACTCGTGGAATGAAGCCGTTTGAAATATTTCATAAATTAGTACCCAAAAGTTTAATTAGTCATATAGTTAATTGCACTAATGAAAGAATTGATATCTATAATAAAACTAGAAAAAAACATGACAAAACTAATACAGATTTTGGTGAAATATTATTATTATTAGCATGTAGGTTTGTTATGTCCTATAATCGTGTACCAGCTGTTAAGCATTACTGGTTCAACAATACTTTATTAAGAAATGAATACATAAAAAAATCTATTTCGCGAGATCGCTTTTTATTTCTGATGTCAAAACTATATTTTTCATCATTGTCGTTTCCCGAATATCAAAGATCAAAGACTTATTTTGTACAAGATTTGGTAGACTGTTTGAAAACTACTTTTCAGAAATCTAGAGAAGACTCATCTTTTCAGAGTATTGATGAGTCAATGAAAAATTTTTTGGGACGATCTACTTTGAAGCAGTATATGCCGCTGAAGCCGGTAAAGAGAGAGATCAAAATTTGGATGAGATGTGACAGTCTTTCTGGTTGTACCTACGACTTCAATATATACTCTGGTAAGGAAGATCATTCTTCATATGATTCATCAACATTGGATGAATGTGTTGGAAGAACATTAGCCTCCACAATAAAAAATCCTAATACAACGCTATGCTTTGATCGTTTTTTTACATCTGTAACATTAATTAATGACTTGCCTTATCCAGGTTTAGGCACCTGCATTACAAACGGTGCTTGCCACAAATCAAACAGAAATTAATTAGAGGGGAATTCGTGTTGAAATGTAATCCATCTGGTTCCTTAGCGGTTTTATGGCAAGATACAAAGCCAGTAATGCTTCTTAGTATCCGCCATGCAGCTACAGTAGATACGGTAACTAGAAAACAAAAAGATGACACAAAAATAGATGTACCTTGTCCAAATATTGTTAAAACATATCGACTCATAATGGGAGGTGTAGATTTGGCTGATAAGATGGCAACCGTATACGAATTAGCCCGAAAGTTTGATAAAAGGTGGCGCAAAGTAGCGCAAAGTTTCGTCTTATATCGTTCACGACAAAATAAATCGCCTTTCTTGAACTTTTTAGTTGAACTTGCTGAAAATATGATGAAAACGGGACAAAATCTATCGAAAGTGAATCGAACCAACCGCAAAGGTCCATTATCTTGTATCAAAAAAAATAAGTCAAAATTTGCAAAATCACTTGCTCAAAAAAAAATAAAGAAAGTCGGACAAACCAAATATGTCAAGCTTGCCATTTGACTTTTTGCAAGAAGTGTTTTAACTCTTGCCACCTAAAGTAGTCAATGTTTGCCAAGTTTTTGTGTTTTGTTCTGATAATTAATAAAAATATTATAAAAAATTAATTTTATATTTACTATTATTAATTTATTTTGAGCTTTTTAGGGATGGATGGGACATTTTAGTCCCAGGAGCATATATACTTTCCAGGAGCTTGAAAAAAAAAAATATGAAATAAATTTTTTTCAAATTGCATAAGAAATAACTCCATAATAAAATTTTTAAATTTACTCCACGGAAAAGTCGAAAAAGTCATTCCGTCCCGAAATGTAATATGATATCTTATACTAAAAAATTAAAAAAATTTAAAGAAAAAAAAAATTTTGTTTAATACATAGTGTAACTATAAGTTGTAGTTACTATTTTTTTTTTTTATATTTATAAACTTATATACATAATACGGTTTAAATTTTATTAGAGAATATTGACCTTATTTAATTTAGCATTAACTTAATAGGGTTTGCATATTAAAACATAGCATTTTAATATTAGTTTTCATTGTTTTTATATTTATTTATAATTTTTTTAAAATCTATATCAATCTATCTATCTATGGACAATATCAAAAATAAGATAGATGCTCTCCGGGTCGCCTGTTCCTAGCGAACAGTCTCTGAAGCTGCGGTGCTTGTAATTCCTGGAGTTATACCACTCGGACTGCTGGCATTGGAAAGAAAAAATATTTACAGAAGAAGGACGGAGATCGAACGAGAGAGAGCGGCTACGGAAGAGAGAAGCCGCACAATGAAAATATGGCAAGAGCTCTGGGACGTCGAGTATAAGGGACGATGGGCCGCTCGGCTTCTGCCTCAGATAAAGAAAAGGGTTAGTCGTAAGCATGGGGAGGTAAATTACTATCTCACGCAGTTCCTAAGCGGACACAGATGCTTTCGGTCATACCTTCACAGGATGGGACGAGTAGAGACACCTGAACGTTTCCTGAACCTGAACCTCACCTGAACCTGAACGTTTGTGGGAGAGGCAGAAATGATGCAGAACACGTGATCTTCCACTGTGATCGGTGGACGGATGGGAAAGTTGCAGTTGAACAGATAAGCGGACCATTGTCACCAGACAATATAGTAGAGCGTATGCTTGAAACAGAAGAAAACTGGCGTCTGGTGGCGGAATTCGTGCAAAATACGCTTCGCATCCAGAACCAAGAGGCTGAGGCGGTAGATCCGCAGTGACGAGTGTGAGCCCTGTGCCTATCGCTTAAGGCCCAGGCTGAAGCATTTTTCACATTGCTGGTGTACCGGGATGAAGCTGATAAGGCCCAGCCTGAAGCTGATTTTCACGGTACCGGGCTGGTGAAAAAAAAAGAAAATTATTATTATTATTATTAATGTTATTAATATTATTATTATCATTAATATCATTATTATCATTGTTATTATCATTATTATCATCATTATTATCATCATTATTATCATTATTATTATCATCATTATTATCATTATTATCATTATTACCATTATTATTATTATCATTATTATTATTATTATTAGTATTATTATTATTATTGTTATAATATTATTATTATTATTATTATAATATTATTATTATTATTATTATTATTATTACTATTATTATTATTATTATTATTATTATTATTATTATTATTATGATTATTATTATTATTATTATTATTATTATTATTATTATTATTATTATTATTATTATTATTGTTAAGTTTTATTGAACATCTTTTTATTTCAAATACAGCTTACGAACTAACTAAAAAATATAAGAATGTTAACATGTGATATGTAAAAAATAAAGTTGCAAATTCCTTTTAATTAATAAACAATGTATTAGAAAAAGATAAATCAAATAATTCCAAATTACTATACAAATATAAAATTACTGTATTACTAACAATATCATAAAGTACATTGATTATGTTTCCCAGGTAGCAAATAGAGCATATTTTTTCAACACTTCTCCTATCAAGGCACTTTATAAATTCATCATGTTGATACAATTTTCATGTTTAATTTTATTGAGCCCTTTCGTTAAAACATCAGTCACCATCTCATCCGTCGGTATGTAATGAATTTCAATGTGTTTTTCATCTTGCACTTGTTTGGAATAGTGGTACTTAATGTCGATGTGTTTTGACCTATTATGATGATTATGATTTTTAGATAAGTTTATGATTATCGCAAAATATTTTTGTTCTATCTTCAATAAATGGAAGCTTAAGATCTGTGAATAATTTCCTTTGATGCATGATTTCTTTAGCGGCTTCACTGAATCCTATATACTCTGCTTCCATTGTTGAGAGCGCGACACATTGTTGTTTCTTTGATTTCCAGCATATTGGAGCTCCGTCTAAAACACCAACATATCCGTAACAGGATTTACGGTCTTGAACATCACCAGCCCAGTCTGAGTCGACGTGAGACTTTAAGTCTTCTCCAGTCTTCGTATATTTTATGGAATAATCGGATGTACCTTTAAGATATCTCAGGAGACGCTTTGCTGCATTCCAATGAATTAAAGATGGGTTGTTTGTATATCGCCTAAGCAAATTCACTGTGAAGGCTATATCTGGACGTGCTATGTTGGCTAAATAAGACACTTCTCCAATTAACTCTCGATAAGGCTTGTCGAGCACTTCATCATCTTTCATATCTTTTGATTGTAGTGTAATATTTAAACTGGTATCCAATGGTGTTGAAACTTGGTTAGCATCTTGCATGTTAAATTTTTGTAATAACTTGTCAATATATGGTTTTTGGTGAATTTCAATGTTACCATTACTATTTTTGCGTTCGACCGTAATTCCAAGTATGCTATTTGTTTTTCCCATGTCCTTCATTTCAAACTTCATTTTGATGATAATAATTTCTTTATTTTCTCAACATTTTGTAGAGTGTTTGATGCTATCAGCAAATCGTCAACGTAAACCAAAACGATAATGATTGAACCATTTTCAGAGCTGACATAAAGACATTAATCAGCGCTTGATTGTTTTATACCTAAAGATAGCAGATACGTACTTAATTTTGGTTGCCACAATCGTGCCGCTTGTTTCAAACCATACAAAGTTTTTTTTAAATTTGCATACTTTTGATGTATCGCTTGTAATACTTGGTATTTGTGGCAAATCCATATAAATTTCATCATGCATATAAATTTCTCCATATAATTCTTCTTCTTCGAATTGATTGTCTCTACTTTTATATTCATCGTTTTTAATTTTCAAAGAACTATCTTCACTAATGTCATCATGTTTATCATTATCAATTTGTTGTTCACTATCTGATTTTTGTTCATCATTGTTAAATTTTTCTTCTTCATCAACGCTCATATGGTCTATAATTTTATCATCATCACAGATTTCATTAGGTTTTAATATTGGGTCAAAATTCACTTCAAATATGTAATTGTTTGGCCATTTCTAATAAAGTGCGGTTTGCACGCTCCGCTATGCCGTTCTGCTGGGGTGTGTATTCCACGGTTAATTGTCTTGATATACCTTGACTATTTAAATAATCACTAAATTTGCTTGATACATATTCTCGAGCGTTATCCGTACGAAGAATTTTTATTTTTTTTTCCAGTTTTTTTTTCAAAGGAATTTTGAAATTTTTGAAATTCTTCGAACACATCACTACGACTTTTCAAAAAAACTACGGTAACATAACATGAGCTTTCATCTACAAATGTTGCAAAATAACGCGATCCACCAATTGAATTAACACTAAATGGACCACATATGTCGGAATGAATACCTCCAACAATTCAGCATTTCTCTTATTTGAATTTTGGAATGGAAGTTGACAGATTTTCGTTTTATCGCATATAACATACTTCACTTTATTAAATTTTAAATCTTCGTCAATACCTCTCACCAGATTTTTGTTTTTCAACTTGAATACGTCTTTAAAATTGAGATGTCCCATTTTTTGATGCCACTTCACCAAATCGTTTTTTAAGGATTCCTGAGCAAACATTGAAATTATTTTTTGAGATTCTATAACATATAGATTGTCAATTTTATTTGCAATCATTACATATTCGTTGTTATCGTTTTTAAATACAGCATGCTTATCATCGAACGTAATTTTTATACCATAATTGGCAGCTTTTGACACAGATATGAGGTTGTGACGCAACTTTGGAGAATATATTACGTCATGCATTATAATTTTATTATCGTTACTCCTTATTTTAAATTCAACTATGCCTGTTCCATATGCATCTGTGGTGGTATAATCTTCTATATGTATTAACCGTTTTTCATGTGAACTCCATCTTATAAATAATTCCTTATTATTACACATATGGGCACTCGCCCCACTATCCACATACCAGTTGTTTGTAGAGGTTGTCTCGTTGTTATATAAAACTGCACTCATTGCCACACCTTTTGACTGAATTTTATTTTTCTTTTTCCTATAATCCGCACTTTTATGTCTGTACTTTTTACAGTAAAAACATGTACCGCTAAGTTTGGTTTTACTGTTATTAATGTAATATTGATCGTTCGCAAAATTCATATTTTTCCTTTGTTGATTCGAAAACACGTTCTTATTTGAATTAGAATAAAATGCATTCTGATTACCTTCATTTTTTTCATCAGTATAGTCTTTTCTTCTGTTTTCCTCGTCAGTTAATTTAATTTTCAATATATCTAATTTCGGAAAATCATCTCGGCTTTCAATCGCGACGCAAAAATTTTCATATTCTTCGAGTAAAGAATTCAACAACATAATCGTTATAAGTTCGACAAGAAGTGCTACACCAACCTCTTCTAGTAAATAAACCCTACTTTGAAAAACCCTTATATGCTCTGGAATAATTTGGTCAGATTTTTTTTTCATTTGAAATAACTTTTTGTATAGCATAATTTTCCTCAAGGTTCCTTTTGACTGATATACCTTTTCTAATGTGACCCATGCTTCATTCGAAGTCTTTGACTTTTTTATATGTTATAATATATTATTATTATTATTAATTATTATTATTGTTATTATTATTATTATTAATATTATTATTATTATTATTATTAATTATTATTATTATTATTATATTATTATTATTATTTCCCCCGCGGGAAAGGGGTATAGAATTTTCCTGCAGCAAGGTATGCTTGTCGTAAAAGGCGACTAAAACACAACCCCCTGATCCAGTGGTGTAATGCGACCCGTGCCCAGTGGACTAGTTGGTAGCAAGGGGTTATAATATTTAAGGTACGATACTTCTATCGCAAACGGAGCCTTGCTGATACCAGGTCACCTCAGGAAGTATTTTGACCTTACCACAGTATCGGGCCTCTGCTGTGGTAGACCTTCCTTTGCCGCGATACTCTTGGGACCAAAAATAGAGCAACTAAATAAAAATACAGAAGTCAATGGGTGGAAAGAAGAGGAGAGAAGAGAATTGGGCATGCACCCATTCACAAGGAGCGGGAAGACGCAAAGGTCGCCGGAGATGAAACCGGGAATTCGGACACCGAGACGGCCGCCGATGAAGATCTCTGATCCAGGAGAGACGACTACGGTGCAGTCAGATGTGGAGGACAGACCCGCCTTAGAAAGTTCGCCTCGACGGGTTTTTATGAATAAAATAAGGGTGGAGGAAGAAAGTTCGGTACAGCGATGTATGGAGATAGTTCAGGCGATAAAGGGTGCGTTGGATACCCAAAAAAAACATTTCCAACAAAATAAAAGTGGGAATACTTGAGCTTGAGGAGCGGCTGATTGTTATCGCGCATTGCAGATCAAACTGGAAGAAAGTGGAGGCCGAAGTTGTTGAAGCCGAGGCAACGGCCAAAAAGCTCGCCGAATACAAAGCGCCCAGTTCCCAGTCCAGTGGACCAGTGGCTGATGGGCAGAGTTTGACCGAAACCGAGGACAAAGGCGGGACTGGAAGCAGGACCACTGCAAAAAGAAGCGGAAAGACAGCAGTCGGCGAAGGCCAATAATGCAGTCAGCGCCAAAGCGGCAGGGGGCACCGAAACCGTAACCCGGGCCAAGGCTCTGGAGGGTACTAAGACGGCGGAGCAGAGAACAGTTCGCAATCGGGGGCCAAAGATCAAGCCCGAGGCTGTAGTGGTTAGGCCCAGCGACGGTCGCTCATATGCAGATGTCCTGGCGGATATACGAGCCACTGTGAAGCCAAAGGATTGGGAGACAAATGTAAAGACGATACGTCAGACGAAGACTGAAAGGGTTCTCATAGAGCTTGATCCTAGGACCAAGGATAGAGAAGCATTCTGGAAAGCAGTTCAGGGAGTCTTGGGTGATAAGGCTGCGATACGCAGTCTTGAGCCTAGATGCTTCCTGGAGATTCGTGGGCTGGACTGCATTGCTACAGAGCTGGAGGTGGAAGCAGCAATAAGGCCGGACGTCCCAGAGGCACAAGACTTCCGGGTAGGACTAACTAAGCAGAATGACAGGTCTCAGAAATACGCCATTATAGATATCGGCGAAAAGTGGCGGGTAAGCTCATTGATCTGGGTAAAATCAAAATCGGCTGGGTTAGCTGCAGAGTCAGGAGAAGAGTCGGCCTGGAGCGTCGCAAGGTCTTCAGGACAGCACTGCAGAAGGGGAGGAAATCAAGATGATTAAAAATTTCAGGCCAGCCTGGATAGGAGATGACCTGAATACCCAGATGACCTGGGGACAGCAGCGATATGGATCCCGGACCCGGGGAAACTTCCGGTGAAGGAGCATGAATGTCGGCGGGGATTCGTCTGGGTTAGGTGTAGGGAGGCAACTTTCGTTATCGTATATCTCACCTCCAACGAAGCTATTGGCGAATTCATGGAGAAAGTGGACGATCTTGAAGAGATGATCCTTGGTGCTTCTGGAAGGCTTGGTGGTGAGCGACGATTTCAATGCTAAGGCTTTGGAATGTGGGATGGAGTATCCGGACGTTAGAGGTAGCCACGTTTTTGAAATGGCGGCTAGGACGGGTTTACTCGTCTTAAACACCGGCCGCGTATCCACATTTAGACGGCCAGGATATTCGAAACCATTCCAGATGTCTCCTTTGCATCAGAGCTGCTCGCCCCCTTTGTTCGGAATTGGCATGTGATCGAGGACCATCAATATATCATTTTCGAGTTGCGCGAAGGCCAACAGCGGCAAGTGGGGCCTGCTGGGCGGATTGACGAGGCTAAGTTCGCCCGTTCAGTTTCATGGGAGTTAGTGGCACCCTTGGTAGCTGTCCGAGGGAACCGGAGCCAGTGCGAGAAGATCGTGGACGCTACCATGAGGACGGTAGTGGAGGTGTGCGGGACTTCTATACTCCGCAAAGGGCCTCGTCACGTGAAAAGATAGGTATACTGGTGGACTCATGAAATCGCGGAGTTGAGGCGTGAATGTTTAAGGCTTCGGCGTAAGTTGAAGCGCGTTTGAGGTCGGGATGAGATTGTCCGTTGGTCTGCCGACCATAAGGCTAAGAAGAAGGAGCTCGTCGGGCCATGAGAGTTGGTATCGCCCCCATGAATGCTGCTTCCAAGGAGAGAATAGACACCCTGCGCACCCAGTGCGGATGAGAAAGAGTGCCGAGGCGAGATTGTCTACTTCTCCATGGAGGAGCTTGAAACCGCCGTCTGCTCTCTCAAGGCAAGGAGAGAACCCGGGCCGGATTGATTATCGGGGAAAATATGGAAGCTAGTGTTACGGGCTGGGCCGGAGCTCTTGCTGAATATGTACAATGCGTGTCTTTCAGCGGGAGTCTTCCCTGCCCGCTGGAAGACAGCGCGCCTTGTGCTGTTCGGCAAGGTAAAAGGTGAACTGCAGTTTCCAGCTTTCT
>OX352772.1:160190295-160196612 GCA_947095535.1 Poecilobothrus nobilitatus | reverse complement strand
TAATTTTTTTTTTTTTTTTTCCTGTTACTCCACTAGGGAGCATAGGGCTTCAACTTGAAGTTTCCATTCTTCTTTATTTCTTGCTACTGCTTCTATTTCGTTCCAGGAGCTCTCGCATCTGTTTATTTCATCTAGCACTGTTCTCCTCCCTGTTGTTCTGGGTCTTCCTCTTGTTCTGGACCCATCTTGAGGGTTCCAACACAGCGCCATCCTCGTTATGCAATCTTCACTTTTCCTTAGTGTATGACCAATCCATTTCCATTTCCTTCTGGTAATTTGCTTCATTATTGGCTCTACATTTGTTAACTCCCACAAGTCTGTATTCCTAATTCTTTCGGGCCAGAATATTCGGCATATTATTCTAAGATGTTTGTTGATGAAGACTTGTAGTTTATTCTTGATGGAGTTAGTTAGCAACTATGATTCGCTGCCATATGTTAATGTAGATATTACACATGACTTGAATACCATTAACTTGGTTCGTCTAGATATTTGCGAACTGTTCCATATGGGGCGAAGTCTTCCGAAGGCTGTTCGGGCTTTGTCAATTCTGTTTTGAACGTCTTCACTGGTGCCGCCTGTTGGCGTGATGATACTGCCCAGATAACAGAAGTTAATTGTGCACTCTATGTCGCGGCCATCTAGCTTGATTGGATTATCATTTGGAAGGTGTATGTGCATTGCTTTGGTTTTATTGATGTTTATTTCTAATCCAACGTTTCGCGCTATTTGTTGCAAGTGATTCAATTTGGACTGTGCATCTTCTTGGCTTTGTGATAGTAGACAGATGTCATCTGCGAAGTCAAGGTCTTCTAAGATTTTATCATCTGACCAATTTATGCCTCTTTCTGTGCAAATGATTTCTCTCATAATGTCGTCTAGTACGATGGTGAACAGTAGTGGCGAGAGGGGGCATCCTTGCTTAACACCAACATTAGTTGTAAATGAATTGCTGATGTTTCCATTATGTGATACTGCTAGTTTCGAGTTGACATACATGGTCTTGATAATGTTGATTATTTTATCTGGTAAATTTCAATTCTCAAGTGCTCTCCATATTGCGTTTCTGTGGATGAAGTCGAAAGCTTTCTGAAAGTCAACGAATATTAGACATAGCGGTGATCTCCATTCATGTGATTGTTCTACGATCATTCTGAGGGTGTTTGCTTGGTCTAGGCAGCTTCTGTTTGGTCGAAATCCAGCTTGTTCATCTCTGAGCATGTTCTGCATTACGTCTTGGAGTCTATTTTGTATTATCCCGGCTAGGATTTTATATATGGTGTTGAGCAGTGTGATACCTCTCCAATTGTTGCAACAGATAGATCTCCTTTCTTCGGGATCTTAATTATTACTCCTTCCTTCCATACCATAGGAATTATTTCTGTTCCCCATGTATTTGTTATGTGGGGCTGTATAAGTTCGGCTGCTGTTTGCGGATCAAGTTTTAAGATTTCGCTTGGTAGACCGTCACTTCCGGCTGCCCTGTTGCTTTTCAGCCTCAGGATGGTGTCTTTGATTTCCAGTATGGACGGGGTAGAGTCGCTTATGTTGTTGATTATGTTGCTGTGTTGGATAGTATCCCTTTGCGGTTGCTCATTTGGTTGTTGTATATTGCTAATTTCTTGGAAGTGTTCTTTCCACCTTTGCGTCTGTTCATTTACACTTGTTATTAGTACACCGTTACAACTTTTAACTGGCTGATTGACTCTGCATGTTTGATTTGTGAGCCTATGGATGGTGTTATATACTGCCCTCATGTCGTATTTGTTTGCTGCAGTTTCAGCTTCTCTAGCAATTCTTCCAAGATGCTTCCTTTTGTCTGTTCTCGCCGCTTTCTTAACCAGTTTCGAGGTGTTAAGGTATTGTTCTCTTATAACGGCCGAGCTGTCAGTGTTTAGCTGGTTTTTGAGATGTTGCCTTTGCTTGATTAGGTCCCATGTTTGGCCTGAGATCCACGGTTTCCTGTTATTATTTAGGTTGGTGCCCAGAATATTTGTAGCTGTTTGTCTCAGATTCCTGGATGTTTCTTCCCACGCTTACTGGATGCTTTGCCGCATGGTGTCTTGTATGGATGCAGTGGTGCTTGCTCTTACAATTGGGTCCCTAAGTGGCGCTAGGTTTATTTTGGCTGGAGGCCGCTGTGTGTTATTACTTGTGTTTCTCCTTAACTTTATCTGGAGGTCTGCAGTTATTAATTCATGGTCGCTATGTATGTCTGCACCTCTTTTATTCCTTACGTCCATGAGGGAGTTCCTCCATTGCTTACTCACACATATGTGGTCTATCTGATTTCTTACTCTACCGCCTGGTGAAGTCCATGTATATTTGTGAATGTTTTTGGGAATATAGTACCACCTGTTACCAGATTGTTTGTTTGACATATTTCTATTAATCTGTCCCCATTGTTATTCCTTGATCCTAAGCCATGTTTACATATGACATCTTCTAGATTTAAGTTGTTATTGCCGACCTGAGCATTGAAGTCGCCCATAAGTATTACTAGATCCCCTTTGCTAACGCTGCTGAGTGTGCTGCTTATTTGGTTGTAGAAATCATCTTTCTCTTCTGTTTCTGCGTTTTCCGTTGGTGCATAGCATTGAATGATTGTTGTGTGTCTAATTCTACCTTTAAATCGTGCAATAATAATTCTATCAGAGATTGCTTTCCAAGAGACTAGTGATTGGCTTATATTTTTCGCGATTAGTATTCCTACTCCGCCCTCACTTCTTGAATCTTTGCCACTGAATAGGATTATGTTGTCATTGTCGGATTTTAGTTCGCCTTGCATGCCTAGAATACTTATTTTATACGCAGCCACTTGTTGTTCTAGCTGTGCAAGTCTTGATGCTTCCCTAAGAGTTCTTACATTCCATTGTGCGATTCGTGTCCTTATTTTCGTGCCAAATGTGGTGCCTATATTTCCGTTTCTATTGTATCCGAGGCTTGTTGAAGTTTCTTGAATCCTCTTAGATTTTAAGTTTGAGCAGGAGATTAGCCTACTGCAAACCGATCCTAGTGTTTTTGCTAGGCATATTCAATATTGGTTGTTATATTAGTACTATTATTATTACTATTATTATTATTATTAACTGTGAGTTATATGTATGGAATAAAGATCTTAAATGAGATGGTTCTTATTGAAGTTGAAAATTGTTACTGATAGTTGTGTCTGTGAATTGTATGTATGAAGTGAAAATCTTATATGAAGTGCTTATTATTTGGGAATTCAGAAATTGTTATTGAAAATTGTATCTATGAGTTATAATTATGAAAGTGGAAATCATTATATAAGTTAACAACAGCCAAAATTATAAATTAAATTTCCAACGCATCATATTACGATTTCACAATTTTTATTTAAATATTTTTAATAATAACATTTAACTGTCAAATCATCAAAATTAACCTGGGAAATTGGTTCAACACTATTTCTCAACATCAAAGTCACGCGTAATCAACATATGTTTGAGTCAGCATAATGCAGGTAGAACAATGCAATCAATGTAAAATTCTGATTATAAAAAATCAATTAGAAAAGTAACTTCAAACAATAAAGTTGTGTTTTAAAAAAATAAATCAAATTGTGTTAATTTATTTTTGTTTAAATAATTTTATCAAATCTTTTTATTAAATTTTTAAAATAATTTTTTTTGGTTACTTGGAATAGAATTTTATAACTGGCGCCCGAGCAGGGACCATTAGTGTTGTGAAAGTGAATAGTAAATAGCTACCAGAAAGAAATTAATTGAAAAAAATTGTCATATAAAAATAAAACAATCATTAAAATAGAAATTAATTAAAATTAATTTATCATACAAAAAGAAAAAAATTAAGAACTATTTATAAACTATTTAGAAAATAAAAAACTATTATTGTAAAAATTTGAAATAAAAAACTATTAGTGAAAGAAAAAATTTTTTAAAATACTTTCTTATAAAACTGTTCACATTGAAAAATAAAGAAGAAAAAAAAAGCAATGAGAAGATATCAATAATTCTTTCAAAGAGTACCGTTTACAAACAAATATTCCTTTTCAACACGAGCAGCAAGTAGCTGAAGGAGTACTTAAAATCCGAAAGCGAAGTTGAGTTACCTAAAGGACTAGGAAACGAGGCCCCCGAGTAGCATCCCAGCAAAAAGGAGCTGTCACATAAGGAATAATCAAAACCAAAAAGTGTTGGTAGCAGCCGCCTAGTCCGGTAACATCAAAAGACTGCAAATGATTCTACTAATGCAATTCCAAGTCGCCACGTTTATGTAAGTTAATTAGTTTTTTTTATATAAAAAATAAAAAATAAAGAAATAATTTAGAAAAATAAAACTGAAAGCTTTGAAAAAGAAAAAGAATATTTTTGTCTAAGTAAATTTAATCATAATTTACTAGCAAATTAAATAAAATAAAAATTTTAATTGAGAATTTTATTAAAAATTTACAAATTAAGAATTACAAAAAAAAAAAAAAAAAAATTTTTTTTTCCTCGCAAAATAATTTATGATTAAAATTGAATAAGATAAATAGGTATAAAATAAAATTATTATTTTTTTGTAAGATTGCTTAGAATTTGCATGAATTTAACCACAATTTATTGCAAATTCAGATAAATATCCTCATCTGTAAGGAGAAAAAGTTAATATAAAAAAAAGAAAAAATACTTATTATACGAATTAAAACTAAAAATTACATTTTGTTTAGAATTTGCATGAATTTAACCACAATTTATTGCAAATTCAGATAAATATCCTCATCTGTAAGGAGAAAAAGTTAATATAAAAAAAGAAAAAATACTTATTATACGAATTAAAACTAAAAATTACATTTTGTTTCATTTTTCAATTGCTGTGACTCAAGCCTACTCTTCGATACCTAAGGTGAGGCTGCCTTAGGCACAGCAAATCTAAGAAATTAATCAATTTGAAAGAAATCAAATTAAATCAATTAAAATAAGCAATTCAAATAAAAATATCTACGAATCATAAAAACAAAAAATTAATAATAGTCATATGTCTAGACATACAAAATAACTGGCCAGTAAAAAAATAAAAAAAAAAATAAAAAAATAAATTCATTAAATAAAATAATTAAATAAAATAAAAATTGAATAAAAGAAAAATTAAATATAAAAATCTAAATAAAATAAAACAATTAAATTTAAAGCTAATTTATATTAAAATAAGAAAGAAATTAACATAAACTTTTTATTGAAATAAATATTTGTTAATAAAAATTATTATAAAAAACTTTTTTTTGGTAAATTTGAAATATAATTATTTTTATGTTTAACTTTAAATAATTTTCTAATTGTAATTTAAAAACTTTAATTGTTCTTAATTGTAATAAAACCAAAAAATTAAGGAAAAACTTAAATCTAATATAAAATTTTAGAATATTTGATTGATTTACTTAAATTTTAAATATTTTGGGATTTCATTAAAATATTTTAAATAAATAAATTTTTAGTATTTAAGGCTTTATTAAATTTTATTTTAAGAATTGGTTAAAAATTATTTTTATATTTTTTTTTTTTCTCGAATAAGAAATATTTTTTTACTATTTTAAGCTTTTGTAAAAATTTTTTATTTCACTTTCTTAAATATAAATAAATATTTTAGGATTTTATTAAAATTTTCCGAACATTGGATTTTCATGGTTTGTTAACATTATACAAATAAATATTTTAAATATCGAATAAAAAAATAAAGAAAATATTAAATTAAAATAAATAAATTTTTATAGAAGTTAAAACATTTTTTTATATAATTATCAAAAATTGTAAGTACGACTGAGAGCAAGCAAGAATTTTTCTCTGAAAGAAATTTTTTTTTTCAAGCATCTTCACCCAGGATTTACTTTTACATTTACAAATTTTTTTTTATTTATTATTAAATTTTTATTATCTAAGTACTAAAAATTTTTAATATAATATTCATAATTAACGTTCAGTAGGTTGCAAAAGACTAAATAAAATCACAGGTAATCTCGCATCTTATATCAGATATTGGTTAAACCTCTTTTTAAGATTTTTGTTTTTTTATCTTGGCTTTACTTTGATCACAACCTTTCTCGTTATTTCTTTTCTTTCGAATAATTTTATTTTTTAAATAAGTAAACAAAAATGAATCAAGAGGGAGATAACAGAAGTTTTGAAGAATTGCTACAAAGAGCGGTAAACGAATATAACTACACCATCCACTCAGTAACCAAAAGGAAGCCCATAGAGTTATTCTTTGGTAGAGTTCCAAATATAACACCAGAAGAATTCGAGAAAACAAGACTTAGCAATATTGAAAAAATCAAGAACAAACAGATCAAAGATCTG
>OX352772.1:160177795-160180295 GCA_947095535.1 Poecilobothrus nobilitatus | reverse complement strand
GAAGTAAGGTAGCCGATAATCTTTTAAATCAGATAGTCCGAGAGCAAGACGTCGACATTATATTAATAAGTGAGCAATTATCGAAACAAAGAAGTAGCGAATTGGTTTTCAGATAGAACAAACACGGCTGCAGTATGGGTGGTAAATCCGAATAAACTGCAAATTGAGAACCACGGCGCTGAAAATGGTTTCGTATGGATCAGATGTCAAAGGGTTAGAATTGTCAGCTGATATTTCACACCAAACCAAACGGCTCAGCACTATAGAAATAAACTTCACGAGCTAGAAGACATGGTGGCTGAAGAAGATAGGAGCCTGATAGTTGTGGGCGATTTCAATGCTAGAGCAGTGCAATGGGGAATTTCTCACACGGACAACAGAGGAACACAAATTTTGGAGATGGCAGCTAGACAAAATCTTGTAGTACTTAATACAGGAAACATATCGACGTTTCGGCGACAGGGATATGCAGAGACAATACCGGATATATCGCTAACTTTAGAGAACATAGCTGACTCGATTCGGGAGTGGAGAGTTATAGAAGATTACACTGGAAGCGATCATCAGTATATAACATACAAAATGCAGATAGGTGAAAGTAGCGAAACAGAGCAAGCCACAGGATATCTAAAATGGAATGTCTCTAAACTCGACGTTACAAAAATGGCCTATGCCCTAAGAAACGGCGCTCAGCGGACAATACAAGCAACAGCAAACTTAGAAGGCAGACGGAAAGCAAAGGCAGTAGTGGATTCAACAATGGGCATAATCAAGCAAGCGTGTAATTTATCAATGCCCCGCAAAGGTAGTAGGATCAGGAAACGTCCTGTGTATTGGTGCAGTGAGGAAATATCGGAAATGCGGAGAAGATGTCTACACTTGCGAGGGGTTGCACAAAGAGCAAGAAATAGAGCAGAAGCAGCAGTAACTGCGCTTGAGTATAAAATAACCAGTAAAACGCTCCGGATCACAATCAAGAGCCATAAGATTAATAAATGGAAGGCGCTATGCAACGAAGTCAACGATGATCCGTGGGGGCTTGGATATAAAATAGTAATGAAGAAGATTAGAGCTCCAATACCAGCAAACCAAATCCAGACAGATGTAATGTTCAACATTGTCGATACCCTCTTCCCTACATATCCGAACAGGAACATAAGGCACCGTACAGAGCTTAATCAAAATGTTCTGGTATTCACAGAGGAAGAGCTCAAAGGTGCAGCAAAAACAATGAAATATAAGAAGGCGCCAGGAACTGATGGAATACCAACAGAGGCTATAAAGGCAACAGTCGTCGCGTGCCCGCAGATGATGCTGAACATGTACAATATTTGTTTAGAAGAAGGGGTTTTCGCCAAAAGATGGAAGCAGGCGCGCCTGGTTTTGATTAATAAAGGAAAAGGTGGACAGCTTGAAGCTTCATCATTCAGGCCACTCTGCATGTTGGATACAACAGGAAAGCTTTTCGAAAAGCTGATAAAGTCAAGACTAAAGGATGCAGTGGAAGAAGCCGGTGGTTTGCCTCAAATGCAGTATTGTTTTCGACAAGGAAAGTCTACAAAAGATGCAATACAAGTGGTGATGAACCGCATTGAAATGGCGCAGTTGGGAAATCACTACTCACGAAAAATTGTGATGCTGGTAACACTAGATGTAAAGAACGCATTCAACTCAGCAAGGTGGATAGACATAATCGAAGCGCTACATGGCTCTTTTAACGCTCCACCGTATCTTCTGAGGATAATCGAAGATTATTTAAATGAACGAAGTCTGATATACAATACAGACAGCGGTAGAAGGAGGAAACTTATAACAGCAGGTGCAGCGCAAGCATCTATCTTAGGACCAGATTTATGGAACATATTATATAACAGATTGTTTCAAATGGAATTACCAGAAAACACGACCCTAGTCGGATACGCCGATGTTGTGGCAGCACTCATAATCACACGAACAACAGACGAGGCACAAATCAAACTGAACCAGATTATGCGACGGGTAAATGGTTGGATGAGCACACATGGATTGGAACTAGCAGCAAAAAAACAGAGATAGTTCTACTAACTAAAAAGAGGATTCCAACTGAAATCTCGATGCTGGTGGGTACACAGATGATACGAACGAAGGAAGCAGCAAAATATCTAGGAGTTGTACTGGACACAAGATTAAATTTCTGGCAGCAAATAAAGCAAGTCACAGACAAAGCAGCAGTGGTCACAAATAAATTAGGCAGACTGATGGCGAATATCGGTGGTTCAACGCCAATGAAAAGACGTCTCATAATGACGACTATGCAGTCTATATTACTCTACGGTGCAGAAATCTGGGCTGATGCCCTCAACAAAGATTATTGCAGGAAACGGCTAGCGGCGGTTCAACGGAGGGAAGCTCTTTGGGTCGAGTGCTCCTATCGAACGGTTTCGTATGCGGCAGTAAATGTTATCGCGAACGTAATACCGATTGACCTGCTCGCACGAGAACGTAGAGATATACACAATAG
>OX352772.1:160155295-160160295 GCA_947095535.1 Poecilobothrus nobilitatus | reverse complement strand
AAACCGGATGCAGTCCTAATAAGGCCAAGTGAAGGATTGACATACGCGAAAGTGCTGGCTGAAATCCGCGCCATTGTGAAACCGGAAGAGTCGGCCACAGATATAAAAGGTGTTCGGGAGACGAGGGCCGGGGGGGTGCTCATTGAGCTTGGCCCTGGGACCAAGAACAAAGAGGACTTCCGCTTAGCGATCCAGGGGGCATTGGGTAACAGGGCTGTGGTAAGCGGACTTGAGCCTAAATGCTCTCTTGAAATCCGAGGGTTGGACTGCCTCGTTACACAGGGCGAAGTTGAGGAAGCCATACGGCTGGCAGTCCCAGATGCAAGGGACCTCCGTGTAGGGCTTACTGCTGTAAATGGACGAAAGCAGAGGTTTGCCATTGTGGATATTGGCGAGCGAGGAGCTCGTTCGCTGATGTCCATTGGTAAAGTCAAAGTTGGCTGGGTGAACTGCACAGTGCGGAGAAGAGTCGACCCGGGGCGATGCTTCAGGTGCCTCGACTATGGTCACATGGCGCGGGACTGCAAAGGGCCGGACAGGAGCAGTCTCTGCCGAAAGTGCGGCGGAGAGGGTCACCAGGCAAAAGTTTGTAGCCAGAAGGAGAGCTGTGTCCTCTGCATTAGCATGGGAGCCACAGGCGACAGTGTGACCCATGCGTCGGGAACGGGAAGATGCGCCGTATTCAGGGCAGCATTAATGAAGGCAAAGGCTCCACAATGGTCCAGATAATGCAGGCAAACTTACATAGGAGCGTGGTTGCAAATGACCTTCTTCGCCAGCTAGCTGCGGAGAAGGAGGTCGACCTGTTGCTCATTGGTGAGCAGTATGGGTATGACCATCCTTCTCCCTGGTATGCAGATGAGACGGGCACAGCGGCCATATGGATACGAAATCCTGGGCGAATCCCAGTGAGAGAGCACGGTCGCGGCCGCGGGTTCGTTTGGATTAGGTGCAGGGAAGTCACTTTCATAAGTGTCTACCTCACCCCAAACGAGCCCATTGGCGAGTTCCTGAAGAAACTAGACGATCTCGAGGACTTGATCCTTGGTGTTGCTGGTGGCGTGGTAGTGGGCGGCGATTTCAACGGGAAGGCACTGGAATGGGGAATGCCAATTCCGGATGCTAGAGGGGGGTATGTGTTGGAGCTGGCGTCCAGGACGGGTCTCCTTGTCCTGAACGTCGGAAACACGCCAACCTTTAGACGTCCTGGTTGCGCAGGAACCATCCCAGATGTCTCGTTTGCTTCGGAGCGACTTGCTTCTCGTGTTGCGGAATGGCATGTGATCGAGGATTATACGAGTAGCGACCACCAGTATATAGTATTTAGGTTCGAGTTCCGCGAAGGTCAGCAGCGGCAGGCGATGCCTGCTGGCCGCTCTTCCTGGAACGTGGGTAGAATTGATGAGGCTGGGTTCGCCAGTTCGGTTTCGTGGGAGGTGGTGGCACCCATGAATACCGAGCAGGGGAGTCGGGCCCACTGCGAGATGATCGTCGATTCTACCTTACGGCTGGTTGGCGAGGCTTGTGAGGCTTCCATTCCTCGCAGCCGGCCTCGGCATGGGAAGATACCTGTATACTGGTGGACTCGTCAAATCGCGGAGCTTCGAAGGGAGTGCCTTAGGCTTCGGCGCCTGTCGACCCGCGCCAGAAGCCGGGATGAGGCTGCCCGTTGGTCTGCAGATCACAAGGCCAAAAAGAAGGAGCTTCGCCATGCTATTGGTAGCAGCAAGGCTCAATGTTTTAAAAAGCTGCGGCAGGACATTGATGCGGACCCATGGGGTTTGGGTTACAAAATCGTGTCTAACAAATTTGGTACCCGAGGCTGTACCAACCTTATGGATGCTGCATCGATGGACTATATAGTTCGCGGGCTCTTTCCGGTGCACCCGGAAAGAATACGGAGGAATTTCGATAATGTGGATGAGATCGTCTACTTTCGCATGGAGGAATTGGAAGCGGCTGCTAGCTCTTTCAAACCAAGGAAGGCGCCTGGGCCGGATGGATTCCCGGTTGAAATTTGGAAGCGAGTCTACCGGGTTAACCCTAACCTCTTGCTGAACATGTACAATGCGTGTCTTTCAGCGGGAGTCTTCCCAAAACGCTGGAAGGTAGCAGGACTTGTGTTTGTGGGCAAGGGGAAGGGGGACCCGGAGCTTCCCTCTTACTACCGGCCGCTGTGTATGTTAGACACGGCTGGAAAGGTTTTGGAAAAGTTGCTGAGGTCGCGGTTGCAGTGCGCCATCGCGGACGCGGGAGGCCTATCGCCACGGCAGTTTGGCTTCAGGTCGGGTCGGTCGACGGTTGATGCCATCACTGAGGTGGCGGAGGCCGTAAATCGGGCGGAGGGTCATAATCATTTCTCGCGTCGAATTGTTCTGTTCGTGACACTTGACGTGAGAAATGCGTTTAACTCCCTCAGGTGGGTGGACGTCATTAGGGCACTGGAGGAGGATTACCGAGTTCCGGAATACCTCCTCCGGATGGTGGACGACTACCTGGCGGATCGAACCCTTGTGTACGACACACTTGAGGGTTCGAGGAGTATGATTGTAACCTCAGGCGCGGCGCAGGGGTCTGTTCTTGGCCCCGATCTCTGAGATGCTTCGTCAGATGCTACGACGGTCTGTTGCGGCTGGGCATGCCCGACGAGACAGTACTTGTCGGTGTGCCGATGACGTGGCCCTACTTATCGCGGCGCGGAGTGTGGAGCTAGCGCAGTTCAAGCTCAACCAAGCGATGCGCACCATCAGTGCGTGGATGGATGGGCATGGGCTGTCCCTGGCTCTTAACAAGACGGAGATCGTGGTCCTAACTAAAAAGAGGATCAACACCATAATCTCTCTTCTTGTGGGGGAGTTGGACGTTATGACTAAACCGGCGGTGAAATACCTTGGCGTGCTTGTAGATCGTGGCCTCAGCTTCTTCGAGCAAATAAAGGCAACGGCGTACAGGGCTGTAGGAGGTATTGCGGCTCTGAGTAGATTAATGGCCAACGTGGGTGGCCCTAAAGCTGGGACTAGGAGGCTGCTAATGTCCTCGGTCATGTCGGTCTTGCTGTACGGATCTGAAGTTTGGGCGCATGCCCTTTCCAAGGAGATGTACAGACTGAGACTGGCCTGAGTGCAGAGGAGAGCAGCCTTGAGGGTTGCTTCAGCCTACAGGACGGTGTCGGAGCCGGCTGTCCTTGTGATAGCCGGCGTTATACCAATTGCACTCCTGCCACAGGAGCGGCAATTGGTATACCGGAGAAAGGAAGAGGGCAATCCTGAGGCCATCAGAGTGGAGGAGAGGTCAAACACGGTGGCGATTTGGCAGGAAATGTGGGAGAGGGAAAGGAGAAGTCTCTGGACAAGAACTCTCATCCCAGAGATCAAACCGCGGCTTGAGCGGTGACATGGGGAGGTGGACTACTACCTCACACAGTTCCTGTCCGGACACGTTTACTTCAGGTCCTACCTGAGCAGGATTGGGAAAAGTGCATCAGCGGAGTGCCTGTTCTGTGAAAACGGACAGGATGACGCCGAGCACACATTTTTCGCTTGCGGAAGGTGGACCCTGGAGCGGCTGGAGCTGGAACGGAATGTGGGAGGCCGGTTCATCCCTGATGTCGCAGTGCAGGTGATGCTGGGAAATGCGGAGGCCTGGGAACGTGTCTCACATTACGTGCAGCAGGTCCTGCGCTCGAAAAAAGTAGATTTAGAGGCGTTCGAGGCGATAGAGAGGATGGAGTAGTGCCTTAGGGGCACAGGGCAAAGGACCTGGTCTGAAGTAATGTGATAAACGTTTCCGGGCCAGAGTTCAACGTGGGAAAAGGGGGTGGATGGTTTAGTCGGTATGCTGCGCTTGCAGAGAGTCCGACACTACCTTGGAGATGCGTACCCTCCATGGACACACATGGAGGACACAATAGGATTCCACCACCAGCCGCGTAAAAATAAAAAAAAAAAAAAATTATTATTACTATCATTTTTATTATTATTATTATAATTATTATTATTATTATAATTTTTATTATTATTATTATTATTATAATGATAATTATTATTATTATTATTACTATTATTATTATTATTATTATTATTATTATTATTATTATTATTATTATTATTACTATTACTATTATTATTATTATTAGTGTCAATATTATTTTTATTATTATTAGTATTATTATTATTATTATTATTATTATTATTAGTATTGAAATTATTATTATTAGTATTATTATTATTATTATTATTATTATTATTCTTATTATTATTATTATCATTATTATTATTATTATTATTAGTATTACTATTATTATAATTATTACCATTATTATTATGAATATTATTTTTATTATTATTATTATCATTATTATTGGTGTTATTATTATTATCATTATTATTATTATTATTATTAGTGTTATTATTATTATTATATTTATAATTATTATTATTATTATTATTATTAGTGTTATTATTATTATCATTATTATTATTATTAGTATTATTATTATTATTATTATTATTATTATTATTATTATTATTATTTTTATTATTATTATTATTATAATTATTATTATAATTATTATTATAATTATTATTATTATTATTATAATTATTATTATTATTATTATTGTTATTATTATTATTTTTATTATCTTTATTATTATTACTATCATTTTTATTATTATTATTATAATTATTATTATTATTATAATTTTTATTATTATTATTATTATTATTATTATTATTATTATAATGATAATTATTATTATTATTATTACTATTATTATTATTATTATTATTATTATTATTATTATTATTATTATTATTATTATTATTATTATTATTATTATTATTATTATTATTATTATTATTATTATTACTATTACTATTATTATTATTATTATTAGTGTTAATATTATTTTTATTATTATTAGTATTATTATTATTATTATTAGTATTGAAATTATTATTATTATTATTATCATTATTTATATTATTATTATTAATATT
>OX352772.1:159859853-160155095 GCA_947095535.1 Poecilobothrus nobilitatus | reverse complement strand
CTTTTTGCAAGTCCAAAAATAAACAAACTATATATTTTCCATCATCTATGCTCCTTGATATGAAATCGGTTCGAGCTAAACAAGCGGCAGTGTTAGAGCTTACCTCATAGCCATATTGGTATGCAAGATTTCAATTTGCATTTATGAAGTGGGTTAGCCTGCTTTTAATTATTTTTCAAAAACTTTAGACGTAGAACTTAAAATATATATGGCCGTTAGTTTGAGGAATTTGTATTTCTGCGCGCATTATGTATAGGGGTAACGGTAGCAAGCTTAAAAGTTTTAGGATAACTAGCAGATTCTAAAGCATTGTTTATAAATTTTACTAGTACTGGGCTAATTTGATCAGAAAATTTCTTTAATATTTTATTTATTTATTTATTTATACATTCTTTTCTTATTTAATACAAATAAGGTACAAAAAAAAAATATATTTACATACATAATATACAAAATGAAACAACAAAAATTCGAAATTCATAAATTTACAAAATTGAACTAGTACATTTTCGCTTCAAAAATTTTTATTTTTTAATATTAAACAGTATAATAGTCAACTATTATTTTAAGTTATTGTTAGATATTTAAGTTAGTGATTAAGTTAGCATTAGTAAATAAGTATTTATAGGTTCGATATAAGAGTTTTAAGTTCTTTTTTAGTATTTGACGCAATGTTCTGATTTTTGTAATTATTTAGTTAATATTCTGTTAATAGGTTCGAATTTTCCATACAAAGTTCTATGAAAGGGTATGATAAATAATTCAGGAGAACGTGTTCGATTATTAATGTTCAGGGAAATGAACGTTTGTTCAAAATGAACGTTGAATCGATGGTTTTATTTAAGATATTTGTGAGGAAAATTACATCCGCTATGTCACGTCTTCGGTCAAGCGAGCTTAAGTAGATCAGTTTTAATCTATGCTCATACGGGGGTAAGTTATTTGGGTCATCCCAGTTTAAGTGATGAAAAGCGAATCTTAAGAAATTCTTTTAAACCGATGCAATTCTGTTTATGTGTATATTTAAATAGGGGGACCAAAGTTGGCTAGCATATTCCAAATTTGTTCGAACTAAGCTAATGTATAACGTTTTCGTAACATATAGATCATTCAATGCCTTTGACCATCTTTGGATGAAACTGAGCATGGAATTGGCTTTGTTAATAATTGAATTCTAATATAGTTTGAAATTAAGGTTGTAATCAAAATAAACACCCAGATCTTTAATGGATTCTACTTTGGGAATTATTTGATTGTTTAAGTAATAATCTTGGGCTATTGGATTAGACAATTAAAAATTTTAAAAAAAATTTTTACCGCAGTAAGCAAAGTTATCTAAATCAATTTAAAGAAGAACGGCGTCTTCGCCACCTCTTTCTTCCGGAACTCATTCTTCTGCTCTACAACCTAAACCGAATTCGAAGTCCTACCCAGCCAGTGCAGTTTTAAAAAATAGAAATTCATCATACAACGATCCTATTAATTCAAATATAACTATTTGAATTAGCTATTTCAGAAGTAGCTAACCCTAGTATTTCTACTTCAAACCCACCAATCTTCGATCCTCTTTTACCACCTGTAGTTAAGTTAACTCAAAAATCTATTCAAAGTAATAATGATAGTAGATATGTTTTGGCTAGATTAAGGGATACTGAGATTTTTGAAAATGTAAGACCGTATTTAGCTTACTTACATGATAAATCTAATGACGTTTGTATAGGCGGTAAAACGAACACTTCGTTAAAAGTTGCAATCCAACAAGAGGGTCTTCCGACGGATGTAAATGAACTCTGTAATATTTTTGTAAGATACCACTAAACATTTGATATTTCTCCACAGAGCGCTCTAACTGATCTTGAATCTTATGCTTCCCACATTTCTTCTAATAGAATCGATTATCTGCAAAGAACAAGAGAAAACCATTTCAAGTACTTTCGTCCCCATACAAATGGGAAGAAATTTAGTTAATATTAACTCATCTCAATCTATTCTCTTTAATTGCACTCCTTCTAAATTTTCCATTTATTATCAAAATGTTAAAGGACTTCGTACTGAAACTAAAATTGTTTTTTCCAATTGTTCTCTGCTAGATTTTGATATTTTTATTTTAACTGAAACTTGGCTTAATTCTTCTATTAATAATTTAGAAATTTTCTCGGTATTATATACTGTTTACAGAAAAGACAGATATGGATCAATCTTGTCTGGAAATCTTAGAAAAGGTGGAGGTGTTCTGATAGCTATTAAAAATACATTTAGTTCATACGAAATATTAATTCCCCCGGGTGATGCTCACGACATAATAGAAATTGTTGCTATAAAAATTCAATTGGAATAGCTAATCTTTTCATTGTCAGTTGGTATATTCCTCCTGCTTCTAATATTGATCTTCTTATTAAGTATATTGATATTATTGAGTCAATAATTGGTGATGTTAAGAACAACGATGATATAATTCTTTGTGGGGATTTCAACCTTCCAAACATTAACTGGGTAGAGCATGATGAAGAAGCCTATCTTATTCCTTTAGAATTAGTGAATAATACAGAATGTATTTTAATTGATGCATTTAATTCGTTTAATCTTCAACTTCTTACATATCATCAATTTGTAATCGTCAAGGTAATCAATTAGATCTTATATTCACAACTAACTGGAATAATATTTGTTTTTTTAATTGTCCTTTGGAACTTGTAAAAATTAATGTTTATCATCCTCGTATTTGTTTTTCTTTTAGCTCTTTTTTACTTCCAAATATTGAATCAGCACTTTCTTATCGTTACAATTTTCTCAAAGCTAACTACGATGGTATTAATTATATATTAAGCACCTATTATTTTGAGTTTTTAAATTCCGTCGATATTAATATATTAGTAAATAGTTTTTATTCAACCATTTTTTCTATTATTTCACAATTTGTACCGTTAGTTATTGACAGAAGTAATAATTCCAGTCCGCCTTGGTTCACTAAAAATTTTTAAAAAATAAAAAAAATAAAGCCTGGCGGAAATTTATTAAGAGTAATAATAGTTATGACTTTAACGCCTTTATCGTGTTATTTTATGAATTTAAACTATTGTCCGATAACCTTTATTCAAATTATGTGCAGATTATGTCTTTAAATATCAAATCTAATCCTAAATTGTTTTGGAATTTTGTGAACTCTAAAAGAAAATGTGATCAATATCCCACTTTTATGAATTATAATAATAATAGTAGCTGTGATTCCTCAATTATTTCCGAATGGTTTCGTGACTTTTTTTCAGCAAGCTATTCTCCATCGTTTTTCAATCCTGACTCAGTTAATTTTTCCTATTTAAATAATTTTCCTAAAACAACGCTTAGAAATACTACTATTGATCCTAATTTGGTACTATGTTACTTGAATAAATTGGATGATAATTCTAGTCCCGGAACTCATGGTATTCCCAATTTATTTTTAAAAAATTGTTCTATGTTTTTAACAGACCCACTTTCTAAGCTATTTAATCTTTCTTTATCTTCGGGAATCTTTCCATCACTTCGGAAAATAGCTCTTATTAAGCCTGTCCATAAAAAAAACCTCAAAAATGGCGTTGTCAATTATTGCCCGATCGCAAAATTATCTTCTATTCCTAAAATTTTTGAATTAATAGTATTCGATTCTATATATGATCATTGCACTAGCCTTTTATCACCCAATCAACATGGCTTTGTAAAAAGTAAATCTACAGTCACTAATCTTGTGGAATCCGCAGCTACATTTCTGAAACATATGGAGAATGGTTTTCAAACGGATGTAATTTACACCGACTTTAGTAAAGCATTCGATTTACTTTCTCATAGTATTATTATTTTAAAATTGCAGAACCTGGGGTTTCCACTATATTTTATTAATTGGATCTATTCTTATCTTTCTGATCGTAGTTACCGTATTTCTTTTAGATCATCAATTTCTTCTCAATTTAAAGCTCCTACTGGTGTTCCTCAAGGTAGCCACCTTGGACCGCTTTTGTTTATTATTGCAATCAACGATGTCACTTCCGTAATTCAACATTGTGATATTAGAATTTATGCTGATGATATGAAGATTTTCAAGAAAATTACTTCCTTCGACGATTCGAAAGCATTACAAGCTGACCTTAATTGTTTTTATAATTGGTGTAATATCAATAATCTTCAACTAAATATTACTAAATGTGCTCATATTACTTTTACTCGCCGTTCTAATCCAATTTCATATAATTATTGTTTTAACCTTCAAACTATTCCTAAAGTTAATTCTATAAAAGACTTGGGTGTATTTTTTGATAGTAAACTTTCTTTTCATGTTAACTCGGTTTACTCTATGCTCGGTTTTATTAAACGATGGGCTCTATCCAACTCTATGCTCGGTTTTATTAAACGATGGGCTAGAGAGTTTGATGACCCTTATGTTTTTAAATCTCTTTACACTTGCTTAGTTCGTCCCAATTTAGAATATGCCAGCCAGGTGTGGAGTCCATTTTATAAAACCCATATATTCAGAATGGAATCTGTTCGAAAAAAATTTCTTAAATATGCCCTACGTCATCTCCCTTGGGAAGATCCTTATAATCTACCTCCGTATGAACATAGACTAAACCTTTTACATATGTGTACGCTTGAAAAACGTCGTAACGTCTCATACATATTATTCTTGACAGAATTGGTAAAAGGTAATATTTTATCTGCACAATTATTAGCCAACATTAGCTTTTGTACCAATACTAGGCTAAGATCGGTTAACCTCTTTAATTTGAAGTTTCATCGCACTAATTATGGTAAGTTTGAATCACTGCAACTTACACAAATCCTAAATTAACTTTCCATTAACCAAAGAATCTTTAAAAAGAGATTTATATTCACGTCATTGAAACTGCATTATCGAGATATATTTTTTTTTATTTATATTAATCGATGGTTAATTTTGATTTGTAATTTCATGCAGTTTGTTAATAATAACTATGATTTTAATGTCATATGTATTATTTAATTAAAAATTTTTGTTTTTTATAATAAATTTTTATCTTTAACCTGTTCTTTTTTTTTCTTATAAATTTTATTTTTGATTAAATTTATAATGTAGTATTTACGAGTATTAATTATTATATTAAATGTCATAAAATATTTTGTAAATTTTTATTTTATAAAATTATTGTTTAAATTTAATAATTTTTTTTTTTTAATTGAATTATATTGTAACTTGCTTGTGTTAAGCTTGAACTAAATAAATAAATAAATAAATAAATATAATTTTTTTTTTAATTTTTATAGCATCCGCGTAAATAAGAACATTACTATGTAGAACTTTAGATATCACATCATTAATTGACATAATAAAAAGTAGAGGCCCCAAATGTCTCCAGAGTTAGCTACAAATGATGGAGAAATGGCATCTCTAAAAAGAACCTTATAATGTCTTTGTGAAAGGTAAGATTCTATCCATTTCAAAAGATAAGTAGGAAACCCCAAAGTTTTAAGTTTGAATAAGATAATATTATGAGGTAGCAGGTCGAAAGCTTTGCTCATGTCACTGTACATAATATCGGTCTGTGTTCTAGATTCCATATTATTAATTAACAAAGACGTTGTTTCAACTAGGTTTGTTACGGTTGACCTTTTTTTTACAAACCATGCTGATTAGGCACTATAATTTTTACGCAATCCAAATATATAATAGCGAAAATAATTTTTTAAAAATTTTCGGGATACTCGACAGTTTTGCAGTAGGTCAATAGTTAATAATTTCGTTTTAGCGCCTTCCTTCCAAAAATCAGGAAAAGTACCAGTAGATAAAGCGGTTCTTAAAAGTAACAATAGTGGAATAGTCAAAGAGCTAACACAATTTCTTAAAATTATATCTAGAACCAGATCCGGCCCTGATGTAGAATTATTTCCAGATTTATTCAAGTATTGTGTGACTAAGTTTTCCTTCAGATTGATGAAGTTGATAGAAATTTTACGTTGATATTAGAGATATTGAAAAGAGTTTGTATCTACTGTGCAACTAGAGATAGAGAAAGTACTTGAAAAGGAATTACGAAAAAACTCAGATATATATATTAGAAGAATCGTTACTCGTGAAATATTGTAATTCATATTTGTTCGAAATTGATCGCATTTTCGTTTTAAATTAATAAATTTCCAGAATAATTTTGGATTACGCTTAGTGGTGGAAGCTTCCTTATATTAGTGGAAGTTTGATCCAGATAAAACTTATAGCTTTTTTCTACCTTTGTCTTGAAATGGTTAAACAAATTGACAAAGTCGATATAGTCATGATTAGACTTATTACGCCATGCTCTATTTTTCCGGTTTCTTAGGATTTTTATATTAGGAGTAAACCAAGGAGAACTTTGATTAGCATAACTGGTAAGAGAACTTGAACAAATATTTCAAAACCTGAGTATAAGATGCTTTAAAAGTTTTTTAACATGGAATCCAAATTTTTGTTATCAAACAGTGCAAAGAAATTAAATTCTTTTAGGTATAAATTTAAAAGGTCAAAATTCGTTTTGTCAAAATTAAATTTATATGTATTAGAAGTTAACCTAATGTCTAACTGAGGTGAGTTAAAGCAAAAGAGATTGGTGGATGGTAAATATCTATGTTCACTAAAGATGTTGGAGATTGAATAATTAGTGAATTTAACCAATCTAATGTCAAAATTAGATCTAATTGTTTATCCTGATGATTTTTAACATTTGAAATTTGTTGAATGTTGCAGGCATTAAGACTATCAATGAAAAGACTTTATGTATCATTATTAACATTCATGGGAAGGAAATAAATGTCATCGATGTGTTTCCATACCAAATTTGGAAAATTAAAATCACCGCAGAAAAAATTACAGAATTTTGCGGAGCATTTAATGTTAAATTTTCCATTATGAACCAGAAATCTTTATATTCTTCAATATCGGAATTAGGAGGAATGTAGCAATTTACAAAATATAAAGTTTTATTATGTAGTTGAATCTTAATTCCAATTTATTTCTAAAGAAGCGTAAAATTATTGTGAAGCTTGAAATTATAATAACAGAAGCGTTAAATTTGGATTTGACAGCTATAAGTACTCCACCTCCCTTTGCCGATGTAAACTTTGGATCCAGGAAGTTGGAATTGTATCTATCTTTCCGAAATATTGAGTAAGATTGATCAAAAATTTCTAGGTCATTAATAAATGAAATTAGCCAAATCTCTGTTAAAATGTACAAATCATAATCCATGATGGCAGAATTAATTAGGACATCTTTAGTTTTTGTCCGAAGTCCTCGGATATTTTGTTAGTAGAATTTTAGTGTAATAATTGGAAGATCTTTTGAAGAATTTTTTATTTCAATTAAATTTCGATATGGATCGAAAAAACTTGTTTTGTGTCCTTTCTGTCCTTCTTGAGTGCTTCATTCTTCTTTTGGAGACGTGACAACGATACGAATGTAGGTCACTCATAACTTCATCATTTGAGATGTCCATAGTGCCATGATATCTAAGAAAGAGGTTGAGTAGATCATCATAACTAGCAGGAAAACCTTCGGCCTGAATGAGTACTTTTGGATTCATTGATCATGTAAATAAACTAGATATAATATCACATTTTCATAAGCTCGGTAATCACGTAAGCGAGAGAGAACAAAGTTACTTTCTGTATCATGAGCATACTGTTTAGTCAATCGAACTATCGGTGGTTACAATGGGTTGATATAGTTTGCTAATAATATAGTTTCTCCTTTCTTAAAATTGGGATAATTTGAAATTTGTTTATCCAATATAACTTATTTCATTTGTTAATGTGAATTATGTCTATTAAATTTGTTTAATGAGTGATTTAAAATTATATTCATCCTATCTACATGAGAGGAAAAAGTAATGTGGTTATTAAAAGCAGTATCTCGTGTTCGTAATTTCTTAAAATTAGTTTTATTAATATTATAATTATTATTACTAATAGTATTATTATTATTATATTTATTATTGTTTTTATTAAGTTTGTTATTAGTAAATCTTTCTTTTTTTATGATTAATATATTTATTGTTAGTATTCAAATTTATGTTAGATTTGTGATTTATATTAGTATTAATTAAACTACTGTTTTTAATACTGTTACCATTCGTTCTCACCTTAATATTATCTTTATTACTGTTGCTATTCGGAGTCCAAAGTGAGGCCGTTTCATTTAAGGTTTCCCATTTATTTATGTTATTTTCCGCAAGCAATTCTGCACAGGATTCTTTCGGTACGTCAATTTTATAGCAGCAATACCAAGGTCTTTTTTTGTTTATTGCACGTGGCGTAATATTTTTGCAATTAATTGGATTTATATCAAAGTTAAGCCTTAGCAAATAACAAATGTGGTTTTCTCTTATAAAGAATGACAGCCCTTTTACATAAATTGATGTATACTCCAGTTCAAACAGTGTTAATTCTTCGTTATTTTGTATTATAACTACTTCTGCTTCATTTATTTTCTCAGCTTCCTTGTAAACCTTATCCTCAATCTGAGCTACGGGAGCGCCGCTTAACTGTCATTTTGGATCTAAACTAACAATGTTCTCTGATTGAGGAATTTTAGTAATTGCGTTTATTAAGCTTCCAGTATTTTTCTTATCGCTGATAATTCATTTATAATAGATGAATCCGTATTATTATTTACATACATTGAGGTTGACCTAAAGCAAAAGTTTTTAATTTTGCCAATAAGTTGTAAATTTTCGTATTGTTCGCAGACAAAAAATTCTTTCAGTCTAAATGTTTGCCAGTTTCTCTCTACCCCTGAGCAAGTTTCATGGAAATTAGAAGAACAAACACCACAACAGGTAATCGTTTCTAATTTACGATCAGTATTGATACAAGTTGATCATTGCATTTGACATCCATCGTGTATAATATCCAAAAATTAAGGCAAGGTGTAATTTTTTGTATTTATTAACTTATTTTTAAGAATTATATTTTAGAGATATTCTTTCACTGTTTTCATTTTTTTATTTATTTATTATTTTGTTTTATTTTTTTTTTTTTTTTTAATTTGTTAATTATAGAAAATTTTTTAATCAACACTTTATATAGTTATCAAATTATTACTTATTTATTATTGTAAATTAATAATTTCTTATTGTTACTTTACAAATTTCACCGCTAGGTGAATCAAATGCCACTAGGAATTCGAATTAATTTAATTTAGATTGATTAATTTAAATTCTTGTCTTGACAATATCCAAATGACAAAATATGTCTAGACATATGTCTACTTTTAACACAACAAGCGACATAACCATAAATTCATTTGTTAACAGCATCGAATACTACATAAATCATACCACCGATTCAAACATCAAAAAAGTAACTGTTCGGGCAATTTATAATGAAAAAATATATGGTGAAGCCAAAAGTACCATCATAAACATCTCGCACCCTGACAACTGGGAACTCATCAAATCAATACTGAAAAGGAGATATAAACCAGAAATTGAACAGCTGAAATTTACAGGGAAATATCAGACCTCCGTGTAAACTCGGTAAGTGATTTAGTTATACAAATGCGAAATTTAAAATATAAAGCCGATGAGCTTCAAATATATTATAATGATAGTAATTATATATACTTAAGTAATGTCGATAGTTTTCTATTAAATACAAAAAAGAAATGTCACAGGGAACTTTACTGGATAGAATATATAACGAAAATGATTTGTCTAAAGTAATAGAAATTATGAATATTAGAAGATATGAAGATTCTTGTATAAGGCAGGAATTTAAGAAAACTAATATAAATAGTAACTTCAAAAATAATAATTATAAAAACAATTCTAAAAACAAGAAAAGCACAATAGATCTACATTAAAAGGTCGTAGTGTCATTTGTACCTGCTAAATAAATCTAATCTAATCTAATCTAATGCTTGAAATTATAATTAAATTATATGATTAGAAAAGTAAATGTAACAGTAAGTCGATGCAACCGACTTATTAATACCCTACACCTGAATAATTCGAATTAAAATTAAAAATCCATAAGTTTTTTTGGCAGCTGCTTGAACTTCTTCCCTTTTCTGTCTTATTCAACTCGAATTTCAGGAACGTAAAAGAAACATCCTTTTGGGATATGCTTGACACCTTTGTAAAAAATTTTAAGTTTCTATCTTTATTAATTTCGAAGATTGTTAGTCCTTGGGAGGAGTGTGTCAGGTACCCGAATTGCCACTCCAATTCATCGAATCCATCTCAGGAACATAAAGAAAACATGCCAGAACACCATTGTACTAAATTTAAAGGTTCTATTTTTGTTGGTTTTGGAGATATGCTCGTTGCTCTCGTGATCGTCCAGAAGTATCCAAAATACGAACCCATGGTTCAAATTCTTTCAAATGTCAGTTTCCAATTTTACAGAAAAAGAAACATAACAGAACACCTTTGTACTAAAAATAAAAGTTCTATCTTTGTTGATTTTGCAGATAATCTCGTTTGCTCTGGGGATCGTTCGGAAGCTTCCAAAATCCGAACCCATAGACCAAATCCTCTCAAAGTTTAGAGACTTTAATAAAACATGAAAGAACACCACTCTGTCAAATTTGAAGGTTATATCTGTATTAGTTTTGGATATAATCTCATTTGCTCTGGTGCTCGTTCGGAAGCTTCCAAAATCCAAACCCATGGACCAAATAATCTCAAATTTCAGAGACATAAATCGAACGGTATGGAACATTATTGTACAAAATTTAAAGGTTCTATCTTTTTCGATTTTGGAGATAATCTCGCTTGCTCCGGAATCATTCGGAAGCTTCCAGAATCCGAACCCATGGACCGATTTTGTCTAGATTCGAACTTAGCCTTCCTTTCTTAATTAGTAACCTACTATATAAATTTCATCAAGATAACTTTATTAGTTTTTGAGGTTACAAACACCATACCAAAGTTAATATACCCTATACTTTATAGGTATATAGGTATAGGGTATAATAATGAAAAAAATTTTAAAAATTCAAAAAATTATTCAAATTTCGATAATAAAAATTGCAGTAATAATCAGTCCTTTAATAGAAATAGTTATAATAACAATTTCAGTAGTAACAAAGATAATTTTAATAGGGATAATTTTATTTGGGATCATTTTAATAATACGGATACTTATCAGCCTCATAGGTTTTATTCAAAGTCAGGAAACTCTAGACAGTACTCGGGCTAAAATCGCCAAGAACAGAGCTACGCTAGACAAAGACAAATAGAACCGATGGAAGTTCAAAATATTCAAACAAAAACTTCTGAAGCTAAAAATGAATGTAATAACTTAATATTTTTTATAAATTAGCCTCAGTAGAACTCCCCATTATTAGCGTAACAATTGACAATAAAAAATTATTTGCCCTTATTGATACAGGTTCTAATTTTAGTATTATAGGCGACGACATAGTAGGTATTAAAAAGATAAAAATAAAACCAATCTCTTTTTCAACAATAGATAGTAAAGATCAAATTAATTTTGAAATTCATACTGTAGCACCACTAGAATTCAATACTCCATCTAATGCATTGATACGATAGAAGGTAAAAAAATTCCATAACCGAAAATATCAAATTATAATAGATGCAGATCTATTAAGAAATTTGAACAGTGTAATAGATTTCGAACAAGGAATAATTAATTTAAATGGACAAAATATAAAATTTGTCAACACACCGTACCAATTCAATGAAATATGCACTTTAGAGACGGTAGATCCTAATTTAAACCTATTAAAGTTAGATCACCTTAATTTAGAAGAACTCTCAGAAGTTAAAAAATTAGTAAACAGATTCAGTTATCTATTTTTTAAAGAAGGGGATAAGTTAACAACAGAAATTCAGCACAAAATAGTTACGACAACAAAACAGTCAATTAATTCAAAGTTATATAGAAGTTAACGAAAAGAAATTTTAATTCTTTTAAAAAAAAGTTTATTAGAACAAAGTTAGCTTAAGACTGATTTATTACAATGAAATTTACTTAATTTATACATTTAATTTTGCTTAATTGACAATTTTGTTAATTAATGGTAAACAAATTACATATTTATAATTTCCTTTAAATGTACTTAAATTTATAATTCAATGCTAAATTGACAATTTTATTAATAAATGACAAAAAAATTATATTGAATAAATTTGTTGATTTTGGTGAGAAGTTGATTTGGTTTTTATTCCCATGTAAATTTTGTTGCATCAACATTTTTGTGAAACATGTTTGAACTTGAACATGAATTAGGAATGCATGTGTTGTAATTTGAGATGTTAACTGTTATTTTACTGTTAGATGTAATATGAGACGGTGATAACTCTTCCCCCTTTAAAGATCCGCGACCCGTGGATCCAAGTTAATTTGAATGAACTGCAATTGTGGATGTTCCTCTACTTTTTGCTTTGGTACCTCAATTGTTATCTGTGATTTTTATCTATTTTGGCTAAGTTTGATAAATGTTGCTAGTACCAGAATGATGATTATTCCCGTAATAATTGTAACGTTTACTTAAGAAGTTGCTTCGTTGTTGAAGAATAGTTTTTCCAATTTTTCAAAATTATTTTTATGTAGACTAAAAAGATATTTTGGATCGAGCTTGGTTCCTGTTTTAGTTATGTTGGATTGCAAAACTGGTAGCAATATGTGGGAAGTTCTTGTTTCTTTATTGGTAAAGATCAAGTCTTTTATCTGAAGCGTTTCATTTTTGAATTAAACCAAAAAGGTGCCCTCAAGATGTTTACTGAAGGTGCTATCTTTTATTATCCCATTAAAGTTTGTTAGAAATATCGTGTTTTCATTTATGGCTTCAATGACTTCTTCTTCGTTTATTTGGTATTCACAGCTTGCGTTAAAGCCTTTCATTAGTTGAGCGATGCAATGGTTTTTTCCTAGTTGCTTCACTTAATTTCTCTTGCATATGATTGTTTCCCCAAAGAGATTGCATTTCTCTGTGATTCCAAATGTTTTCTCATGATTTGTTAGAAGTTCATCGTGTTCCAAGTGGAGATGCTTGTCTTCTTTCATAGATGGTCTTATGATGACATGATTGTAATCATCTTCACCTGTTTTTGGAATAGATATTATGTAAAGAATTATAAAATTTTTTACCATCATAGTTGGAGTGGCGTATTCTATGGCTTCTATTTCGTTTGCATAGGGTAACGTTTCTAATTCCGTCATCAGATGGTTAATTTCGTTTTTGCTTAAGAGATTTGTGTTGATGATTCCTCTTTTTGCAAATTGTGCTGCTCTTACGACCTCTTTTATTTCTTCCTTTAATATGGTAAGTTTATTAAATAATGTTTGCTCTATGATTGATTCCGAATTTTTGTTTAAGTGTTTAACGATTTTGTTGAAGTCCTTCAAGATTTATTCAGCATTTTTTGTTAAAATTTTGTTGACCTTGTACTGTTCATTATTGTTTTGTATTATTTAGTTTTGACTTTCGACAATTTTATCCCAATCTGTGGCGTCAGGTGCTATCCACTTTCATGCGGTTCCAATTCAGTTGATTTCGATAATGTCTATATGAATTATTTTTGTTGGATATACTGGTATTGGTGTAGGTTGTAGTTGTGGTTTGTTAGGATGTCTGTCGTACTTGTTAATATTGCATTCTTCACAAGATTTGGTGAATTTTTTGATTAGTGACGTCATTCTTGGGAAATAATATTTTTCGAGAATTTGTTCTTTGTTTTCTCGGTGGTTTCTGTGCGCTCTTTTGTGAGTTTCCTTGATAATTGAAAAAATATTCTCTTCTTTACAAATATCTTGGACTAGTCTTTCAGTTATTCTGATCTTATAATTTGGAAAATGTTCCTTGTACACATCCTGCAGTATTTGGATGAAGTTCTCTGGAATCTTTATACCATTTACTATGTTCGGATGTAATTTTGCTTTTAAGGTTTTGATTAGACTTTCTTCATTTATGTTTGGTATGTTGATGTAATGCCGATGGTATGTTGGATGAGGCGTTTCGAAAGCTTCGCAATCTTTACCTTCTCCGATAATTAATTGATTTCAAAATACTTTCAATGATGTTTCAACATGTGGAATGAGATTAGTGCTATCTTCATCTGTGCTGTGAATAGTTTCGCTTGCTGTTTCTGTTGAAGATGATAAGGAATTGATTTCCGTTGGTAGTCTTTATAGAGCGTCTGCCACTTTATTGGTGCATCCTGGCTTGTATAATAATTTGTAATTGTACTCCTCCAATCTTGCTTTCCAGCGTTTTTGTTTTGCATTGTTGTTCTTGCTTCCCAGAGCAAATGTTAGTAGTTGGTGGTCTGTCAGAATGTTGTCTTGTTTTGCTCCATATAAATAATTTCTGAGATTTTCCAGTGCCCAGACGATGGCCAGCATTTCCCTCTCGTTGGTCACATAGTTCTCTTCTGTTTTTTTTAAGGATCTAGAAATGTAGGTAATTGGTTTATCTTTACCTACCTCGCCCTGGAAGAGTACGGCTCCTATAGCATGACTTGATGCGTCTGTCGTTAATAAAAATGGCTTGTTAAAATCTGGAAAAATCAGTAGTTCTGATGATGAAAGCAGGTCTTTTAATGTTTGGAAGGCTGTTTGTTCTACTTTGTTGAATTTTATTTTTATGTTTTTTGATTGGTTTGCACTTATTTGGGCATTTTCTCCTCTTGTCAAGTTGGTAATCGGCTTCGCTATTTTGGCAAAGTCCTTAATAAAACGTCTATAATATGATTTTAGTCCTAGAAATCCTTTTAGTTCCTTCAAATTCTCTGGTTCCTTCATATTTTTTATGGCTGCAACTTTAGCCGGGTTTGGTTTTTTACCTTCACGAGTTATAATGTATCCTAAGAACTCGGTTTCTTGTTTCATAAATTCTGTTTTATTCAAATTCACACGTAAGTTGGCTTGTTGCAATTTTAAGAAAACTTTTTTTACATTATTTAGATGTTTATCTTCGGTTTCCCCTCCAAAGATGATGATGTCATCGATGTACACGTAACAAATTTTTCCTATGAATTCTTTAAGCACATCATCGATCATTCGTTGAAAAATTGCCGGGGCGTTCTTTAGGCCAACGGGTAGCCTTGTGAAGTCGTACTTTTCATTTAAAGTTGAGAATGCTGTTTTTTGTATGTCTGCTTTTCTCAACCTTATTTGGTGGAATCCTGAAGTTAAGTCAACTGTATTAAAATATTTTGAATTATTTAGGTTTACAATTGTGTTTGCAATGTCCGGAATAGGGTAAGTGTCTGATACTGTTATAGAATTTAGTTTTTTGAAATCTACTACCATCCTGTATTTTTTTATTTCTGATGCATCCATTTTTTTCTCCACTATCCAAATTGGTGCATTATACGGGCTTTTTAAGGTTCTAATAATACCGTCAAAGGATGTTAGTCCTGGTAGGACAAAGAAGTCTACTTCTGTATTTATCCCCATACTTTTGAAAATTTTTCCAGTTATTTTTTTATCAATTATTATACTACCACCTGCAGAATTTATTTTAAAAGGTCTGTTAGTTGGTATACTTTTTTCCGCGTGTTCTTCTTTTACGAAATTTTTGTTCTCTCTTGTGTCAATAGTTTGAGAGTTTTGCCATCTGATGTTGTGTATTCTAGATATGGTATGCTTGAAAGGCTCCCATCATAAAATTTAGTTGACCGTTTTCTTTATCATTTATTGAGTTGTTTTCTTCCTTTTCGTAATCTTCCTGTTTCTGGTAATCTCCATATGCTGGGTAGTCTTCATATGTTATTTCGTCACTATGTGTTTCCAGGTTGAATATACGTTGGTGTTTGCGTTGGGGGTCTTCTGTTGAATTTTCGCTTTTTACGCCGCTATTGTTGTATGGTCGATTCATGTAGTTGACTTGCCTAGTTTGGATAGAGTTGTCCACTTCTATTGGTGTAGGTGGTTTGGGTTGTATTGGCCTTGGTGGTATGAGCCATACGGATATCAGCCATATGTATCCGTATTGTTGAGCTGCTTCTAGTCTATTATACATTATGTTTCTTCTGCGGATTTCCGAAGGTGTTGTTTTTAAATTTTGGAAAGGTGATTGTTTTTACGTAAATATTTGATTAATCGGTGACGTAACTGTGTTGTTGTAATCTCTTCTATGACAATACATGTTTCGGAAGTTGTGATTTTGGATTTCCAAACACGTTGTATATACTTCTGGTAACGTTTGAGGCTTCTGAATAAGTAGCATCTTTGATATTTCTCCTTTTAAACCTTAATACATCAAGAGCTCTATTTCTATAGGTTTCTGATAGGACTCCTGGTGTTTCTGGGCTGTAATCTTCAGTCTTGACTTTATTAATTATTAGTGAAAGCACGTGAGCATAAAATTCGTCAAATTCACGTGAGCATAAAATTCGTCTATGCTAAACTTGCCTTAATGCATTTGGCTTAATTGATGTTCCAATGTTCTGATGTCGCGCTTATCTGCGTAATATAGTGATAAGCATTTTTTAATGCTTGTCCAGTCTTCATCAAATATATTGTATGATACAAGTGCTGCATCTGCTTTTCCTTTTATCTTCTGTCTTATATTTTATAATATAGCATGGTATATTGGCTTGTTGGACATTATTTTGTAGTCATCTAGAATGCTTTCAACGCTATGTATCTATGACGTATAATGTATTGGATTGCCATCGAAAGTTAACAATTCTTTGACAGAATCTGGTAACTTACTAATATCCTTCAGGTCTTGCTCGGTTTTAGGCTTTGTTGATGTTGCTGCATTTGATGTGGATGGTGTAGCCTGTTGTGACTTTTCCATTCGTTCTTACAGAAATTAATAATTCAACAAAATATATATTTGACTTACTTTTTAAGATACAATTCATAAAAGAAAAAATATAAATAATACAAGATAATTTAACTTCAATTAGGCATGGAATTGTACACCCTAATATTTTAACAGAAGAAGAAATAGAGAAATACGAAATAGACTTTTATAAATTACAATACATAAAACTAGGTTAAGCTCAATTCGAAAAAGACTCATTATTACTTGTAATTAAAATTCCAAGAAAATTAAAACAATTCAATCAGAAATTATCATTCCAGTTCCGAATAAAGAAAATAAAGAAATAAATTATCCAAATGAAATTATTTTTACATTAATAATAAAACGTATAAATATGAAAAACTAAAAACATTAAGTATTTTTAATAATTGTGAACTAATAAATAATAAATTAACCGAAATAATACAAATAGATGAAGAAACTATTGTAATAAAAAATGCTAATAATGTAAAAGTAAATCAATCATGTGACAACAGAAATATTATTATAACGGATCATGTTTTGATCCATTTCAATAATTGTAATTTAAAAATTCTAGATCATAATTTTTCAAATATAAAAGAAAGTATCCAACAAAGATTTTATTATCCAGTAAATCAAACTTTTAATTTTAAGAATAAGATTACTTTCAATGGCATTGTTATAGAAACAGATAATAATATAGAAAAAAGTAAAGAACTAAAATTCCATAAAGAATTTTCTTATGTACAAGATTTAATATTCTTTGTAATTGGAATAATTGGAGCAATCACATTATTTAAAAAATTCATCGGTTACTTAAAAATTAATAAAAGAATTCAGGAGAATTCTTGTCTAAAGAAGGTAGAAGTTACATATTTGTCAAACTCTCTTGATACAAAAATATAAGACACTACGTCAGCACTTCTTGTTATTGCAAAATAATAAAACTTATTACAAAATTATTTATAATCAATCTCATATTGCAATCATGTTCAATCATAATTCTATCATGAAAGATTGTTATTGCTAAATAAATTAAAATAGTTCCATATTTCAATATGCGAAAATAAAATTAATTACTTTCCATAATAACAAAATTATGCAATTGCTCAAATTACACCAAAATTATTAACTTTAAATTATCAAAATAAAAATGTATAAATTGCCGAATTTGCAATTAATAACATATAAATACCTGTACATTTTCTAATTAAAATTAAGTCTCGATTAAGTCTTAGACATATTAATGTCGAAATAAAGATTAAAATTTAAAACTTAAATAAATTGTGGTTTTACTTAAAATAAGTTGTTATTGTTTTATGTAATTGCAAAGGCAAATACAAAAGTTGCCTTACTGTTATGTTAAATGTAAATTTAACATTGATATGTATAAAAAAAAATAAAAAGTCCTTAACATTGATAACAGAAAAATAGAAGAAAGAAAATGCATATGTAATATTGCGAAGAGAAATATTATTATCCACCATTCATATGTATACATAAACATAATTGTTGCTAAAAAAAAATTAAAAAATACAAAAAAACAAAAAACAAAAAAAATGAAATTTAAATATAATAAAACGTGAATTAAAGAAAAGAAAAGAACAAAAAAATTAAATTTAAATATAAGGGTATAAAACAATATGAATTATAATAAACTAGGTACTTAAGCATTATATTAACACAACACAATAATACAAACATATTATTTTTATTTTTAGTGAATTATATTATTAACATATGAACATATTATTTTAATAGTTTTCTTATTGCTTTTAAAAAAGATTGTTATTTGCACTGATGTTTTGAATTAATCTTTACTTTTGTTTTTGTAACTTTATTACTTTTTACCTTTTAACTTTATTTACAAACTTTGTACGAGCTTAAGCTCTTTTAGAGATAATAATAAAATAAATAAAAAAATAAATTGATACTTTAAAATAAAAAATAATGAATCTGAAACTATGTATATATCTATATACCCATAAACTCATTAGTCATTCATATATGTATCTATATTATTGGCTGAAAAGCATAAAAGATAGCATAAAATTAAGAAAATGTTACACAGAAAATAATCAAAAATTTAATTGAAAATATTATTGCGATTTTATATTTTAAATTGTACTCTTTTAAAAGCTTTGGTTTTACACACTGCTTTATTTATTTATTTCTCTTCGCAATATTACATTTGAATTTTTTCTTTTTTCTATTTTTCTGTTATCAATGTTAAGGACTTTTCATTTTTTTTTATACATATCAATGCTAAATTACCATTTAACATAATAGTAGGGTACGCTAATCAGCAGCAGTAGCAGCAGCAGCTTGGCTTTTATTATATTTAGATGGCAATAATTATATATATATATGAATGAACGGTAAACATAAACGAACAAAAAAAAATTTCAGAATCTATTATATAAAAGCCGTAAAAGTTTGCAACAATGTTTTTCATAGCAAAAAAGTAATACTGCACACAACAGAAAAAAAGAATAAAAAATATTGAAAATTTATAGGGTTTAGTACGTAATCCCGAAAAAAAAAATCTCGCATAGGACAGACATATATGGATATAAATATTCCGGAAAAGGGGAATACTCTGATTTTGAATCCAACTATTAATACTTACAGTATGTCCACACATATAAACCAATTTCATTAAAAAAAAATTAAATTTTCACATTTCCATATGAAAAATTATTAACTTTGAAAGCCCCCGCTACCAGATTATTGAAACCCTGATTTTGAATCCAACTCTAAAATCAATACTAAATTATGTCCATACATACAGGGTTCCATGCAAAAGCATTAAATTTTTACATTCCACTTAAAAAATAGTTTTAAAATGCAGACATTTTTATGAAAAAAAATATTTTTGAAAGAGTGGGGTCTACCGCCCCCAAATTTCCACTACAAAATAATATTCCTTTAATTTTCTTAGTGTTGTTATCTGCGTTTCTACCTTTATTTAAATTTATTCTTCTCCTTATTTTAAAAAGTTAAGTATTCTTACTGATGAAGGGAAGTTCTCAAAAAACGTTTTTAAGATAAATAAAAAATATATTAGAAAAAATAAAAAAATATATAGAAAGATATTTTTTTTTATTTCATTAAAAAGTTAATTGACAAAAACCAATATTATTTCTACATTACTAGACTGGCGTATGCTATTATGTATTCTTACTGATTGAAGGGAAGTTCTCAAAAAACGTTTTTAAGATAAATAAAAAATATATTAGAAAAAATAAAAAAATATATAGAAAGATAGTTTTTTTTATTTCATTAAAAAGTTAATTGACAAAAACCAATATTATTTCTACATTACCAAACTGGCGTATGCCGGGTTTATCTAGTGAGTAAGTAAAGAGTCGGTTGAGAATGGGAAAAAAACCGGTTTAGGCGTTTCAGGAAGGCACATTTCTACATTACCAAACTGTCGTATGCCGGGTTTATCTAGTGAGTAAGTAAAGATTCGGTTGAGCATGGGAAAAAAACCGGTTTAGGCGTTTCAGGAAGGCACGTGCCATTAAGGTGATTTATGGTATATGATAAGGTGAAGGTTAAAATTAATTATAAGTGAATGTAAAATACATGTTTATTTCCTGATTAACTTGGTTGTTGGGTAGCGGGAGTATGTTAAGAGGTTAAGACAACTTTTTGGAAGCAATGACCCTTTTCCATGTTTTTATTATTGTTTGGGGCCATTCACCTTTTCACATGTTTTTATTATTGTTTAGAATCAATGCCCCCCTCGCCATTCCCTAAAAGGGAATCTAGTTTAAATACTTTTTTGTGCTTATTGTAACAGGCAATAATGAAAACAGAAGGAAATTTTTTATAAAAAAAATTGCGCGCATTTTATTTTATTCATATTTTCAACAAGGATAAAGAAAAAACAAGTAAAAATAACAGTAAGTCGATGTAACCGACTTATTTATACCCTACACCTAAAACATTCAAATTAAATTAAAAATCCATAAGTTATTTTAGTTAGGTATTTAATACAAGCTAAAAAAAATAAATGCTGTTACAACCTTTGTACAAAATTTCAGGTTTCTATCTTTATTAAATTCGAAAATATGATTGTTAGGTCTTGGGAAGTGTGTGAAGGCACGCGGACCACCACCCCAATTCATCTCAAATTTTAGACATCAACAGGGTAGAACATTCTTATATAAATTTCAAGTTTATATATTTATTAATTTCGAAGATATGCTTCTTTAGTCTTAGGAGTTGTGTGGCAGATACCCGAACAACCATTCTAATTCATCTTAAATTTTGGACAAATCAGGGATTCAGGAAACAACACCCTTGTACCCAATTTGAAGTTTCTGTCTTTATTAATTTCGAAGATATGCTTGTTCGGTTTTGGGAGTTGTATGGGAGGTACCCGAACGACCACTCCAATTCCTCTCAAATTTTAGACAAATCAGGGATTTAGGAAACAGCACCCTCCTATCAAATTTGAAGTTCCTATCTTTATTAATTTCGAAGATATGCATGTTCGGTTTTGGGAGTTGTATGGGAGGTACCCGAACAACCACTCCACTTCATCTCAAATTTTGGGGATATCAGGGATTCAGAAAAACACACCCTCGTACACAATTTTAAGTTTCGATCTTTATTAATTTCGAAAATATGCGTATTAGGTTTTGGAAGTTGTATGGGAGGTACTCGAACGCATTGTCCGATTTCGCCCATTTACAATCTCCGCCTTACCTTAGTCATTGTTAACCTACAGTATAAATTTCATCAAGATAGCATCATTATTTTTTGAGTTATCGTGCGTACGGGCGGACTGACGGACGGACGGACATCGCTAAATCGACTCCGGCGGTGATCCTGATTCAGAATATATATACATGTCTATACCTAACTCGCTTCCTTTTGGTGGTTACAAACACCATACCAAAGTTAATATACCATATACTTAATGTGTAGGGTATAATAATTATAGGTATGTTTAATATTACGTCATGTAGGTATTGATTGAAAGAGAAAAAGATTTTTTTTAAAATATAACTTGTTGTCAAATAATTACTACAAATTTCGAAGTTAATTGCAAACTACCTTTTTTCTTTTTTTTTAGGTACTACTGACAAGTTTGTTTTAAATATAAACTATATAACTATAAACTATATAACTATAAACTATATAACTATAAATTATATAACTATAAACTATATAACTATAAAATATATAACTAACTAAATATTTATATAATATATTTTTTTTATAAAAAAAAAACAAATAAATAATAACAAAAGTGAAAAAAAGTAGTTTAAAATTCTAGTTAAAGTTATGTGTAAAATCGAAAGTTTCTTTACATTTTAGTTTTTACTTTATCTTTGTTAAATTTTGATTATACATAAAAGTTTTCTTTTTAGTAGAAATTTAAAAAACAAGCATAAAAATAAATAGAAGGTACGTATAATAATACAGGTTTTGTTTAAGTTTTTAAAATTGGAAAAACAATTGGAAAAATTCGAAAGTTAAGTTTAAAATTGGAAAAAAAACAACGACAAAAAATCATTAATTACTTAATTTATGACTTATGCGGAATCGATGCAATATCTGTAAAAATGAGTGAAAAAAAAATTTGTATGAAAAATTCAATATGTTATGCTGAAAATTTATGGAAATTTGCATGAAAACATTATTCGTATATAATTATATACATAGGGTTCGTTTGATCTTTAAGTGATTTAATAAACCTGAAAAATTAAACTAAACAGATAATTTTTTTTAAATATTACATACGCTTTATTTTTATTATATTAGTATTGTGATAGTACTCGTGTACTCATTGAAAAAATTTAATCAAAAAACATAAATAATATATAAATAAAAAAATATGACTAAAAAATTAAATAATTTTTTAAAATCTCTCGCAGTGCTTCCGCCTAATTCAAGAGCGTACGATTCGTTGACGCGATACATCGTAAAAGAAAATGTCGTAACACGAGTTAAACGGTTCAATGTACTCGGTAAAAAAATTACATTTGACGTATTACCGGTTCCTAATGCAATTGAACCAGTGACTTGGATAAAAGATGCTGTTAGAGAAGTAGTAGCAGAAGCAACAAGGGAATTAGAACCTACAGATCTGGTTGGAATAATGTTTTGTGGAGCAGGTATTAACGAGAGGGACCCTGGATGGATAAATTATAAAAAGGCTTCTGAACTCACCTTTGAAGATATATGGGAAATGATTAGCAAACTTTTCCAAAGCAATTCTGAAGGTTTGAGTACTGATACGTTTTGTATTGGTATAACATCGGTAAGTCTCCCACAGGGGCGCGGAAATTCTTAAAGAAGTGATTATATCTCTTTCAACGAGGAATGTAAAAAACGTAGAGGAATTGTTACGATAAAAAATGATGAGAATTTGTGTCTACCAAGGGCACTTGTAGTTGACAGAGCCAATATAGATAAGAATCCTGAATATACTAAAATAAGGAACAATACCGATAAACTTGAAACAAGAATGATTCATTCCTTTAGAGGGATGTGGGATACCAGAGCTTCAACAGTTTCATCAGTATGTGAAAGGATACAAGATTACTGTATTCCTATACGCAACTAAAGGAAGAGATAGTGTATTTGTAAGATGTGGCGATGGTAAAGGTCTCCATATATTGTATTATGAAAAGCATTACAACGTAACGTTATTCATCTTATTATTGTGAGCTTTGTCATGTTCCTTACAAAAATAAATATGATCATAGATGTATTAAGATTTGTCCTCAATGTCCTCAGATTTGTCCCCTTTGGCCCTTAAAAAGTTTGCAATATATTATGTAAAGATTGCAATCGAAAATTTAGAGGTCAACAGTGTTTTGATAATCACATTGCTTGCAGTTCAGTAATGAGAAAACATATTTGCGAACAAATAAAGAAATGTTCTTACTGATTAAAAGTTTGCAAAACTGTAAGACAACATACATGTAATGAATATTTTTGCAAAGTTTGCAATAAGTATGTGTCGCAAAATCATTTATGTTATATTCAACAAGATCTAAGGCAGCCCAAATTGAAGGATTTTTTATACATATATCATTTATGATTTAGAGACACAACAAGAAAAAAAATTTGGAGAAAAAATTATAAAAGAAAATCGAAAAGAAATCAAACTACATGAGCGAAACTTGTGTTTTTGAGCAAAGATGTGATTTATGTATTAATGATATTTCCCTACATTTTTTCCAGAAATGTAAATTTATACGAACTGAAATTAAAAAAGGGAATATTATAAAACAGTTTCTTTCACACACATTGGAGACAAGAAAAAAAATAAAAAGCGTTGTTGTGATTGCTCACAATGGCCAATCTTTTAACCATCAATTTATATTAAATTTTTTATTGGAACAAACAAAGATAAAAATAAAATTAATTATGCGAGGTACTAAAATAATTATGATGTTGATGCTGAACGTCAAATTCATAGATTCAATCAATTACTTTCCAATGGGGCTATCAAAACTTCCAAAAGTATTTGATCTACCATCTATTTTTAAAAAGGGTTATTTTTCACATTTATTTAATACAACTAAAAATAAAGAATATGTTGGACCATTACCTGCTATGGAATATTACAACCCAGGCACAATGCATATGGAAGAGTGTAATACATTCAATAAAATGGTATGAAGAAAACAAGGGTAATACATTCGATATGCAACGTGATATAGTTGATTATTATATTAGTGATGTCGTCGGTTTAGTGCTGGTTTCGGACAAACCCCGACGACCAGAATGTTGAGAAAACTAGTTTAAAATTTAAAAATTTTTAAAAACCGAATATAATAATATAATTTTGATAGCTTTTTAATTTACAGCTTGTTGTTTTCATAATAAAATTATTAAATATAAATATTAAATCTTAATTCTAAATAAATTTTTATTCAGTTGCTGTTTTCCAATATTAAAATTAGAATAGCTTTTATCACAAAACGAAAAAAAACCAATAGCTAGGTTTTTTGACTTTTCTTTTTTAGTTTTTAATTTTTAATACAGTTTTAAAGTATTTTTGGTCGTTTTCGGGCAGGTGCGGTAGCAATTTCTTGACATCTGCTAACTTTTCTTTTGATATGGTAGATTCCGGACAAACAGCTGTTATTATAATAGTCAATATATCTTTGGTGTAGCTAATTTTTTTTTAAGCATTGTGATGGAGAGAAGCAATCTTATATTTTATTTCCAGAAAAGATGTTTTTTTAATAGAAAATCATCATTATCGTATAAAATTAACTTAATTTTTGTAAATGAAACATTTGTAAAATTTAGCTTTCTTGCCTGAGTAGAATATGATAGAAAGTCATTTTTAGCCATTTGCAACACTTTTAATTTTACATTTGCTTTAGAGTATTTCAGCAAGGCTTTACTAAATGGATCGGACTATGAATTTCGATATTTTTTAAGTATTTGCCTAATGCAGAATGAACTGCACAACTTCCTGAATGTTAAAGTGCCCAGGCTCAGAAAATTTTTGAATTATCGTATCTATTTTGGAATGTTCGTTCAAAAATTTTTTAATGCAAAAGAGTTTAATTTATTCTTATTTTGAGGAATGCAACTATCGCTCCATAATGTAAATTGAATGACATCTGGAAAATATTTAGTGACTTGTTTTAAAATTTTTATTAATACGCTGCATTATCGTTACCAGACCGCCCTGAATGAACTTTAGACCGTATAGAACAATAAGTGATATTTGTACTTTCCGGTAAGATGCAGGTGCTGATTAAATTAAAGGTATTAATTTTCCGCATATAATAAAATTTATATGCAACTTTTTGCAAGTCGTAGCATATTTTGTATGCATGTTTTGTATCTATGTTTAATCTATTCAAATTCCTTTCAGTTCTGCAAGCATTTTTTTCTTTTATATGGACAAATGGCACTTATCACATATATCTTTCTTAGGCTTGTAGTAAAAGATATTGTATTCACCATTATTGTATTCACCATATTGTACATATAACACTTATATTGATTGGCAAATATTTATAATTTATATTTTATTCACATAATACAAAAAGAAATAAGTATATGAATGTGTGAAAATCTCCTCAGGTCAAAATATAATATGAATAAATTAATAATGAAATTGTCAGATAATTATCATTCAGTTACCATATCGACAGTTGAAGTCTTTTAAAAATTTCTGTCGCTAAATGCAGTTAATAAAAATTAGATAAAAATTTACCTGAAAAAGTCAATTATGGAGTTTTCTGAAGGTGTTGCTTCATATAATGACATGCCTTCTTTTACTTCTGAAACAAGATTTTCATTGTCATCACTTTCAAAAATTGTTTGCATCATACTTAAATACATATAAAATAAAATAAATGTGATTTAATAGGTATACTAAAATAAATACAAAAAAAACTTACTTAGTTCATTCTAAGGGCAAATTTGGTGATGATGATTCCATTGCTCACCATACTTTTACATGTTCACACCTCAATAGTTCACAAAAGAATGAATATTTTTATATAAAAAAATTGACTTGTTATAGTTTTTGTAAATTATCATACCATTTATATTGAGATGTACGAAATAAAATTAAAATAAAATATTTACTTCACAGATAACTCCGCACTAAAAATTAACTGATATGTGGAAGTATATGGATTTGTACGAAATAATCACTGATGTGTTATTTGAATAGTTCGGATATATTAAATAGATTTAACACATATAAACAACCAATAAATATATTAAGCCGAAATAATTACAAAAATAATATATATATATATTAAGACATTTCCATTTCATATGGATTAGTCCGTCATTAGTTTTCACAATTAAGTTTGAGAACATAATATGGCGTTAAGCGGGCAAGTCCTAAAGACTTGGAGTTGTCCGAAATCAGCAGGAAAAATCCGAAAAAAATCAGGATTTGTACGTTTACACTTATTATCTCTCAAACTATTGAAGATAGGATAAATGCGATGAGAAATTCCGAAAGATCAGCGCCAAAAATACTAGAAAACGTGCTTAGTGCAAAAAACTGAAAAATGGCGTTTTTCAGAAATAAGCACTAAACCGACGATGTACAAGTATTAACTCAAGCATGTTTATCATTTAGAAAGGTATTCCTTGAACAATGTAACGTTGAGACATTGTTAGAAGCAACAACTATTGATTCATCTTGTAATCTGATTTTTCGACGTAATTTTTTAAAACCAGACACTATTGCTTTGATTCCTAAAAAAGAATATCGCTATACTGACATCACATCAAAACAATCTATTAAATTGTTGGTTTTTGAAAAGCAAAAACGAAATATAAATATCCAACATGCGGCTAAAGGGAAAGAAGCAGTTATTGCAGGAGTTAAAATAGACGGATATTGTGCAATCACTAACCAAATTTTCGAATTCCATGGATGTTATTTTCACGGACATCCGGTTTGTCTACAGCAAAGACGTGATGAATCATTATTTTTTTTTTTATTTTATTGTGTATATATCACACAAGCTTAACCAAAAAAAAGTTTGCAAATTCCAATTATTATTAACATTTAAAATAAAAAAAATTTTTTTTGTTAATTTATGTAAATTTAATTTGACTTATATCTATCTATTTTAAATTACTTAATTTATTTTATCTAAAGTACAAATTTTTTTGCATGTGGCCCGTCTATTATAATGAAGTAATATATGAACATGACTTTGGTTTTGAATGTAACTATTTTTATGAAAAAAGATGAAATTCTCAGGGGCTATGAAGCCAGTGAAGAAAGTTTTTTTAATGTACTCCTCATTGTTGTAAAATATATGAAATATTAGACCATTTTCAGGAGTTTTTTTGTACTCTATCATAATGATCTCAAACTAATTTTATAATAAAATTCCTTGTGATGAATCATTACATGACGATGTGAATGATACATTAAATACTCGATATGAGAGAACTATAGCTAAATCTGCAAGATTGAAGATTCTAGGATATGACGTAATTGAAATAAGGGCTGCGAATTTAAAAAGCATTTAAAGAATCAAAATATGCACTACTTAGAAAAACATCAACTAATAAATAACTTACCATCAAATCCACGTGATGCTTTTTATGGTGGTCGAACTGGAAATTTATACAGCTATTATAAATGCAACTCAAATGAAAAAATTAAATATATAGATGTATGTTCATTACATCCATATATATGCAAATATGGTAAATTCCCTGTAGGTTGCAAAATTAATCTTAAAAATTTAAATGGTCTTATAAAATGTAAAATTTTACCACCAGAATATTTGTTTCATCCTGTATTACCGTTAAAACAAAATAATAAACTAATGTTTCCATTATGTTATACTTGCGGTGAAAATAAAAACCAAAAAGAATTGTGCAACATTCAGATGACAAACGAGCTTTAGTTGGTACCTGGATATTAGAGAAGTTGTTAAAGCTGTTGAAAAGGGGTACAGAATACTGGAAATCTATGAAATATGAGAGTAGAATGTGACACAGTATAGTAAAGTAACAAAAGTAGGTGGGCTGTTTTCAAATATGATGAATAAATTTATACAAATGAAGCAGGAGGCGTCTGATTGGCCAAGCAAATGTACAAATGAAAGTGTTAAAACAACAATACATTAAAGATTTTTTTGAAAATGAAGGTGTAAAATTGCAATTTTCAAGTGTTTGTAATAATCCAGAAAGAAGATCTCTTGCTAAATTAATTCTCAACTCATTTTGGGGAAAGTTTGGTCAGAGACAAAATCAGCAAAAAAACATCTATCATAAGTTCACCAGCAGAATTCTACGAGCTCTTAACAAATTCAACTTTAAAACTTAATCACATTCTTCCAATTAATGATGAAAATATTATTGTAAATTGGCAGTACAAAGAAAAGACCGCTGATTCCTTATGAACAACTAATGTGTGTATTGCTGCATATACTACAACACAAACGCGACTAAAGCTATATAGCTATTTAGAAAAACTGGGAAAACAAGTTTTATATTACGATACAGATTCAGTTGTTTACGTAAGTCGTGAAGGAGAATATGATCCACCAACCGGTAATTTTATTGGTGATATGACAGACGAATTGGAAAGTTATGCAGTTGATAACTATATTACTGAATTTGTTAGTGGTGAGCCTGAAAATTATGCATATAAAGTACATTGTACAAAAGATAATTCAGAAAAAGTTGTATGTAAAGTGAAAGATATGTCCTTAAATTATACTGCAGCTAAACAAGTTAATTTTGAGACAATTAAAAATGCTGTTTTAAACCATCAAGATGGAGAATATATTTTAGTGATTTCTCAAAACATTAGACGAACTAAATATTTTGAAGTAATATATGTTTACAGTACCTGAAACAAAATCTGCCAGTGTAGTCCGATAACTGATATGTAACAGAATAAGTATTATGGATTTTTTCAATTTTGAATATTTCAGATGACCAATTAGGTTGATAAACTTTTTCGAAATGACCTTTATATTTACTTATTCTTATAAAATCAGGGCCAACCTTATATTTATTTTGTTGAAAAATTTTAGGCTCAGTATACATATTTTTAAATATATTTTTTTCGTTTTTCTTTGTGATTTTTTCAGGTGGAAGTCTTGTTGTACTATGATTTGTAAAATTATATTCCTTTATTAGTGTTTGTATAATAGGTAACCATTTATAATTCCCGTTTAAACTAAATTTTTCCCACATCGTATTTTTCAATGTGCGGTTGAATAGTTCAACAATTGATGCTTTTAATTCACTAAATGTATGATAATGATTGATTGATTTTTCTTTCATATAATTTTGAAATGAGGAATTAAAAAATTCCTTTCCTTGATCAGAATGAATTTTGGTCTGTTTAAAAAATTTTTTTAGAGCATTTAAAACAATATCAGCACTTTTTCTTTTAACTGGTACCGCATAAGCATATTTAGAAAACGTATCAATTACAGTAAATAAATATTCATATCCCTTGTTAAGTTTTATTTACGGTATCAAATTTTACATACAGTATCAATGGACAAGGTCAATTTGCCAGGTATCATTAATCCCTTTTTGAATAAATTTTCTTCTACGAAATTTTCTTCTGGCTGGTCTATGTATTTCTTCAACAATTTGTTGTCTTGACATTTTTCTTACACCATTTTACTAATGTATCTATTTCAGCTTCATATTTTTCTATAAAATGGCAATCGCAAGTATCAGGGCCAGAGATAGTAATATTAAAAGACCATGGGCAAATAGTGAAGTGGTTTCAATAAATAGAAATAGCTCTGTGTAATTTGTTCTCAAACTTTTGTAAATAGTTATTTAAATATATAATTCGTTCCTTATGTTCATCCAGGAGTACTGAATCATATGCATTTTGAAACTTTTTAATATCCATTATTTAATGATGACGTTACAACAAGTTTTTATATTTATATACTCTAAAACCCTTTAATTTTTAGGTATAAAATGACGTTTCAGTTTCATTTTTTGATCATTTTAACTTAATTTTTATTTAAATATTTTCAATGGCTGATTCAACTACCTTTCCATTCAATTTAGAAACAGCTGATCAAAGTAGAAATAGCAATGAAGATCCAAATCAAATTAATGAAGTAACATCAACTGTGGATGATGAAGTGTTAGTGTTAACCCAGGAATTTATTCCACCAGAGGGTCAAGTTAGTAATGACGAAAACATAATGCTGCAAGAGGAAATTTGGGAAGTAAATAACCAGGAAGGGGATCCAGATTATTTTAATAATGTCATATTTTATTAAATGTACCTATATATAAAAACACTAAAAAATTTAAATGTTATATGTTTTTATTATTATATTATTTTGTATAAATTATTTAAACGAAACTGATAAAACAAAGTTTTTAACCTATAAGATTTAAAAACAGAAAATAAAAAACAAGTTGTACCTATAATTAATATTAAAAAATCTGAAATATAAGAATTTAAAATAAAAATAAAAAAATTCTTTTATTTATACTTAATATTTTTTATTTATTCTAAAAATTAATCATGTTACTATATAGCAGCAAGAGTATAATTGGTAGAATCTTCAACCATTTTTAAATTATTTTGATCTTCTTTTTAAGATGAAAAATTCGTTATCTTTAAATTCCTCATCAAATTAATCTAGCATTTTAACATATTTTTGAGGAATGAATATGAGAAAATTGTTGGTAACAAAGACCAACTTCTCACCATACATAGTTTTATTGTTTTAATTTTTTTTATTTTGTAGAGTCAATTAGACTCCATTTTTTTAATTTTCAGGAAGTTTTTCATATTGGTAGCGTTATTAAAGGCTTCTAAAAGCCTTTTCCTACCACGTTGTACTTGATCTGGTTGTTGTTGTTGTTCTTGTTGTTGATGATAATGTTGATGTAGCTGTTGTTGTTGATGATGATGTTGATGTTGCTGTTGTTGTTGATGATGATGTTGCTGTTGTTGTTCGTGGTGCTACTGTTATTCGTGGTGCTGTTGATATTGTTGCAGCCTAATCTTCTTTCTTTTTACTGGTAATGGTACTGTTTGATCGTCCAACAATAATGATTTAATAAGTCAAGAATTCTTGAATTATTAAATCATTATTGTTGTCCATTTTGTAATATGAATTTTAATAATTTGAACGCAGTATTAATAAAATTTTTAAATAACTTTCCATTTTGAGAAAATATTGATTTCATATTTCATGGGAATTTTTTGTGTTACATTGTTGCAAATTTGAATAAAAACAAAATAATAAGTCAATTACGTGTGACAAATAATAAGTCAATTATGGGAACATTGCCACGCCCAAAAAGCAGTATCGGTTCCATATCACAGCGTTACATATATAGTTGAAATTACTATAATGTTTTAAGAAACATTACAGGATTTTTAAATGTTTTCTTAACATATTATTTACTTGACCGGTAATTTCATAAAATTTACTTTGACCTGTAAAAATTTTTGTGAAAAATCAAAAAATAAAATATAACATGTTGTAATTAATGGAAATTGCATTTAATTTTTATTTGTATCAATTAAGTAAAGCTACATAATATTTAATATTGTAAAAAAAAAAAAATAATGAAAATCGAACATTAAATATTTTTTGTCGATGTTGATTTGTTAAAATAGCCGATATAACAGGTTCTGTGTTTTTTATTCGTCTCTGAAATCGGGTGCTGTCACATGCGTATTGTTGATATATTCCTTTTCGAGCAGATCTGTAAGCGTAATTCCAAGTGTACATAATATAAACTTTTAACTCCTCTTTAAAACGCACGCAGTTTAATTTTGCTTATACTGTTCACAATAATCGTTAAACTTAAATGTAGTTTAAAATTTTTACTCTCTATGCAGGAATAGCACACAAAGATTTGAAACATGGTATTTTTTGCGATGACGGTATTTCATCATTTAAATCAAATATTTTGCTGCTAGTAATGTATTTTTCCAAAAATATTTATTTATGAGCTTCTTTTACATAGATTTTATCAGCCGGTTCCAAAAAGTGTTTAAGAATATTACGCACTTCTAGATATTCCGTAAAACCGCTATCCCAATTAAATCCATTGATTTTGTCTTCGCAAAATTGAATGTTATATTTTGCGTCACAGTTAAGTTCTTCCTCTGGATAAGGTGGTTTAAAATGATACACATATGGTAATAGGCTTCCTATTTCCAGGAAAACTAATTCTTTTAAAAAACACTGCCTTTAATTTCCTCATATATATTGTCAATCAACAATTAAAAACTGTTCCATCATGATAAAAGAATAATTTAAGAATGATAATCGAATTTAGATTCTTGTTTTTATATTCATTCCTAAAGAAGAAAAAGCAAGTAAATTTTGTATAAATATAGGTAACTAATTTTAATTCGACAATATTTTTAATATGCTTTTTCATCCATTTACAATGATGGTGGCAGGGCCATCGTGTAGCGGTAAGACTACTTTTGTTTGTAACCTGATTAATAAGCAAAATGAGGTTATACACCCCCAAATCAAAAAGATCATTTGGTGTAATTCTGATATAAATGCTGTACCTAACACTATAAAAAATCTTGAATATTATTGTGGAATACCTGACCTAAGCGAAAACGAAAGTTCCTTATTACTTGTTATAGATGATATGATGCTTGATTCAGATAACAAAAGAGTGTGTAAAAATTACATTACCAGAGGTTCACATCGCAGAAATATATCTGTAATTCTTATAGCTCAAAATGTGTTTCATCAAGGTAAATTTTCCTGGGATATTTATCATAATTATAAATATTTAGTACTTTTTAAGAACCCTAGAGATAAATCACAAATGTATCCTCTAGCTCGTCAACTTTATCCAGGTCAAGTTGAAAAATTTAGAAAAGTATATAATGAAGTTAGATCAAAACCATATGGTTATATATTTATATATTTTACACAGGATATAAATATTATATTCAGGTTGCGAAGCAATATTTTAAAAGATTAAACTTGTTTTTGTACAAGAAAAGATTTAGACAACCTTAGCAAAAAATATGAAACGTTTCAAGGCCATTCGACATATATTGCATCTATTAAAGAATTCTAAACCTAAGTTTAAAAATATAATTATTAAACATTGTGATCCTGAAGTAATTAAAACGTTTTGTCAAATTTCGTTAAATATTTTAAAAGGTAATTGCCATTTGAGTAAAATAATCCCTGATTTGTCGCAAAAAATCTCTTAACAACAAACGAAAGGTTATAGTTTAAAGAGGTGGATTTTTACCAACCCTTTTAAGTGTAGTACTATCAGGAATAATTGGAAAGTTTTTAAAATGAATAATAGTTCTTTCAATAAAATGATAATATTAAAACCTGAAATTTACATAAAACTTAAACAAAATGTTGACCTTGAACTAAATAAATTGAATACAAATATAGAAAAAATTATGATTAATAAAAATTTAAATAACGTTCAAAAGTGGTATTTCATACGTCAAAATCTATTTAAAGCCCAAAGCAAAAACAGACTAAAACCTACAAACAAAAAAGAAGAAAAATTAAAGTAAAGGAATCAAAGGGAATTCAGACACGCTCAAAACCTTTACTTAAAGATGAAGAGACTCAAACAGACTTCGTCAAATACACAAACACAATGATACAATTTCCTGAAGAGACAATTTATGAAAGGAAACCTTATGAAGAAGAAGTATTTGATGACAAAATTCAAGATAAGATTTTAACAAAAGCAATGTCTGCTATGTCAGCTGATGAACGTCTTAGAAAAAGAAAGTCTATTGGAAATCAAAACTTTCAATTATTTGAAACAGATACAGGAGATATTATAACGGTTCCTTTAGACAGTCCCAATCCATCTTCGAAAAAAGAAAAAACTATAAATAGTGAAAACTTGAAAAGTACTTCAAAACATATTTTACGATCAGCTAAAACAGATGATCCGCAAACAAGCTTAATTTTCCAATTCGTAAAACTAAATCAACTACCACATGCACAACATACAAGTAAATGATGATTTTTATGTTCCTTTACTTAGTGATTCATCTATGAATTATTACGCTGAATATACGTTGTCCAGTTTTACTAATGAAATGAATCAACATATGTGTAATTCTAATTGGCAAGTTGGTGTTTTCGAAATATATATAGATGACTTTATTGCAAATGTATACGGAGAGAAATGGGGACAAAGTACTAAAATATTTATTAAAGGTAGAAAAAATTCAATTGTAGGAACTTCATACATTCCATACAATAAAGAGCAAATGATATGTGATTGGAAAGTTTTCTTATTACCAACATTACTTCTAAATCTAAAACCCTTGTTGGGGAATTCAAGAAAAGAGGTTGAACGGCACTTCATGTGAGAAATTTTTAATTTTATAAATGATGATGAAAATTATGTTCAACCAAATAAAGCTGAAGATTTACCTTCAAATTTAAATTATAATATTGTATGCGTTAGTAAACCGAAAATTCAAATAAAATTAAGAGCAAATTTTACTTATACTTTGGAGACTCTTTCAAAAACTTTTAGGTTGCAATGCATGTAAAAGAATTTAAAAAGTATAAAACTCGTATGACTGAAGGTTATAGTAAATATTTTGAAAGTTTATCATTATTTCCAATTCTTAAATCTGACATGTCTTTTATATATACTGACATAATTGAACCCCCAAATGTTGGTGGTAAAGAAGTAAGGTGTCTAAGAACAGTTCATATATCAAATTCTTTGAATGATACGGTCAAAACTTTTAAAAACATTCAGTATTGCGATGTAGAAAAATCTTTTGATAGTATTTCCGTACTTTTATGGGATAAATATGACTACAAAATAACATTCTCAGATAGTAGAGTTCCTACAAAAATTATATTGCATTTCAAAAAAGTATATAAATAAACTATGCATTAATAAGATTATATTATTCAGCATGGAACGAATGTACTATAAATATTATTTAGTTCAATCAGGAAAAGGTTTTGAGTATATCGGCTCCTTATTATATTCAACCGTACCATATCAAAGAAGTCGCGGGTTGGAAAAGTTCTTTGGAGGTCTTTTTAGATATTTAAAACCAATTATTGTATTCGGAGCAAATTTATTTAAAAAAGAAGCAATTAATTCTGGTATAAATGCACTTTTTGATTTAGCATCTGGAGGAAATGTAAAACGACCTAAAGTTAAAAGCAGGAAAAGTAAGAAAAAAGTGAAAGATATTTTTGATTAAAATGACTGAGTGTATGAAATCAGAGCTAGATATTTTTAGAGTACCACCTATTCAATCTAGTATTTTAGGATCCGAAGACGTTTCTTATAATGCTATTGCATCTCTAGATAACGAATATACTATTGAATTTATTTCATTAGGTCATGGAACACATATCGCGATTTATCTTCCGCATACTTGAGACTAAAAGTTCAAATCATTAAAAAAGATGCACATTTATGGAACTATGACAAAGGGACTGATGGAAGAGAGCTACCGCAACCAGGCGTAGTAAACAACATTTTACATTCATTAGTAAAACAGTGTAGTGTACAACTAAATGGCAAAAACATAACTCCTTCGGAAGGAAATTATTATTATAGAGCATACATAGAATCCTTATTGAATTATGGAAGTGATGCAGCAACAACACATTTAGAATATGCGGGTTGGAAATTAGATAAACCACATATAGGAAGCGCTGAAACTAAAGGTTCTAAGGAACGTCAAAAACTCTTTAATAATAGCAATGTAGTAGAACTTATGGGAAAATTACATGTGGATATGTTTAATCAACCAACTCTGTTTATTAATAATGTAGATGTTAGAGTCCTTTTAACTCTTGAAAAACCAGATTTTTACATGTTTTCAGATGACAATTTTCAGAGTCTCAATTAAAAATTTTAGAAGCAAATCTATTAATGTGACATGTCACTATAAATCCAAGCATATTATTAGCACATAATGCTGTATTAGAAAAAACTACGGCTAAATATTTTTACAAAAGGGTTGAGGTAAAAACATTTACAATTTCTCAAAATACTCAAAGTATTCTCTTGGATAATGTTTTTATTGGACAATTCCAAATACATTAATATTTTGTATGACTGAACATACAGGTTATTCGGGTAAAAGAACCCGTTTAATTTTAAACATTTTGCTATTTCGTAATTTTTACTGTACGTTAATGGAGTTCAGATTCCGAATACAGCTATTGAAACAAGTTTTTCTGATGCAAACGACTGCAATACAAGAGCATACTATACACTTTTTCTCGGCACTGGAATATATCACAACGATAAAGGTCATCAAATAACAAAAAGTATGTTTAACAATGAAGTTTTTATGTTAACATTTGACTTAACACCAGATGCTTCTGGTAATGAAATATGTCAAGGTCTTCTCAATCAAGGGACAATAAAAATTCAAACAAAACTTTCAAAACCTCTTCCTTCAACAGTTGCAGCAATTGTTTATGGCGAATTTGATGCCAATGTGCAAATAGATAAAAACCGAAACGTGTTTACAAATCTATAAGTAGACAGCTTTCAATATGACATCCTATTATTTTGCAATATATGCAATAATGCACATATGCACAAGCTTTTATTGCAACGATAACAAAAAAAAAAAAAAAAGAAAAATTAAAATAATTAACATTTTAAAAAATTACGTTAAAGAAACCACTAAAATATGTAATTTATGATTTGTGTTAATGAATTTATTAAATATATTGGAAATTTTAAAATGTAAGAGAATCACCAATAAATTTTTTAAAGGGGTTTTTGCGTTAGATAAAATACCTTGAATAACGAAAAAGCCAAGTTTTTTTATTGTCCCCATTTTTAATGATTCTGAGATTAGCAACCACGTGGAATACATCTTTACTAAGTTCAAAAATATAACAATGATGGCGGATACCAATATAGATATACTAAGCAGCACGTAGACAGCGCAAAACCATCTCTATCTATGGTCCTGTCTAATGGATTAGACATAATTAACAATATAGATGTCAGCGGAGCAATTAGAATAACACCATCATCCACCATGACCATGTAATCTCGAATCTAATCATACCTCATATATATTGTAAATCAACAATTAAAACCTGTTCCGTCATGATAAAAGAATAATTTAAGAATGATAATCGAATTTAGATTCTTGTCTTTATATTCATTCCTAAAGAAAAAAAAGCAAGAAAATGTTGTATAAATATAGGTAACTAATGTTAATTCGACAATATTTTTAATATGCTTTTTCATCCATTTACAATAATGGTGGCTGGGGCATCGTGTAGCGATAAGACTACTTTTGTTTGTAATCTGAATAATAAGCAATACGAGGTTATACACCCCCAAATAAAAAGATCTTTTGGTGTAATTCTTATATAAATGCTGTACCTAACACTATAAAAAATCAAGCACACTATAAAAGATTATATGATGCTAGATTCAGATAACAAAAGAGTGTGTGAAATTTTTACCATAGGTTCACATCGCAGAAATATATCTGTAATTCTATAGCTCAAAATGTATTTTAAGAACCCTACTCGTAATTCTTATAGTACTTTTTAAGAACCCTAGAGATAATTCACAAATATATCCTCTAGCTCGTCAAATTTATCCAAGTCAAGTTGAAGAATTTAGAAAAATAATGAAGTTACATCAAAACCATATGGCTATATATTTATAGATCTTACACAGGATATAAATAATACATTCAGGTTGCGAAGCAATATTTTAAAAGATCAAACTTGTTTTTGTACAAGAAAAGATTTAAACAACCTTAGCAAAAAATATGAAACGTTTGAAGGCCATCCGACATATATTGCATCTATTAAAGAATCCTAAACCTATGTTTAAAAACATAATTATTAAACATTGTGATCCTAGTAATTAAAACGTTTTGTCAAATTTCGTTAAATATTTTAAAAGGTAACTGCCATTTGAGTAAAATAATCCCTGATTTGTCGCAAAAAATCTCTTAACAACAAACGAAAGGTTATAGTTGAAAGAGGTGGATTTATACCAACTCTTTTAAGTGTAGTACTATGAGGAATAATTAGAAAGTTTTTAAAATGAATAATAGTTCTTTTAATAAAATGATAATATTAAAACCTGAAGTTTACGAAAAACTTAAACAAAATGTTGACATTGAACTAAATAAATTGAATACAAATATAGAAAAACTTATGCTTAATAAAAATTTAAATAACATTCAAAAGTGGTATTTCATACGTCAAAATCTATTTAAAACCCAAAGCAAAAATAGACTAAAACCTATAAACAAAAAAGAAGAAAAAATTAAAGTAATGGAATCAAAAGCAATTCAGACACGCACAAAACCTTTACTTAAAGATGAAGAGACTCAAACAGACTTCGTCAAATACACAAATACAGGGATGCAATTTCCTGAGGAGGCAATTTATGAAAGGAAACCTTATGAAGAAGAAGTATTTGATGACAAAATTCAAGATAATGTTTTAACAAAACCAATGTCTGCTATGTCAGCTGGTGAACGCCCTAGAAAAAGACAGTCTATTAGAAATCCAAACTTTCAATTATTTGTAACAGATACATTAGATATTATAATGGTTCCTTCAGACAGTCTCAGTCCATCTTCGAAAAAAGAAAAAACTATAAGTAGTGAAAACTTGAAAAGTCCTTCAAAACGTGTTTTACGATGACCTAAAACAGGTGAAAAGCAAACAAGCTTAATTTTCCAATTTGTAAAACTAAATCAACTACCACATGGACAACATACAAGTGAATGATGATTTTTATCTTCCTTTACTTAGTGATTCATCTATGAATTATTACGCTGAAAATACGTTGTCCAGTTTTACTAATGAAATGAATCAACATATGTGTAATTCTAATTGTCTAATTAATAAAATACCTTGAATAACGGAAAAGCCAAGTTTTTCTTTGTCCCCATTTTTAATGATTCTGAGATTATCAACCACGTGGAAGACATCTCTAATAAGTTCAAAAATATAACAATGATGGCATATACCAATATAGATATACTAAGCAGCATGTAGACAGCGCAAAACTATCTCTATCTATGGTCCTGTCTAATGGATTAGACATAATTAACAATATAGATGTCAGCGGAGCAATTATAATAACACCATCATCCACCATGACCATGTAATCTCGAATCTAATCATACCTCATATATATTGTAAATCAACAATTAAAACCTGTTCCGTCATGATAAAAGAATAATTTAAGAATGATAATCGAATCTAAATTTTGTTTATATTCATTCCTAAAGAAAACAAACCAAGAAAATAATGTATAAATATAGGTAACTAATGTTAATTCGACAATATTTTTAATATGCTTTCTCAACCATTTCCAATGATGGTGGCAGGGCCATCGTGTAGCGGTAAGACTACTTTTGTTTGTAACCTGATTAATAAGCAAAATGAGGTTATACACCCCCAAATAAAAAAGATCATTTTGTGTAATTCTGATATAAATGCTGTACCTAACACTATAAAAAATCTTGAATATTATTGTGAAATACCTGACCTAAGCGAAAACGAAAGTGCCTTATTACTTGTAAAAGATTATATGATGCTAGATTCAGATAACAAAAGAGTGTGTGTTTTTACCAGAGGTTCACATCGCAGAAATATATCAGTAATTCTTATAGCTCAAAATGTATTTTAAGAACCCTACTCGTAATTCTTGTAGTACTTTTTAAGAACCCTAGAGATAAATCACAAATATATCCTCTAGCTCGTCAAATTTATCCAAGTCAAGTTGAAGAATTTAGAAAAATAATGAAGTTACATCAAAACCATATGGTTATATATTTATAGATCTTACACAGGATAAAAATAATACATTCAGGTCGCGAAGCAATATTTTAAAAGATCAAACTTGTTTTTGTACAAGAAAAGATTTAGACAACCTTAGCAAAAAATATGAAACGTTTGAAGGCCATCCGACATATATTGCATCTATTAAAGAATTCTAAACCTAAGTTTAAAAATATAATTATTAAACATTGTGATCCTGAAGTAATTAAAACGTTTTGTCAAATTTCGTTAAATATTTTAAAAGGTAATTGCCATTTGAGTAAAATAATCCCTGATTTGTCGCAAAAAATCTCTTAACAACAAACGAAAGGTTATAGTTTAAAGAGGTGGATTTTTACCAACTCTTTTAAGTGTAGTACTATCAGGAATAATTGGAAAGTTTTTAAAATGAATAATAGTTCTTTTAATAAAATGATAATATTAAAACCTGAAATTTACATAAAACTTAAACAAAATGTTGACCTTGAACTAAATAAATTGAATACAAATATAGAAAAAATAATGATTAATAAAAATTTAAATAACGTTCAAAAGTGGTATTTCATACGTCAAAATCTATTTAAAGCCCAAAGCAAAAACAGACTAAAACCTACAAACAAAAAAGAAGAAAAAGAAGGTGAATGCCTTAGAAAATGAAAGTCTTTCTAATAGACTTTCAAATCTTTCAATTATTTGAAACAGATAAAGGAGATATTATAACGGTTCCTTTAGACAGTCCCAATCCATCTTCGAAAATAGAAAAAACTATAAATAGTGAAAACTTGAAAAGTCCTTCAAAACATGTTTTACGATCAGCTAAAACAGGTGAAAAGTAAACAAGCTTAATTTTCGAATTTGTAAAACTAAATCAACTACCACATGCTCAACATACAAGTAAATGATAATTTTTATATTCCTTTACTTAGTGATTCATCTATGAATTACTACGCTGAATATACGTTGTCCAGTTTTACTAATGAAATGAATCAACATATGTGTAATTCTAATTGGCAAGTTGGTGTTTCCGAAATATATATAAATGACTTTATTCCAAATATATACGGAGAGAAATGGGAATAAAGTACTAAAATATTTATTAAAGGTAGAAAAACAAATTCAATTGTCGGAACTTCATGCATTCCATACAATAAAGGGCAATGATATGTGATTGGAAAATTTTCTTATTACCAACATTACTTCTAAATCTAAAACCCTTGTTGGGGAATTCAAGAAAAGAGGTTGAACGGCACTTAATGTGGGAAATTTTTAATTTTATAAATGATGATGCAAATTATGTTCAAACAAATAAAGCTGTAGATTTACCTCCAAATTTAAATTATAATATTCTATGCGTTAGTAAACCACAAATTCAAATAAAATTAAGAGCAAATTTTACTTATACTTTGAAGACTCTTTTAAAAACTTTTAGGTTGCAATACATGTAAAAGAATTTAAAAAGTATAAAACTCGTATGACTGAAGGTTATAGTAAATATTTTGAAAGTTTATCATTATTTCCAATTCTTAAAACTGACATGTCTTTTATATATATTGACATAATTGAACCCCCAAATGTTGGTGGTAAAGAAGTAAGGTGTCTAAGAACAGTTCATATATCAAATTCTTTGAATGACACGGTCAAAACTTTTAAAAAAATTCAGTATTGCGATGTAGAAAAATCTTTTGATAGTATTTCCGTACTTTTATGGGATAAATATGACTACAAAATAACATTCTCAGATAGTAGAGTTCCTACAAAAATTATATTGCATTTCAAAAAAGTATATAAATAAACTATACATTAATAAGATTATATTATTCAGCATGGAACGAATGTACTATAAATATTATTTAGTTCAATCAGGAAAAGGTTTTGAGGATATCGGCTCCTTATTATATTCAACAGCACCATATCAAAGAGGTCGCGGGTTGGGAAGTTTCTTTGGAGGTCTTTTTAGATATTTAAAACCAATTATTGTATTCGGAGCAAATTTATTTAAAAAGGAAGCAATTAATTCTGGTTTAAATGCATTTTCTGATTTAGCATCTGGAGGAAATGTAAAAGAAGTTTTTCAAGATCGGGGAAAAGAAATTATTAAAAATGTAAGGCGAGGAGTTGTTCAAAAACTCAATGAAAAGTATGGTTCTGGAATAAGAAAGAGAAAAGCTATTAAAAGACTTTTTAAAAAAAATTTAAATTATTCTGTCGCAAAACGACCTAAAGTTAAAAGCAGGAAAAGTAAGAAAAAAGTGAAAGATATTTTTGATTAAAATGACTGAGAGTATGAAATCAGAGCTAGATATTTTTAGAGTACCACCTATTCAATCTAGTATTTTAGGATCCGAAGAAGTTTCTTATAATCCTATTGCATCTCTAGATAACGCATCTACCATTGAATTTGTTTCATTAGGTCATGGTAACACATATCGCTATTTATCTTCCGCATGCTTGAGACTAAAAGTTCAAATCATTAAAAAAGATGAACATTTATCGAACAATGACAAAGAGACTGATTGAAGAGAGCCAAGCATATTATTAGCACATAATGCTGTTTTAGAAAAAACTGCGGCTAAATATTTTTACAAAAGGGTTCAGGTAAAAACATTTACAATTTCTCAAAATACTCAAAGTATTCTCTTGGATAATGTTTTTATTGGACAGTTACCAAATACATTAATATTTTGTATGACTGATCATACAGGTTATTCAGGTAAAAGATCTAAAAACCCGTTTAATTTTAAACATTTTGATATTTCACAATTTTTACTGTACGTTAATGGAGTTCAGATTCCGAATACAGCTATTGAAACAAGTTTTTCTAATGCAAACAACTGCAATACAAGAGCATATCATACACTTTTTCCCGGCACTGGAATATATCACAACGATAAATTATGGCGAATGTGGTAATAGATAAAAACCGAAACGTGTTTACAAATCTATAAGTAGACAGCTTTTAATATGACATGACATCCTATTATTTTTCAATATATGTTGTACATATCCACAAGCTTTTATTGCAACGATAACAAAAAAAAAAAAGAAGAATTAAAATAATTAACATTTTAAAAAATTACGTTAAAGAAACCACTATGTAATTTATTATTTGAGTTAATGAATTCATTAAATATATTGGAAATTTTAAAATGTAAATGTAAATAGAATCATCAATAAATTTTTTAAAGGGATTTTTGCGTTAGGTAAAATACCTTTAATAACGGAAAAGTCAAGCTTTTATTTATTTATTTATTTATATTAATATTACATACATAAATGTAATGCAATATTATTGAACCATCGGCTACTAAGGCCATTATAGGTTTTTATACTATTATTAAATTATATACTAATATTATTTATTTTGTTTATATTATATACTATATATTTACATTATATTTGGTCGTAAGGGGGTAAAGAAAAAAACACTTACGACCTGTGCAGGGATCGAACCCGCACTCCTTCGGTTAATACGCCACACGCCTACCCACTAGGCTACCGAAGCCCCGTCAAGTTTGTTTTATTGTCCCAAGTTTTAATGATGATTTTTTTTTTTTTTTTTTTTATATTAAACTTTTATTGAATTTTTTTTTACATAGTTTTATTTATATTACCTAGAACAAAAGTTTACAAAAATGGTTTTGGGTGTTTTTTTTGTTTTTAACATTTGAATATATAAGTGTTTTTTTTTATGTTAAATTAATGTATTATATAAGTATTTAACTATCTTATTGTAAGTATTACTAATGAAATAATATTATATTATAATTTCATCATTGTAAAAATTTTAAAAAAATCTATGTAATTTTAAACATATTTATATAAAACTTACCCTAACTTAATCTATTTAACATAATATAACTTAACTTAACCTAAATTATTGCTATTAGTCTGTATGGACATATATTATTGTAATTATGTTGATTCCAACCACCAATATTTTCTTTTAATTAGTGTGTCCTTGTAAGGAATACTCATATCGTATTTTAAGTAGTCTCCGTTAATGTTGCTCGGTTATATTCGATTAATTCGATTTTAATTTGGGTTATATTCGATAGTTTTGCATGTTGCCCGTCTACTATAGTGATATAGAATAGGGACATGGTTTTGGTTTGGAATATAACCGTTTTTATTCAAAAAGATGAAATGCTCAGGGGCAATAAATCCCGTGAGCAGACTCTTTTTAATGTACTCCTCATTGTGGTAGAATATATGAGATATTAGACCATTTCTGGAGTGTTTTGTGCTCTCTCATAATGGTTTCGAATCAATTTTAGAAGAAAATTGTCGATTCTTATGATTTTTGTTTCCTTGTACAAATATTTATTTGAGTAATAATGTTTGTAATCGGATTCGGGCTTTCGAGATTTATTAATACAAACTCTTATACACTTTCTTTCGAATTTGCGTATTTTTTCCATTAAACTTGCGCTGATATTGCTCCATATGGGTACACCATATGCAAGCGTTGGCCTTATTAATGTTTGATAGCATATTATTTTGACTCTATCACTTAAGTTTTTGTTATAAAATAGTTTTTTAGCTATCATGAAGGACTTGTTACCTTTGGAAATTGTATATTTTATATGCTCAGAGTAGTTCAAATTACGGTGTAGAAAAACTCCAAGATATTTAATAACCATTTTGTTTGCTAGAGGTGTATTAGTTGGGGATTTTATGGAAAATTCTTTCCAATTTTTTCTTATATCTGAACTTGTTTTGTCAACCGTGTTACGAAATAACACGGTTTCGCATTTATCAAAGTTCACTTTTAATATCCAGATTTTGTAATAGTCCAGAATGATGTTAAACATTTTTTGGACTTTGGATTGTATGTTACTTACTGTGTTATCCGCAGAATATTCTATAATATCGTCGGCGAAAGCTAATGAATAATTATTACCTTTTAATCGATCTAATAAATGTAGCAGGTTTGTTATGTAAATTGAAAAAAGAATGGGCGCGAATTATATTTTTTGTCAAAAAAAAAAGTTTTTATTTATATCAAAAAAAAATATACGTTCTTTAAAATAAACTTTATTAATTCACTTATCGAACAGTGGTTAATAACAAACTTATTAATTTTTATTTAATATCTTTTTTGTTTTTAATCATATTTTAATCATTACTTAAATTAAACTTACTAAAACTAAAAAGTAAGCATTTCTTATTATTATATTTTAATTTGTTGCTTGATAAGGGTTTTTCTATTATTCAGAAGATTTTTGAGTAATTGTACATTATGTGTGGATATTTGGAATCTTTGTTTATTAATTGTATGTAAATTTTTCATTAGACTATTTTTTTTATTTAAAAGCATTTTTAACTTTGTAGAGTAAAATTTATTCAAGTTATTGGTATTTTTACATTTTGGTATAACTTCGTTCATTGTTTTAAAAATTATTTCGTTTAATTGTGACAAGTGGTAATCGCTATTATGACAAGTAATATTATTGTTATCCACAATTTTATTGTCATTAGCGGTATAGTTGCTAATATAATTGTAGTCTAAATTTTTTTTGATTAAACTCCATTTGGCTTTTGCGAAAAGGAAGGCATTGTTACATAGTAACTCTTCAAGTAAAATCTCGTCATTGAGTAGGTATAGGGGCACTTTGGCATGGGAAAAAATAAGCCCATTACCTAGATTTTAATAAACCATATCGCACGCCCACGCAAATTAACCTATATTTGAATGACCTTAAGTTTTAGAGAAAACGGAAGTGTTGTGACCTGGATTCTGTTAGAAGTTGGGGTAAAACAAGTCTTTTAGAGCTCTTTGATTGTATATTATAATAGGTCAACATGAAAATAGTTAGCAATTATATATAAATATTAAAGCACGTGTTATTTAATGTTGGTGACTAGTTTTAAAGTTATCTTTAAGGAATGCGGGTTTTTTTTTTTTTGTGTTGGTTTACTATAGGAAGAAATACAAAATAACAATTAGCATCTTCGTTTTTTTTTTTTTTTTTTTAGCAGAATATCTGGTTTGGATTACTATGTAGTATTTTAAAAAGGTAGAAAAAGAAAGAGGCAAGAAAACTTGAATGCAAATAGATTGGTATAGTATAGTATAGTAAGAACGTAGAATATATATCTACACATATATGTTGCATATAAAAAGGTTTAAAAGAAATTCAAAATAGAAATTAGCGTCCACATGTACTTTTTTCTTTTTTTCGTTTGATTAAATCTGGTTTTGTTTACAATATTTGTATATTATTTAAAAGATACAAAAAAAGGTAAAAGAATAAATTGAATTATCAAGATAAATTTATTAAGAATATATTGCATTCTTAAATTTCTGAATACCTGGTATAGGATGGCTTGTATGTTATGAAATTAAAAGCTCAAAACAAAAAGAAAAATCAAAAGGGTATTAATTTCTATGTAGAAAATTCTAAAATAGAAACTATGTAATCAGAAGATTTAAATTGAAATTTGTAATTATGTCATACAGATGGCAGACAAATTACGTTTTCGTTATGTATTAAGTTGAGTATGCTTATTTTTTCTAATTTTCATTTTAAAAATAAATTTCTCGTTTTACTTTTTTTCGTTCTAATTAGGTGATACGAAATATAATAGTACATTGTCTACTTATATTGAATCATCTATTCTAATTTTTTTTTTTTATATGACTCTCTAAAATAGTCAAATACCTCTCACAGAGCTTAAACTGAAAAGTCTGAGAAAAAAAATGTAAATAAAATGCAAACGATTTTATTAAATATAAGTAATTACTTTCTCTTTATTAAACATTTTTTTTAAACATCTATTATTTATAATTAAAATATATAATCTAAATAGCAGTAAAAAAAGAAACATTTAAAAGAAAAAAGTGTAAACAAGTAAAATACAGAATTTTATTTTTTTTATTAAATTTTTTTTATTTATTAATTTTATTTTTATTACAATTTTATTGGTTAATTGCTAAATGTTTATTGCTTGTTTCATCAAGCAGTTTTAAATTTTCGGTGCTATCTCTAATTAAATAGAGATCGCCTCTTAGAATTTCCTCCCGGAATTCCTTATCTTCGAATAGGTCCAGATAGATTTTTGGTATGAAAATTATGTAATTTTCTGTTTCAAAAACCCAAGACGGTCCTTTAACTGTTGGTAATAGTTTAACTTTTTTAATTGTATAGAGCGCATCTGGCTCCATATCTTTTACCTTTAAATTTTTTTCTTTTTACTTTTGCATTAAATGATTCCAAACATCTTTTTCTTTTTGATTGCTCATATGATTGGTGTTGTTCGTATTGTTGTTGTTGTTGTTGGGATTGTTGCTGGTGCTGTGATGCTTGTTGGTGTTGAGGTTGTTGCTGATGCTGGGATTTCTTCCTCTTCGGTGGAAGCACAACCTGTGTTGGTTGTATAAAGGAAAATATGTCTTCAGTGTTGTTGTCCATGCTTGATTATGTTGTTTACTTTGCTTGATTTTAAGTAAGACTATGATTTCTTCTATAAAATTCTGCAGTATTTATATTAAATAAAATTGTTAGAAATCTATAGAATTTACGAAAGCATATTAATTAAAATTTTAATGTATTGTAACTGCTTTCGGCTTCATAAATCAAACTACATTGTTGAAATATTTTCTATTTCAAAGAAAGATTCAAAAAGATGTAGGTAGTTTTAATTAGAAAAAAAAAAGGAAGATATAATTTATTAAAAATACAATGTTGCAAATACTTTGTTTGAAGATAGGTGTTTACTGTAAAAACAAAATATTTGTGTTTAAACCTGAATTTATTCTATAAATTCCTTTTCGATAATTTATATCAAATGCAATTGCATGTAATATATACAATCTACTAACGTATATTTAATTAAAATTGAATTTATTGTAATTACTTTTTTAGAATTCATACATCTTACAAACATTGTTGCAAATATTTGCTTGAAGAAATTTTTTTTTTACTCTAAAAACGAAATATTTAAATTAGTTTTGGTTAGTTTGGTCAAATAGCTGCAGCAAGCGAGTCAATACAAAAAAAAAATAAAAAATGTCAAAAAAAATTTTATTAGAAAGATTTTTTAATCATTCATAGGAGATAGAATCATAGAATCACTTCCTAATAGGATTGAAAGTGATTCAGCATCAGTAGTCAAACGTTTTAACGTACGCGGACGTAAAGTCAAGTTTATAATTAATTCAGTTCCTAATAGCGTAGAACCGGTTAACTGGATAAAAAAAGCATTGTATAAAATAATTCAAGATGTTACAACTGATTTGCACCCTCCAGATAAGGTAGGATTAACATTCTGTGGAGAAAGCTTCCAGCAACATGGTCCTGGATGGCTAAGTTTAAGAAATGCAGGCGATCTAACATTTTCTGATGTATGGGAAATGATATCAAAAATTTTTCAAAGTAATTCTGAAGGTAACTACTAAATAAATACTTCATTATTATTTTTATTATTAATACTTTTATTTTGTTTTTATGTTACAGCTTTAAGCACAGATACAGTTTGTCTTTCAGTTACTTCTGTAAGGCTACCATTTGGGGGAGGAAGATCACAAAAATATTCATCATATGATGAGGAAAGCTTAAAGCGAAAGGGAATAATTTGCATTAAAAACAAAAACAATTTATGTCTACCTCAGGCCTTAATTATGGCAATATCACAAACTAAAAATGAGAAGAACTACAAACACAAAATTCGTAATGATACAGGAAAATTATAAACTTTAAAAGCTATCAAACTAACTAAAAATGCAGGAGTAAAAATTCCAAATAAAGGTTGTGGTATACAGGAACTCAAAAAGTTTCAAGAATATTTGAAAAATTATAAAATTGTTGTGTACAAATGGGGAACAAGAGGCAGAGAGGTAATATTTGAAGGAATTGGACCTGAAAAACGGCTAAATTTGTTGTTTTATAAAAATCACTACAACGTAATAAAATCGCTGACTGCAACCTTTTGCGCCAGTTATTATTGTGAAGATTGCCACATTCCATACAACAACAAAAGTAATCATAGATGCACAGGAACATGTCCATGCTGTCAAAATTCTCCACCATGTCTTAATAATTTAAAACAAATTTTATGCAATGATTGTAATCGTTCATTTCGAGGTCGAATGTGTTTAGATAACCATAGGGCGTCAAGTTCAAAATGCAACAGTATTTGTGACGAAGCTAAAAAATGTTTGTCTTGCTTAAAACTTTATAGAGCCGACAGAAACCATGTATGTGGTGAATACTTTTGCAAGATTTGCAGTAACTATGTTCCTCAGAATCATAAATGTTTTATTCAACAAAACAAAAATCAACCTAAACTAAAAAATTTTATTTATATATTTTACGATTTGGAAACACAACAAGAAAAAGCTTTTGGAGAGAAGTACATAAGAGGCATTCTATTAGATATTAAACTACATGAACCAAATTTGTGTGTTTTCGAGCAAAGATGTGACGCATGTATTTCGTTGTCCTCGTTATATTTTTGTGAAACGTGTAAATTTAGAAGAAGAGAAATTAAAGAGGGAAATATTATAGAGCAATTTTTGATTTACATAATGGAGATAAGAACAGAATTCAAAACTGTCGTGGTAATAGCACATAATGGACAATCTTTTGACCATCAATTTATTTTAAATATTAAATTAGAAAAAACCTCTTTAAAAACTAAACTAATTATGCGAGGTTCAAAAATTATAATGATGTTATTAGATAACATAAAATTTATAGACTCAATTAATTACTTTGCAATGGCATTATCAAAATTACCAAAGGCTTTTCATTTACAAATTGATTTGAAAAAAGGATATTTCCCGCATCTCTTCAATACAACGGAAAATAAAAATTATATTGGACCATTACCACCTGTTGAATATTATAACCCAGATACCATGAAAACTAACGAACGTGCAGTATTTCTGAAATGGTATGAAGATCACAAAAATGATGAATTTTATATGGAAAATGATATTGTAAAATATTGTATAAATGACGTAGCAATACTAACGCAATCATGCTTAAAGTTCAGAGAATTTTTTCTTAGAGAATGTAACGTTGAACCTTTTCTAGAGGCCACAACTATAGCGTCTGCTTGTAATCTTGCATTTAGACGTAATTTTTTAAAACCAGATACGATTGGTTTAATACCCAAAAACGGGTATAGGTATTCAGATAACCAATCAAAGGCAGCTATTCAATGGTTGGTTTGGGAGGAGGAAAAACGGAATATTAACATTAGACATGCTGCTAAACAAAAAGAAACTGTCGTAGCCGGTGTAAAAGTTGATGGTTTTTGTTCAGAAACTAACCAAGTTTTTGAATTTTATGGATGTTATTATCACGGTTATTCTAACTGTTTTCCACGTAATCGTAATTCATATTTATATGGTGATAAAAATGATACAATGAATGAACGATATGATAGAACTATTAGAAAATCTGATAGGTTGAAAAGATTAGATTACATTGTAATTGAAATGTGTGAATCTGATTTTTATTCTCAAATACTAAAAGCAAAATGAATTACTTAAATAACCATCCATTAGTACAACTTTCACCATTAAAACCTCGGGATTCTTTTTATGGTGGTCGTACAGATAATGTTTACAACTACTACAAATGTAAAAAAGGAGAAAAAATAAAATATATAGATATTTGTTCTTTATATCCATGGGCTTGCAAATATTCCTGTCGGCCATCCAGATGTTTATGTAGGAAACGTTAATTGTACTAAACAAAATTTAAAAGATTTGAATGGACTTATAAAATGTAAAATTTTACCACCAGAAAATCTTATACATCCAGTATTACCTGTAAAACAAAACAACAAATTAATGTTTTCCTTATGTCGCACGTGTAGTGAGGAAAAAAACCTAAACGAATTTGGTTTACATAATGATAACGAAAGAGCTTTACTTGGAACATGGATTATTGATGAAGTGTTAAAAGCTCTTGAATTGAAATATAAAATATTAGAAATTCATGAAATATGGAGTAACATATGTCAATACAATGGTGTAACAAAAACAGATGGTCTTTTCACACAAATGATGAACAAATTTTTAAAAATAAAACAACAGGCATCGGGATGGCCTAGTAACTGTATAACAAAGGAAGAGAAAGAGAAACGGATTTTCTTAGAAATGAAAATATTCAACTAGAATTTAATGAAATTGTAAATAATCAGGGACTACGATCTTTTACAAAATTAATTTAATGCTTAATTCTTTTTGGGGTAAATTTGGACAGAGAGAAAACTTACAAAAAACAATGAAATTGTAAATAATCAGGGACTACGATCTGACAAGGGACTAAACCTAAGGATTTATATGACATATTAACAAATCCATCTATAGACGTTTGTGGTATTCTTCCAGTAAGTGAGAAAAACATTATAGTTAATTGGCAGTACAAAGAAGAAGCAGGTGAATCATTATCTACCGTAAATGTATGTATTGCAGCTTACACAACTACTCAAGCTCGATTAAAATTATATAGTTATTTAGAAAAACTAAATGATTTTTATATTATGACACTGATTCCGTAATATATATAAGTCGTACAGGAGAATATGAACCCCAAACAGGGAATTTTATAGGAGATATGACCGATGAACTAGAATGTTATGGTGTTGGAAGTTACATTACAGAATTTGTAAGTGGAGGCTCTAAAAACTATGCATATAAAGTTCACAGTACGAAACACAATGAAGAAAAACTAGTAATAACTACGTAATAAAGAGCATAAAGTTATCACAGTTCCTGAAATAAAAAAAATATCAAACTAGGTTAGAAAAACGTAAATTTATGGAAGATGGTAGTTCATTTCCCTATGGATATAAAAGATCTAATGTTAATAATTAATTAGAAATATAATGTTTAAATTTTTATTTAAAAATTTTAGTATAAATAGCACAAATAAATATCAAATATGTTCAAATTTATTAAATACTATTTTTTTTATTAATCCAAGTATTATGATCATCATTGAACCCTAACCATTTAACAAAAACTTTATTACCTTGTTTTTTAATAATTTTTTCTAACAGGTAAGAATTTGGATATTTAACAAGAGTGAGATCCTCTTTGTAGAAACTACCTGAAATAGGATTATTTTTATAATCTGATAATTGATATGTAACTGGATAGGTATTATTGATCTTATCAATTTTAAAAATTTCAGTTGACCAATTTGGTTTTTTCGAAGTGACCTTTATATTTACTTATTCTTACATATTCACCAACCTTATATTTACTTTTTTGAAAAATTTTAGGTTGCATATATATATTTTTCAATATATTTCTTTCATTTTTTCGCGTAACTTTTTCAGGTGGAAGCTTTATTGTAGAATGTTTTCTTGAATTATAATCTTTTATTATTGATTGCAGAATAGATAACCATTTATAATTTCCATTTAGACTAAATTTTTTCCACATAGAATTTTTCATTGTACGATTAAATCGTTCAACAATTGATGCTTTTAATTCACTGTATGTATGATAGTGATCGATTACTTTTTCTCTCATATAGTTTTGGAATTGTGAATTAAAAAATCTTTGTCTTGATCAGAGTGAATATTTTTGGGATTAACTTTAGCGCGCTCAAAAATTAATTTCAGGGCATTTAAAACATTTTCAGCATTCTTTGTTTTTACAGGTTCAGTATATGCGTATTTAGGAAATATATCTGTGGTAGTTAACATATATTTAAAGCTATTATTAAACTTTGCGTATGGTATCATTTCAACTAAATCAATTTGTCAAGTATCATTTAAACCTCTTTGTAAGAATTTCCTTCTAGGATATCTACGCCTTGCTGTTCTATGAATTTTCATTACAATTTGAGCTTTTGACATTATGCTTATACCATTTAATTAACTTTTCTAATTCTTTGTTATATTTTTCTACAAAATAGCATTCACAAGTGTCAGGCCCTGACGTACAATTATTATAAGCCCAAGGACAGCAACTAAAATGTGTACCATATTTTGAACTGTACTGTTCTTTACCAACAAATTTTTCTAAATAATTGTATAAATTTGAAATATAAGTTTTGTGTTCATCTAATAATGTAAATGAGTATTTTTCTAAGAAATCTTTCACATCCATTCTTAAAATAAATACCAATAAAGATAATGCATTCTTTTTATACCTTTTCAAAATTTGAATTTTTATTCAGTCTGTTGTCAGTTCTAATCTTAGTAACACTGCAAAATAATAAAAAAAAATACTTAATTTTCTCAAAAAATCTGGTTATTCAACATTTCAAATGGACAGTAATTTTGTAGAAAGAGGGCAGAAAGTTTCTGCATCTTTGGACAATGATAAAGAGAATTTGCAACCAACCACATTATATCCGTATTATTGTAGATGTTTCATATTATTTTTTACATTTTTGTTTATTTATTGTGTTGTTTTTGCTATTGCCATATTTTATTGTAATTGTAAAAACAAAAGTAAATAAAGTTTATTTAAAATTTTTTATTATAAATTTATTTTACAGTTTAATCTTATTCTAACATTTTATTCTCTTGATTTATATTTAAATATTTATCTATTAATCCTTTTAATAAAAATGGAATCTCAAAAAATAATCTAGAATAATTACATTGAACATTAAACCGGTTTAAAGGAATGTATATTTCATCTTTTAATATAGTTTGCTGGTTTTCCACACACGTTCTAATATATTTTCTTACGTATTCTTTTACACATCCTTCAGCATTTTTGTTGTAAACCATTACTAAGTGGATAAAATTAAATAGATTACGAAATTTATCAATTTCCTCATCTTTTAGTACAAATAACCGTGGTTTTCCAGCTTTTATACCAAATTGTAAGCAGGAAACTTTATTTTTAGGATGTAGATCATATTGCTGATAAAATTCCAACCAATCTTCATAATTAATAAACATTAAATTTTTCCCAATGCGGTGTAATGAAATTCTTGCTTCTATTAATTCTGTATGAAAACCAACAACAATTTTTACCGTATGTGCTTCGTTTAAAAAGTAGGTATAGGCCAATAACATATTGTATATGATACTATTCCTCTCACAGTTGTTTTAAAATGAGTTAAAAAACCGCAATATTTTAGATATATATATTTATATTTTTGTTTAGAAACACAGCTCTGAATATACTTTTTCCCAAATATGCTGTTATAAAGTTTTAAAATTAGATTATCATTATGGATATAACTAACACTACTAAATTGTGTTAAAAATTTATTCATACTTATATTATTACACTTATACCAACGTAAACACAACAATATTGTCCACATACATCTGAAAAGTTACTTTGTAATTGTCTATCATTAAATATTATGCATTGGTTTTTTAAATAATTAAGAATTTCTGGTTTATCTGGTGTGCCACCGTAAGAATCAAAATATTCTATACAACCATCTTTTGGAATAAAAATAACTAACCAATGTGTTCCAGGATCTTTGGCTTTATCAGTGTTTACAATCATGAATGTTGGCCTTTCAACTATATTAGGTAATTTATCCAAAGCAAAAACTCCTTTCAAAAATTTGTTTGTGTATTTGTTACATCTTAATATATTAGTTAATTCTAAAGTATTCATGAATCAAATTTACTTAAATCATACACTTTACTTATTTCGTTAGTGTAATTTATTAAGAAATCTTTTTTTATTTTTTCATTTGTTATAATAATATCAAATTTCTCCAATATCTGTCTAAGATCGTTATTTATTTTATTATTGTGAACAGTTCCAAAAGTATAATTTTCAAGATGATAATTTAAAAGTTCTTTTGTTGGAAATTTCTATGTAAACTCTTTTATTAATTTTTTACAAGGTTCTTTAATTCCAAGTAAGCAAATATCTTTCGCGAATAAGTTGTTTTTATCATCACAACATCTACAAGTGCACAGGTTAATGACATCTTAACAAATACTCAAATTCAAGTCTTAAGTAATCTATTTATAGATTTGTGAACACATTTCGATTTTTATCAATTTGTAAACTTGCATCAAATTCTCCATAAACTATAGCAGATAGAGTTGATGGAAGCAGTTTTGATAGCCTTGCTTCAATTCGGACAGTGCCTTGATTAAGTAATCCATGACACATTTCATTTCCTGATGGATCTGGAGTTAAATCAAAAGCTAATATAAAGAACCCATTACTAAACATAGATTTTGTTATCTGATGACCTTTATCATTATGATATATGCCTGTAGCAGAAAATAGTGTATGATATGCACGTGTATAACAATTATTTTCTTCCGTAAAACTGGTTTCAATTATTGTATTAGGTATTTGTACTCCATTTACATATAACATGAATTGAGAAATATCAAAGTGTTTAAAATTAAATGAATTTTTTGATCTTTTTCCAGAGTAACGGGCATTCTCTGTCATACGAAATAATATCGTGTTTGGTAACTGCCCAATAAATACATTATCAAGCGAAATAGTTGTACTATTAGAAGGAATCGTAAAACTTTTTACTTCTACCCGTTTATAATTATATTTGGCGTTCGACTTCGCAATAACAGCATTATGTGCTAATAATACACTAGGATTAATAGTTGCATGTCTCATAAACAATGTTGCTTCTACAATTTTTAATTGAGATTCATCAGAATCATCTCCGAAAAAGAAAAAATCTGGTTTTTCTAATGTTAAAACTATTCTAACATTAACATTATTTATCAGAAGAGTTGGCTGATTGAACATATCTACATGTAATTTGCCCATAAGCTCTACAACATTGCTATTTTGGTAACGAAGATAAATCTCTATATGTATCACCATGACCTAATGATAGAAATTCGATTGTTGACGGATTGTCTAGGGAAGCAATTGGATTGTAAGAAACCTCCTCAGATCGTAAAATTCTGGATTGAATAGGTTGAGTTTTAAAAATATCTAATTCAGATTTCATACATTCCACCATGATTAGTTAAAAATATCTTTTAGTTTCTTTTTCTTATTAACTTTACGCCGTTTTGACATAGAATAATTTGAATTGCTAATGTTAAGTCTTTATGAATTGCTAATGTTAAGTCTTTATAGTTTTCCTTTTTCTTTTACCAGATCCATACATTTCCTTTAGCTTCCTAACAGCTTCGCGTCTTACATTTTTCATAATTTCTTTACCTCTATCTTGAACAACTTCCTTTACATTTGCCCCTGATGCAATATCGCGCTAATAGCAGAGTTAATGACCTCTTTTTTAAATATATTAGCACCTGAAGCAAATATAGGTTTCAAATACTTAAAAAGACCTCCAAAAAAACTTCCTAATACGCGACCTCTTTGGTAAGGTATGGTAGAATGCAATAAAGGTCCAATGTCACCAAGACCTCTTCCGGATTGTACTAAATAATATCTGTAATACACTTTCTCCATTACGTTTAAAATAAAATTAATATTAAAATTTACAAACTGACATTTATTTATACTTTTTTAAAATGTAATACAATTATTGTAGGAATACTACTATCACTAAAATTTATTTTATAACCATATTTATCACATAAGAGCATTGAAATACTATCAAATGATTTTTCAACATTACAATATTGAATTATGTTAAATTCTTTTACTGTGTTAGTAAAAGTATTTTCTGCATTAACAGTTCTTAAACATCTTACATTTTTACCACCTATATTTTGTGGTTCAATAATATCAGTGTATATAAAAAACATATCTGGTTTCTCTACAGGAATTAAATTCATGCTATCAATAAACAATTTAAAAACTTCAATTACACGAGGTTTATATTTTTTAGGGTCAGTTAATTTTACGAAAGCTTGATTAAAACATGTTTTTAAAAGTCCATCTAAGCTGTAAGTGAAATTTGTTCTTAATTTGATGTTAACTTTTGGCTTACTTAAACAGATAGTAGTGTATAAAAAAGTTTTTGGAAACTCCTCAGCTTTGTTTGGTATTACATAGTTTGTATCGTCATTTATAAAGTTAAAAATACCCCAAATTAGTTGACGTAAAACTTCTTTTCTTGAAAATCCTAATAATGGTCGAATATTTTGAATCAAAGTAGGAAGTAACAGAACCTTCCAATCACATATCATTTGATCGTTACTATATGGTATATAAGTAGTCCCAACACCAATACGGTTTGTCTGCATACCAGTGATATATATTTGAGTACTTTTTTCCCATTCCTCACCATAGACATTTGGAATAAAATATTAGCATATATTTCAGATACACCAACTTTCCAATTAGAATCGATCATATATTTATCCATTTTATTCGTAAAAGTTGATAATGTGTTTTCGGGGTAAAAATTCATAGATGAATCACTGAGTAATGTGACGTAAAATTCATCATTTACTTGTACGTTGTCCATGAACTTGTAGATTTATTTTTACGAATTGGAAAATTAAGTTGTGTTTGAGTATCACATGCTTTCGCTGATCTCAATAAACGTTTTGGAGATCTATTTATAGTTTTTTCCTTTTTCGTTGGTGGACTTGGACTATCTAATGGAACTGTTATTATATCACCAGTATCTGTTTCAAATATTTGAACATTTTTACTCCTAATTGATTTTCGTTTTCTTAACCGTTCCCCCGCTGTTGCAGCAGACATTGCTTTTGATAAAACATTTTCTTCATTTTCTTCGTCTTCAAGCACATTATCAGGGGTATCCTCATATATTTCTTCCTCAGGGAATTGTATTTTAATGTCTCTATATTTAACATAATCTAATTGTACCTTTGCATCTTTAAATAATGGTTTTACACGTGTTTGAGTACTTTTTGATTCCATTAGTATCGTTTTTCCTTTTTCTCTGTTTTGTGGAAGAGTTCTGCTCTGATTTTGTTTTTTAAACAAGTTTTGCCGTAAAAAATACCATTTCTGGATATCAGTCAAATGCTTATTTAACATAATTTTTTTCATATTTTTATCCAACTGGTTAATTTCAAGATTAGAATTTTGTTTAAGTTTTTCATATATTTCCGGTTTGAGAATTATCATTTTATTAAATGATGAATTATTCATTTTATAAGATTTCCAATCAACCCTGAAAGAACTGCACCAAGAAGAGTAGGTAAAAATGCTCCTTTTTGAACAATAATTTTTCGTTTATTATTTATTGATTTTTTATAACAAATGAGTGATCTTAACTCCCTTTCATATCTTTTTAATTGATTTTTTGTTTTTTTATTCAACTTACAGTCACCATTTAAAATATTTAACGATATTTCACAAATTGTTTTAATTACATCTGGTTCACAATGTTTTATAATAGCTCTTTGGAATTTCGGTTTAGAATTTTTTAACAGGTGCAATATATGTCGGTTGATTTTCAATCGTTTCATATTCTTTTGCATATTGTTCCAACTGATTTGTTGTACAATAACAGAAATCTTGCTCGAAAATGTCACTTCTCAATCTAAATAAATCATTAACTTCTTGAGTAAGATCTATTAATATATAACCATATGGCTTAGATGTCACTTCATTATATACTTTCTCAAATTCCTTGACCTGATTCGGATATATTTGACGGGCTAATGGTAATATCTGTGATTTATCTCTAGGATTCTAAAAAGAATTATGTATTTGCAATTCAGTGAAATATCTCTGGAAAATTTACCTTGATGAAATATATTTTGGGTTACAAATATTACCGATAAATTTCTATGATGCGATCCTCTAGTAAATAGTTCGCAGACATGTCTATCATAAGAATTTAACATCATATCATCTATCACAATTAATACAGAGTTTCTATTATCACTAAAATCAGGAATACTGTTGCTATACTCAAGATCTGTTATATCATTCGGTACTGCATTTTTATCTGGGTTACACCAAATTATTTTATTGATTTGCGGATGTATGATTTTATTTTTTAATTTTATTAGGTTATGAATAAAAGTAGTTTTTCCACAACAAGTTGACCCAGCCACCATCATTGTAAATGGCTGAAAAAACATAATTAAATAATTAATTATTCATGATAGCAAACCTATATTTATACCAAAATGTACACTCAGAAAGAGAATATAAAGTCCTGCTTCATTCACTCAAAAGGTTATTCATTCATCAACATTCATAATGGATAACCAACAAATGTTCATTGTTGACTTACAATTTGTACAAGGAAATGAAAAGCAATATTTTATAAAGGAATTGGCTATTCTTAAAAAGGGGAGTTTGATTCCAATTGTATATCATTTTAAAGCGCCTTACCCCGAAGAAGAACTTAATCATGAAACAAAATACAATATTCAATATTCTGAAAATAAAATAAATGGATTAAAATGGAATAGTGGTACAGTAGAATACTTATGTTTGAGGGATATACTTAAGTACTATTTACAATCAGCTGATATAATTTACGTTAAAGGAAAGCAGAAAAAAAATTTTCTTGAAAAATACATAGATAGTATTAAAATAAATGATTTAACCAATACAATGCCATCATTGTTAAAAATTGAACATTTTAAATCTATGTGTCCTATTCCAACACATAATGTAAGTTCAAGTTTAAGATGAGCAATTAAAAATAGTTTTAATATCTATATGTACTTACTTACAGAAAACGTGTTAAAATAAAAAACAAAAAAAAACAAAAAAAATAATTTTTATTTGTAACATAAATATATAGATCATATGGAATTAAATAATCCAACTAAAAAAGTACGATTTAATTCAACTTTACAAATTAAAGTTATGTATGTATGGAGCTTTTATTTAAAAAGAAATTTTTGTAATATTCTAAAAATAAAACGCACTTTATATTTTGTACATTAAAGTTAATAAAGTTTGAATTTCTTTTTAACCTTTTTATATGCAACATATATATGTAGATATATATTCTACATTCTTACTATACTATACTATACCAATCTATTTGCATTCAAGTTTTCTTGCCTCTTTCTTTTTCTACCTTTTTAAAATACTACATAGTAATCTAAACCAGATATTCTGCTAAAAAAAAAAAAAAAAACGAAGATGCTAATTGTTATTTTGTATTTCTTCCTATAGTAAAACTAGTTAACCAACACAAAAAAAACACGCATTCCTTAAAGATACACTTTAAAACTAGTTCACCAACATTAAATAACACGTGCTTTAATATTTACATATAATAGTTTTGCTAACTATTTTCATGTTGACCTATTATAATATACAATCAAAGAGCTCTAAAAGACTTGATTTACCCCAACTTCTCACAGAATCCAGGCCACAACACTTCCGGTTTCTCTAAAACTCAAGGTCATTCAAATATAGGTTAATTTGCGTGGGCGTGCGATGTGGTTTATTAAAAACTAGGTCGTGCGATATGGGCTTATTTTTTCCCATGCCAAAGTGCCCCGATACCTACTCATATGGCATTCTGATCACTATCATATGGAATCGTGGTGAGTTTATTCTTGTGTTGCAGAAAGTTTATGTTAATTCTAACATCTGGAATTACGAGATCTATATAAGAGTTTGCACGAGGTAGTGTTGGTGCATCAGTCAATATAAAATTACTCTTATAAATTATTTTATTGTTTTGCAGCCATTTGTATAGTTGTAGACCTCTAGTATTGTTTGAAGTATTAAGCCATGATGTATGTTTGGCATTGAAATCGCCCGTTAATATATAAAAATTATTAAGATTGTTTAGATTTAATGTTACAAATATTTTTTCGAGTTCTGTTAAAAAATTATGGGAATTTCTATTTGATGCATAAATAGAAATTAGAAATAATTTTTTTCTTTGCTGTAATTGTAATGATATGATTCACGGTTCGATACATAAGAATTCATCGAAAATGCTATTTTTTACAATTTCATAGCGAAAACCTTTGTTTATGCCTATGGCAACATCTCCACCGACATCTGTACTTCTATCTCTTCTTATCAAATTAAAGTTATCATATGATAATTTGGTTTGAGTTTTGTTTCACTCATGCAAATTATGTCAGGCCTATTGCTTTCGAGAAAGTGTATAAGAGCTAATTTTTTATTGTAGTAGACAAGAGAATTTACATTAACAGAAATGATTTTGTAGATGTTTGTAAAATTAATCATATTGGTGATTGGATTGTACATTCATATAATCAAATAATAAGCCATGTCTTTTTGTATTGGTACTGATTTTTTCCTCGACATTATTAAATTTTTTTGCTATTCTGTAATACATTTACGTATTTCTAATAAAATGTTAGTATTCTCATTATTAATATTATTGTTGTAACTTAAACTATTGCTATTGTTAGTGCTTAAATTATTATAATTATTACTATTACTATTTCTACTACTTATAATATTTGCAAATGAGACATTTGGCTGTGTGAAGTTTCTGACCATGACGTGTTTATTTTCAATTTGCCTTTTTTTATTTCATTCAATCTAGTTTGGTATTCTATACAATCTTTGTATGATGCTGAGTGTCCCTCCTTATCACAAAGTGTGCAATGAAGTTTTTCTTTTGGATCATCCAGCTTTACTATACATTGTCCAGGTATGTGGTTATTTCCGCATTTAACGCATCTGAAGTCCATTTACATTGTAATATTTTGGGTTTGTGAATTCGTTTCCATCGGACTATTTGGTGATCTAGTGATTTTATTTTGAGTATTTCATTAATAGGTGATTTTGCTGATGCCTATACTATGAAGTGAGGTAGAAGCCTATTTTTGTATGCGGAAAATTTTTCGTTTTCTTTTGTTTTTAGGATATGGAGCACTTCATCGCAGGAATATACCCCACTCACCTTTCAATATTAGCGTCACTTTTTTTTTTTCTTTTGGTGTGAAGGTGTAATAATTTATGTCTGATTTTTCCAATAAATCACGTGTTTTTTTATAATCAACAATATTGAATGTATATAATACATTTCTTTTTTCGCTGGAATGCTTAATAATGCTCGCCAAAAAAAAATGGGTGGCATCTTTTTATTGGGTGATTGACGAGGCTCGCTAAATTTCCTTGTGAACCAGACTTGTTTGACTTTTCGGCATGTTTTTTTTCTTTTATTTTTTTTTTCTTTTGTTTTCTGGGCCAGCTCACGGATACCTATTTCTAAGGCTTCATTAACTGAATCTTTTCCGGTTAATGAAGTTATATATATATATTTTAATCATTTTCTTTTTTTTTTCTTTTTATTTTAATTTTAATAATATTTTTTACTAATTTGATAAGTGATTTTTTATAATCGACTACCCTCTTCAAAAGTTCTATGTGAACTCTTTTTTAATGATAATGGACAAAATTAATATTCTTTATCTGAATGCTAGAAGTCTAAGAAATAAACTGAGAGAAATTAAAGTCTGCAGTCAAAATTATAAACCAGATATAATTATAGTTAATGAAACATGGACATACCCCCACGAGGCAAAATACTATAATATACATGAATACAAGCCAATCTACAATTGTAGAGATTGCAATAGAGGAGGGGATACAGCTATATTTGTAAAAAATGGGATCAAATTCAATATTGTGGAGCAAAGTGTTAAGTTTAACTCTACCGTAGTCGAGATCTTGGATAATAAAGAAAATATTAAAATTTTTACAGCATATAAAGCAGATAATAGTGAGGATTTTGAGTTTATCAACCACGTGGAATACATCTTTAACAAGTACAAAAATTTAACAATGATGGCGAGTACCAATATAGATCTATTAAGCAGTACGCAGACAGCGCAAAACTATCTCTCAATGGTCCTGTCTAATGGATTAAACATAATTAACAATATAGATGTCAGCGGAGCAACTAGAGTAACACCATCATCCAATACTATCATAGACCATGTAATCTCGAATCTAAGGGACGCGAAAAACCAGATCATCATACAGCTGCACAGTAATCCTGTTTTTGACCATAAAGTAATCACAGCGGAGATTTCTAGAGTCAACATTAGTAGAAACAAAATGGTCAACTTATAGAGATCTGAGTTTGATGAGAAGTTCCACGGATTACATGCAGGCATTACCTACAATAATACAACAGGCTAAGGAGAAAAACACGACACTAAAAAGGCTAAAAATAGAAAAAATAGATGGATTAACCAAGATTTACTCCGTATGATGAGAAAAAGAGATAAACTACACAAGCAACTAATGCGCAACAATATGAATTAAAATATTAGAAAAAAATTTAAAAAAGTAAAGAATAAAGTAACCAAAATGACCAGGATGGCTAAACAGATGCAACATAATCTTGAATTGATAAAAGCAGGCAATGGCCTAAAAAAGATATACCAAACAATTAACGAAGTAATTTACAATAAAACTGAATCAGAGAACGATAAAACTATAGCTAGCTTAAAGATTAACGGTATCACCACTAAAGATGAATATAAAATATTGGAAGGCGTAAACGACCACTTTGCACATATAGACAAAAATCTGGCTCAGAAAATAATCCTTAATGTACCGACTGTTTTTAACACACGAAATAATGAGTCTATCTTCCTCCAACCGAGAAATAAAATGGAAATATATAATATTATAATGAGTATGGGTACAGTTAATCACCTATATTCCTCCAAGCAGTGTACCCGTGCAACGTTACTTGTCATTCTCAAACTAGATGTTGTTTTTGTAAACAAATAATCGGCTGATTATAGGTGTACACTCAAGCCAAGGTGTGAAAGTAAACCGTGCCGAGGGCTGAATGGTACAAAGTGCATAAAGATGGTATAGCTAACGGTCTCCTTGGGGCACCAGGCGCCACCACATTGTAAGTAGCCTTGCATATGTAAGGGAGCTCTGCATATGTCGACCGTCCTTTCTCGCCAAACTCGTGGAAACACAAATGAAAAAAATAATAAAAAAACAAACAAACATCAACTCATCTTCTGAAGATGAGTTACTTGTCTCCACTCAGGAGACTATTATCGGTATCAGCCAGAGTACCCCTTCAGCAACGAAAGCAGGACTCAGCCAAGGTCCTGCAAAAGTTTTAGTACCTGTTGGTGGAGGAAGCACCTGCCATAGTGCTCCAAAGTCATCAGGTTCAAATAGTAGTGGAAATACCAGTCATAGTATTTCCACCACTAAAAAGAAGTTTAGTAGAAGCTCTGTATCGGCTTTGAAGAAACAGTACCAGAAAGCAAAGTTCATATTGGGCAAGATAGCCCAGAACGAAGCCAAAGGTATTGTTAACGAAAGGGATCCAGAAGACAAGAAGAAATATAGCTAGATTTTGCGACTGTATGAATCGCACAATTCCGAAAAAGATTCATCTAAAAGGAATAGGTCAAAGGATGGGACCAGTCCTGGCGCAGAAAGAACTAAGGTGCTTAGGATGAATCTACATAGCTCGAAAACTGTAGCACATAAAAATTACAATGATATTGTAAAAGACAGTTTATGTGTTGCAGTTGTCAACGAGAGAACCAGTGACAGGAAAGTTTCCAATGATCTATGTTTTTCGGTAGATTCCAAACTCAAGTGGAACGTGCATGCATTGTATTTAGCTAGAAAGCTTTCGTCAATTGCTGGGGTATTTAAAAACATAACATATACCCAATATATACATAACATGTTACCCAATTCTGTGAAAAAGCAAATCTATTTTGCCCTTTTTCATAGTCACTTAACATACGGCATAAATTTGTGGGAAACAACAACAAAACAAAACATACAAGATATATGTTATAAGTGACAACACAAACAACCTTTAAAAACCTAAAACGAGAAGTATAATATAATACTTCTCTGTATACTTCCAATATAAAAATGTTGTTATTACTTTTTTTTTGCGTTCTCAAAAAAAATAATTAAAAGGAAAAAAAAAATAATTAAAAGGTTCATGTACTTGAAAAGCTTAAAATAATAATATTTTTTTGCTTATTCCTATTTCACGCCACACGATCATTTTTTTTGTCTAATGCAATGTTCTGACCTACATTATATATGACGAAAAGAAAAATAATAAAAAACATATGGTCAGCACATTGCACTTACTTTGAGGTATATACTTAAATATAGAAAAAGAAAGTGAAACAAATTAAATTTTTTTTTATATTAATTCCGAAATCATTTCCGATTTCGAAACCAATATTTTGTCAACAATAAAAAATAATACATATATACCTTAAAGCGTGGCGTTACATAAAAAAAAAGTATATATAGGACAAAACAAGAAAATACGCGGCATTAGAGTTTTACATTACCAACTAGTCTGAGGCTCGAAATTATTAAATTAAATGATTGAAAACTGTAGTATGTACATAGTGTAATAAATAAAAATATATATATTAAAGAAAAAGAAGAAAGTGTTTTTGTTGTTTTTTTTTGAATTAAACTGGCGCAGTCGGTAGGATGTGTCAAGTAAAATATAATAACTATAAAAACTAATTCTTCCCATAATTTAAGAAAATTAGAGGAACATTTTTTTATATAAACTTTCACTTATGTTTTTACATTTAATGACGCATACAAAGTGACAATAAATTACCAGAAGAAGTGGTAAAAATAAAAATAAAACCCATTTATATTAAATCTTCTTTAAAAAATATCAGTGATTAAATTAAATAAGAACAATAAAAATATAGTAAAAACCTAATTAATAAAATTGTAATAAAAATTTAATAAAAGAAAAAAATATATAATACAGTAAAAAAAAGAAGGGAGAACTCAAAAACATATAAAACAAAAAGAACTCTAACAAATAACATCAGATTAAATAAAACTATATTACCAAAAATTAAACTTAACAAAAAGGAGTAAAAAATTGTGAATATAAAAAATTTTTTTGTTGCCATCAGTTAAAGAGAGTACAAAAGGCAACAGCAAACCAGAGCATCAACATTTCAAAGTTTCATCTTGATCCAGAGAATTCACACTCAGCACTTCCAACTTTAAATTTCAAAGTGAGCTTGTTTTTAAAATTTTCTTTTATTATTATTAGTTTGCAAATAAAAAAAAAAAGAGAAAATTTTTTATACAAGGAGATTTTTTTTTTATTCACATTATTACCTATATTGCAATAAGTAAAATAGGAAAACTTTTTTTTATATCATTTGCAACTTATCAAAGTAAATTTTTATACCTAGAATTTTATTATATGTACTATTATATTGCACTAAGTAGAAAAAAAAAAGAAAGAAAATAATAAGAAAAAATATATGAATAAAAAAAGAAAAATTATACCATTTGCAAACTATTTTTAAGAAATATTTATATTTTAACAAATTATATAGCATAAATTTTTTTTATTATCTTACATTATTTGATTTATATTACATTATTAAATAAATTACTTAAAAAAAATAAAAAATAAAACAAGGAAAAGTGCAGAGAAATTTCCTTAATATAATAATTTCAATATTGGTAAATCTTTAGTTCTACTTGGATTTTTGAAAAATAATTCGGGAAAATTTTATCGTAATAAATATATCTATAGTATGTTTCTTGTTTGAATACTAACTTAAAAAGTAATTAGAAATTCATAATAAAATCTTTATTGTCCTATGTCAAAAGACATTCTTGTAGACGAATTAACAAGTTTACTGAACAATATCTCATTACGAACTAGGCACCTTGCTGATAGGAATCACATTAGCAATAGTAATAATAACAGTAATCAAAATTCCATAATGAATCCAAATCCAGGACAAAATGACCCCTGCTTACTCTTAGTATTGACCCCCTAAAGTATATAGGGAAATTACCCGACTTTTATGGAGGTTTCAGGGAACTACAGACAATTATAGACAAAATACATCCGTTATTGTTAAGATACGATAATTTAAGTCGGAGTATCTTCTCCGATACAATAAAATTCAAATTAAAAGGAAGGGCAAGGGAAGTAGTCGAAATAAATAACCACATTACAGGTTGTTTAGAAATTAAGGAAATACTAATCAATAATTTCGGGGATCGTACCAGTTTGGAAGAACTATTTGACGAATTACGTGGTACAAATTTCAGGACAAGTTACATAGAATTCTATAATGAAACAAAAACTGCCTTAAGAAGACTCAACGTAAAGACAAAACTCTCACTTGGAGATGATCTCCACGCAGCAGAACAGGCAATAAATAACAATAAAACTTCAGCATTGAATATATTTAAAAACAAGATACCAGAATCTATGAGGTCAATTTTATATTGTAGGAAACCAGAAACATTTGAAGAAGCAATGGACATATTACACGAAGCCGGGTATGCATATAGGAACTTTGGGAATAACAATAATAATAGGAAATATTCAAAAAAATAATAACAATACCAATACTAGAAACGTTAGAAATACAAATAATAATAACAATAACAATAGGCATAGCCACCCAAATCATAGAAATCCCCAAAATAACCCAAATAATAATAACAATAGTAATAATAATAATAATAGCAGGTTCAATAATTACAATAACAATAATAATAATACTAGCAGTTTTAATAATTATAATAACAACAAAAATAGACCCAATAACTATAACCATTACAGTAGGAATGGGACACCTTGGCGTGGGAATTTTGTGCGAGAAAGAGATAGCAATATCAATGTCAATGAACTCACGACAAAGGTGTTTGAACTTTTAAGGAATGTTGTAAGCTTTATCGTCACGACAAAGGTGTTTGAACTTTTAAGGAATGTTGTCAGCGCGTGTGCATATACAACAGTTGTTTATTGTGAATAATTGCATAATAGATTGTAATGTTTTTTTATTTTTTTTTGCATTATATTAGTTTGAAAGCTTTTTTAACACAAAAATGCAGTTGTTATTTATGAGATAAATAAAATGCAGTTATTGACCTTGATATTGTTTCTTAGTTTAAAGTAATTTAAAGTAAAGGTTGTATGTATAAAATCGTGAAAAAAAGAAAAAAAAAAGTTGTATTAGATTAATTAAAAAGTTGTATTAGAAAGATAAAAAAAAGTTGATTTATAAGTACATGTTATTGGAGAACGAAAATTTAAGAACAGGTGTAGAAAAATGAGGTGTTGGTTGGTTGGTTGGTGTGAGTGGCTGGCCACCGCCGCTCCTGGCAGGGACGCCAATTAGCGCGTTACCGTTTTGCTACCACTTCCGTGACCACAAGGCTTATAACAGGGCTATATTAGTTTAATTTTAGATCCATTTCGTTGCGTTAAGAAACCTTACCATTTCTGCAGGTTGCTTAACCGCTAGATCACTAAGATCGTTGAATTGTTGGCTACCCAGAATTGCTATTCTGGCTCTCGCTAGCGCTGGGCACTTACAGGTGAAGTGTGTAATGGATTCTTTCTCATTCTGTTCACCACAGCTGCGGTATGATGAATTGAATGGGATACCTATTCTGGCCGCATGTTCACCAATTGGCGAGTGGCCCGTGAACACACCTATTGTTCTGGCCATGTTCCGTCGGGATAGCTTCAATAGATTTTCGGTTCTTTTTTTATCATACGATGGCCAGACTTTCCTGGCCGTACAACATGTGACTAATTCGTTCCACCTTCTATTTGCTAAGAACAAAAAGTGGAGGAAGATATCTCTCTTAACGCTGTTTAGCGGAGGCTCTACCTGTTCCGCCAGTGAAGCATTTAAGCTGAAAACCCTCCTTGCTAACTCATCAGCATGTTCATTTCCTGCGATGTTCCTATTTCCCGGAACCCACAGTAATGTAACATTGAATTGATTACTTACATTCTTAAGCTCGTCAAAGCATTTTTTGACGAGCTTAGATGTTATTATTGCAGAGTTGAGAGCCGCAATTGCCGCTTGGCTGTCCGTAACTATTGCAATGCTTCCTCCCAGAGAAGAATTATTCCCTAGTATTTGGCATGCTTTTAAGATTCCTAGCATTTCAGCTTGAAATACACTCGCTTTATCTGGCAGACGGAAAGCATGTTTTATTTTTAGTGATTCTGAATAGACACCCGCACCAACACCACACTCCACCTTTGAACCATCAGTGAAGAGTGCGGTGTCAATTTCTCCCAAGGGGTTTTTCTGTTTCCATTCCCTTCTTGATGGAATCTTGACTTTAAAGTTCTTGGTAATTTCCAAACTTAGCATTACGTAGTCTGTGGAATCTGGCAGATCATGATATATCGAGCTTAGAATACTGCTATGTCCATAGGGTTTTGCACGCCAGTATACATTCTCTCGAAGTCTGATTGCACTAAAACAGGCTAGAAATTTAATATGAAGGTCAGCCGGGAGAAGGTTTAGAAGTGCATCCAGTGCATTACTTGGCGTTGACCTTAACTTGGTGTTGACCTTACTTACACATGCACCCCTCTGCATTCTACCAAGCTTGGTTCAAATATACTCCTTCTCCAGCGCTGGCCACCACACTAGTGAACCGTAGGTAAGGATGGGGCGTATTATAGCTGTGTACATCCATAAAGCCATTCTTGGCTTTAATCCCCATTTTTTACCTAACATTTTCCTACAAGAATACAGGGCTACATGGGCCTTTTTGGCTCTTTCTTCGGTATTAGCTTTCCATTTCAATTTTGGGTCAAGTACCACTCCTAGGTATTTAACATTTGAGGCTAGATTCAGATACACACCATCCAATTTTGACTTAGTGAATTCCGGAATCTTGGTTCTGGTTGTAAATAGCATTAGTTCTGTTTTACTCGGATTGATACGTAGGCCACAACCATTAGCCCATCCACAAACCCTGTCTAAAGCTCTTTCCATAATTCCACTGATTATATCAAGATACTTCCCAGACACTAATACTGCTAGATCATCTGCATATGCGATGGCTTTGATTCCCTCATCCCGAAGGTCTTTAAGAATTCTGTTCATTACTAAAAGCCACAGTAGTGGTGATAGCACCCCACCCTGGGGTGTACCCCTGCTTACTCTTCTGGTAATCTTATGGTTGCCGAGTTCCGACTGAATCTCTCTTGATTGCAACATATTAATGATCCACTGTCTAAGGGCATTTTCCACCCCTAGATCTTCCAGTGACTCCTGTATAGCCGATACATGAATATTGTTGAAGGCACCTTCTATGTCTAGAAAGGTGGCCAACGTATATTCTTTGTATTGTATCGATTGCTCAACGCTCCGTACTAATTCACTTAGAGCCGTCTCGGTTGACTTGCCCTTACAGTAAGCATGTTGATACTTACATAGTGGAGTACTCTCTAGTACTCTTCGAAGTTCTAACTCTAGTGTTCTTTCGAGAGTTTTCAGTAAGAAGGATAATAGACTTATCGGTCTAAAGTCCTTAGCGGTTTCATGACCTCTTTTTCCAACCTTTGGTATAAAGACCACCTTCACCCGCCTCCATAGCAGAGGAATATGGCCTAGGAAGAGGCATATTTTGAATAGTTTCGTGATTAAGGGAACCACAAGTTCCTTAATTTCTTGAAGCATTTTTGGAAAAATACCATCCAAACCTGCAGCTTTGTATGGAGAAAAATTATCAATTGGCCAGGGAACCTTTCGCTCCGTTATAACTGAGTTGACCCATTCATCAGGGCCTCTTCGGACCTTTGTGTCCACCGCTTGGTTGATCACATGAGCGTTTTTTGTGCACCCTGGAAAATGAGTACGCACTAAAAGATCTAGGGTTTCAGCGGTTGAGTCAGTCCATGTTCTTTCCACCGTTCTAAGAAAGGATGGATTGGAATGTTCTTTGGATAAGACTCTACTAAGTCTAGCTGAGTCCCTAGTTTTCTCTATGGATTCACAATAATCTGTCCATGACCGTGTCTTGGCCAATCGGATTGCTCCCTTATATTTCCTAAGTTGGTCCTTGTAGAGTTGCCAATTATTCTGTTTATAGCAGATGTTATAGGCATCTCTAGTCTCCTTCGTTAGGTTAGTTAAATCCTCGTTCCACCAAACCGGGAATGTTTTTTTGCTACGTTTGACAGGACATGACACCTCAAATGAGACCTCCATGGCCTCTGTAAACATGTCAGTCCTCTTTTCTAACTCATTCTTATTCACAATATCTGAGTTAGCTACCACCACAAGTTTTTTTGTTGCTATCTTTCTGAACTTTCTCCAGTTAGTAGCTCTAGGATTTCTATAGGGCTGGGGATTTTCAGGCTTATGATTGATATTGAAGAGTATCCAGCTGTGATCCGAAAAAGATCTCTTCTCCGATACTCTCCATTTTTCTATTTTTAGGGCTTCATCGGTACCTATACATGTAATATCTATCACATCCGCCCAGCCCGAAAAACTATCCGAACTTGGGAATGTGAATGTGGGGGTACTTCTCCTGTTGCATATATTAAGGTTAGCGTTTAGAATAAAATCGAACAATGACTCACCTCCTTCGTTTGTTTCCGAGCTTCCCCATATGGTATGCCAAGCATTAGCATCGCAGCCCACAATCAGCTTGCCACCTGTGGCACTTACCAACTGCTGAAAGCGGGGGGGTGGAGCGTGTTCATCATGTGGCATGTACACAGAACTTATGTACATGCTCACATCGTTTTTCATCTCCAGTTTGACAACTGTCAAATCTTCGTAACTGAAATTAGAACAGAGATGTGCATTGATGTGTTTTTTTACTAGAATACAAGTTCTTGGCTTACCTTTTTCTAAACCTAGATTCTTGTAGAATAGATTGTAGTTACCGTTGTTTAACCCCCTGATCCTGGAGGCGTTAACCCATGGCTCCTGAATGAGGGCTATGTCGAGGTCCTCCTCGCCAAGAAGGACCAGCAGATTATCCGAAGCACACTTTGAGTGCTTTAGATTAATCTGCACCACCCGCATCGTTTGTTCTACTGGCTGCTTCTGCTGCAGACTCTTTGTCGACTGACATTTCTTCTAGCAGCCCGTTCACCTCGTCAAGGTAGTCTACGTCTGGACTACCTGACTTAAATATTTTCAGTTTGGTATGACGTATACCAAACGTTAGCTTGTTCCCCAGCTTCTCCAGGGGTTCGAGACTCTCCTCGCTGATAAGAAGGAGAAACGATATACTGTTTTTCAACAGTTCTTCGGATGATTTCTCCTTCACTATCACCAACCAGTTCCCCATTGGAACCGTCGGTTTATGGATTCGGAGGCACTCGAGAAGCTTTTTCCCGCTTATCTCCATCCTAGGCAACCAGATGCGGGCTCCAGGTCGTCTTGGGATTTCGCTAGCTGGGATTAGGCCAATTTTGGCTTCCTCCCAAGCATCGCCTAGCTTAGCGATGCTGCTGCTAAAGAAATCCAAAGAGAACTGATCCTCAAATCGGATTACTCTGTAACCCCTGACTACTTCGGATGAATCAAAGCACGGAAGAGTTCCTCCAGCCCTTCCTAGAATGTGCTCATCCACCATTTCGGACAACCTCACCTCAAGTTTAACCCACAGATCGCTTGATACTTTACGATCTGTGGCTGTTTCGTTGACAACTGCAACACATAAACTATCTTTTACAATATCATTGTAATTTTTATGTGCTGCAGCTTTCGAACTGCTGTGGAGACTCGTTCTCGGCACCTTAGTTCTCTCTGTACCCGGACTGGGTACATCTTTCGACCTATTTCTTTTCGAGGACGAGTCTTTACTTGAGTTGCGCGACTACGCTCGCACAACCTCGCTGCATCACTTTTTGTACTCTAGATCCCTTTCGTGAACAACACCTTTGGCTTCATTCTGGGCTATCTTGCCCAATATAAATTTAGCCTTCTGGTATTGTTTCCTGAAAGCGGATCCGAGGCCTCTATTGATTTTGCTCGTTGTAGTGGGAGTACCGCTCTTAGTACCTCCACTTCCACTAACCCCTGATGGTTTTAGAGCACTCTGGCTGGTGCTTCCTCCACCAACATTAGGCCCTGATGGTTTTGGAGCACTTTGGCTGGTGCTTCCTCCACCAACAGGTGTTTGGCTGATTATTCGACGAACCCGGCTGGTTCCTGGTTTGATGTCTACAGGGGTACTATGACTGGTACCAATAATTGTCTTCTGGCTGGAGACAAGTAACTCATCCTCAGAAGATGAGTTTGTGTTTTTTTGAATTTTTGAACTTTTCATTTTGTTCCCACGGCTAGGCTAAAGCTAATTACAATGGGGTGGCGCCTGGTGCCCCAAGGAGACCGTTAGCGATACCACTTTTATACACCTGGTACCATGCAGCCCTCGGCACGGTTTTCTTTCACACCTTGGTTTGAGTGTACATCTATAATCAGCCATTGACCTGTATCCAAAAAGTATTGAAGAATTTGAAGATGGCAGGTAACGTTGCCCGGGTACACCGCTTGGAGGAGTATAGATGATTAACCGTACCCTAATGAGGTGTAGTTTTTAGTTTTTTTTTTTTTAATTAGTAATTTAATTTAAAGTAGAAAAAAAGAAAAGAAAAAAGTTGTATTTATTGATTTATAATTACTTGTTATCACTTGAAAATTTAAGAACAAGTATAGAAAAATGAGGTACAGTTTTTAGGTTTTTTTTTTTTTTGCAATTTAATAAAAGCTAGTTTGAAAGCTTTTTTAACACTAAAATACAGTAGTTATTTATCAGATACCTTGATATTGTATCTTAGTTTTATGTATTATGCAAATTTGAGATATGTTATTGAAAATTATAAATGTCCCAAAAAATTTAATAATTAATAAAAAAGCAAATTAGTTTTATATAATATCGTTTTTATTTACCCAAGAATTGTGATCTTTATCAAAACCTAACCATTTAACAAAAACTTGATTTCCTTTTCCTTTCAATATTTTTTCAACAAGAAAAATGTCAGTCTCGTAAAAAAACCTGAAATCGGTGTTTTTGTGTAATCAAGTAAGTTGTAAGTAATTGGGCCTGTGCGTTTTACTTCTTTAATTGTAAATATTTCTGTTGACCAGTTTGGTTGATAACCTTTTGCAAAGTTTCCTTTGTATTTACTTATGCGTACATAATCTCCAACTTTGTATTTTGCTTTCTGATAAAATTTCGGTTGCATGTAAATGTTCTTCAAAATATATTTCTCGTTTGCTTTTGTAACTTTTTTAGGTTGAAGTTTAATTGTATGATGATATGTTGCGTTGTATTTCTCAATAAGTGAGGGCAAAATAGATATCCACTCATAATTACCCTGAAAACTAAACTGCTTCAACATTGAATTTTTTAAAGTACGGTTAAATCGTTCTACTATGGATGCTTTCATTTCAGAATATGTATGATTGTTTTTTTTTATTTCCATAAGTTTTCTAAATTCTTTGTTAAAAAACTCTTTACCTTGATCAGATTGAATATTTTTTGATAGTGTTCCAGCACATTTGAAAATATTTTTCATGCCAAGTAAAACGTTATTAGCATTTTTAGTTTTAATTGGCTCAGCATAAGCATATTTTGAAAAGATATCTATTACAGTTAATAAATATTTATTTCCTTTGTTATACTTTGCATATGGAATCATTTCTACTAAATCGATTTGCCATGTATCGTTTAAACCTTTTTGAATAAATTTTCTTTGACAAAAGTTTCGTCTGGCTGGTCTATTTGAAAATTCTTTAATGTATTTATACATGTGAAAAATACGTTGCTTATACTCATTTAATAAGACAGAGGAATATGATTTTAAAAACTCTTCCAATTCTTTCACCTCCATCTTTTAAAATGAGAATAAGATATACACGTTTATGCTTTTATATATATAAAGAACAAATCTAATTACCTTTCAATGACTTCTAAAACAAGAGCCGATAATGATATATTTTAATCATCCATTTACAATGATAGTTGCGGGACCATCTGGATGTGGAAAAACAACATTTGTATACAACATATATACTTGTATTTTACATATATTGTACTTGAATACAACAAGTATAAATTCCCTTGATATAAATTTTTATAACAGAATTCCAGAAGAGCTTGGAGAAAAGAAACCTACTTTAATTGTTTTGGATGATTTAATGTTAGATTCTGCAAATAAACAGGTATGCGAACTTTTTACTAAAGGTTCGCACCATCGCAATTTATCTATTATATTATTAAAGCAAAACATTTCTCATCAGGGGAAATTCTCCAGAGATATTTCATTAAATTGTAAATATTTAGTGCTTTTTAAAAACCCTCGAGATAATTTCCAAATTTTTGCTTTAGCTAGACAGCTACATCCGGAAAATATAAAAGGTTTCCTAGAGGTATATAATGAATCAACCTCAAGTCCACATGGTTATATTGTGTTAGATTTAACACAAGACGTTAACGATTTGTTTCGTATTAAAACTAATATTTTTTGAAAAGAATATATATTGTATATGCTACTGTGATACGGGTGATTTGAATAACAGCTGTCAAAAATATGAAACGATTGAAGAAAAACCAACATATGTTACATGTACTAGGAAAATGCAACAAGAAGAAATTTCGTGAAAATATTCTTAAATATTGTGATGATGATATTATAAAAGCTATTGCTGAAATTGCAATCAATATATTAAATGGAAATAATAAAATATCACCAGCACAAAAAGCAAAATTAAAAAAAACATAAAAAACGATTAAGATTTCTAGCCTGTGCTAAGAAACGTATAAAAGCTAAATGAAAAATATTAATTCAACATGGAGGATTTTTACCTACATTAATTGGTACAATATTATCTGGTGTAATAGGAAAACTTCTCAGTAAGACATAATGCAGCGAATGATTGTTATCAGAAATATTTTCAAAATTTAGCAAATTATTTCAAGATGATAAAAACTTGATTTATTGGATCAAAAAATGAAAAAAGTTTTATATGATAAAAAAATATACTGATACTTCTAATGAAAAGGGAACTCATTGGTTAGCAATATTTGTTCCAGTTCAAGGGTGTTCAGAATATTTTGATTCATTTGGAAATCCGCCATTTCACATTGAGATTATAAAATTTCTACAAAATCAATCGACATGTTTTGTTTTCAACAATAAACGTTTACAAAGTCATTTAACATCTGTGTGCGGACATTATTGTTGTGTATATCTATGGTTGCGAAGTTCCCGTAAAAGCTTAAAATATTTTCTTAATTTATTCGACACATCATCCCCACTTAAAAACGATAAAAAAATACAAAGAATATTTCGAAAAATTTTTAAAAATGTGGGAGAAAATCTATAAATACAAAATTCTAAAATAGAATTAATCAGTTAAACCAAAACAAAAAATGGAGCATCCAACAAAGTCAGAAGTATTTGAAACAGAAAAAGGCGAGCCAGTGCAGAACCTTTTATTAAGCTATATTTATTTTTTGAATAAAAAACAAACAATAAAAATTCATGGATTTAATATTGAGAATTTTGCTGCATCAATAATTTTCCAACGGCAAAACAAAGTCATAAGCGATATGAATTATTTGGAGTGGTATACATTTTATCACGATTTTAAAAACAATCAAGCAAAATTAAATTCAAAGGGATTTTTCAAATTTATCTAAAAATTCCTTTTTCTGGTACCCCTTCACATAAACGACATCGAATGAATTTAAATATTCGTTTAATGTATTTTTAATTGCTGAATATTCTACAAATCCATCATCCCAGTCAAGACCATTTATTTGTCTTTTATTGAATTCATTTTGCTGTTTAACATCACTATTTAACTCTTCGAACGAGTACGGTGCTTTAAACAGAAACAGCATTGGTATCAGTATCCTTCAGCTAATAAAGCATATTCCTTCAAGAAATATTGCTTATTATTTCCAACAATAAACTGTAGATCAGCTACTGCTTTCCTGCTGCTCATTTTATTTTTTACTAGATTAAAATATAAATAAACAGCCTTTTATTTATATCAGCCAACAGCCTTTTATTTATATCTGATTTCACCAATCATGGTGGGGCAGTTGCACCCATTTTTTTAAATAAACGAAAGCCTATTTTTTTTAAATAAAAGAAAACTAAATATTATACATAAAGGGTTGTCTGATGTACAATCAATTAAAACACCATGAGTATAGTAACTATGGCCTGCAGGTTATTCTCGGCAATAATAATAATCAATATTTATTATTTCAAAGCTCTGGCCCGAACAGTCAGAACACACACAAGTGACAAGAAAACCCAGACCCCAGCAGCCAGAGTTAGCGCAAGTGGCGGTGGAAAAGCTTTTCTGTCCTGAGAAAATAAATGCCCATGTCCCCGTTACCGTGGTCAACAGAAGTGGCTGTAGAAAAGCTTCTCTGCTTTGAGGGAATGCCCACGTCTCCTTTGTCGGAGCCGACAGAAGTTGGAAAAGGGTGTAAAAATAAATAAAACTGAAATTTTTAAAAATAAATAAAAGAACAATATTTGAATTTTTTATGTTTCATTTATTTTTCATTTTTTAATTTTAGTATAAGACCAAAGAGCGAACCTGTAAAAAGAAAGAAACCTGAAATGTAAAAAGAATTAAACCTGAAATTTTTAAAAATAAATAAAAGAATATTTGGATTTTTTATGTTTTATTTATTTTTAATTATTTAATTTTGGTATAAGACCAAAGAGTGAACCTGTAAAAAGAAAGAAACCTGAAATTTTTAAAAATAAAATAAAAGAAAAACAACTCAATTTTTGCAATTCTATATTTATTTTTGTACTTTTCTAAATTTCCAGAATTAGATCAAAGAGTGCCATATTCCATTTGGCGGTATGTCTCACTGTAAATTTAAATTTAAATTTTTTGGAATTGAGCTCTTGCAGCTCCGCCTCCGTTGTTACCTTTTTCGAAAAACGGGTCCTGCACCTTTGCTAAAAGAACTCTTTGGCCCCTTTTGGTTTTTAAAAACCACCAATTTAACACATCATAATGCACTCCCACAGTAAGTGCGTCAATTGCTTGGTACACCTCTTGTTCCCCTTTTCCTGCGGCAATTAAATTGTTTAAAAAAGACTAAAAAAGAAAAAAATCATATAAAATTTATATTTTTATTAAAAATAGTTTATATATTAAATTTTAATTAATAAGTTTTACTTACCATACTTAATATATTACCAATTATTGAAAGAAGTATGAAGAAATTATAAATTTATAACCCTTATATATGATTTAAGCAATGATATTAATTTTCCCCACCTGAATTTAAAGATAAAATTACAATACTGAATTTTAAATTCAATTTTAATCATTAACAACATCAAAAATACACGTAACTAAGTTTTTTTTTTTATGAAGAATTTGCAACTTTGTAAAATTATAAATAAATCTTTTAAAATAATTTTTTTTTTATCAACTCTCTCTAATAAATCTCTTAAAATAAAAATAAATGAATTGCAATTTGAACGATAAAAGTACGATATGAACCCACCATCACTAAAATCAATAGCAATAACTAAGTGGCTGTGTTCAGGAAAATTTAAATTCAATTATTACGAATATTTGTGCATTCGTATGGATATTCAAAATATTAAATTTTATTGCCCCTGGTTAAAAAAGGATGTCACCATTCACGAATTAATGAAAAATTGTAGATGGCTAGGAAAAAAGAAAGGTCCAGATGGAAAAAATCAATTTACTGTAACCTATATGTATGAAAAAATAATTGCAAAATGAAAAATAATACAAGTTTTGCTTCGATTTCTGTAAATACTAATTAAAGGATGCTAAATAAAAAATAAATAAATAAAAAAAAATTGGTTTTTCTTTTTATATAAAATATTTAATTCAGCTCTTTAACATATTTTACATTATTTAATAGCTTCTTACTTTTTTATATCCAAAAGGTTGAGAAGAGAAATCATCAAAGAATTTACGTTTTTCTGATTTCGCCTGATATTTTTTGATTTCGGGGACCGTAACAACCACATGTTTTGAATGCGTCGGATATTGTAAGAAAGTATATTGATATTGGTGTCATTTGAGTTGAGTACAGCATCATTAATTGAATTGAAATTAACCTTTTGAGAAGCTGAGTAGTTAAGATTAATTCCTTTGACTTTGCAGGTTATCTTTTCTTTCCCATCTTTAGTACTATATACTTTGTAAGCCTAATTTTTTGGTCCACCACTGCTGACAAATTCTGTGATGTAACTTTTGACTCCATAGCATTCTAGCTCATCCGTTATATCACCAATAAAGTTCCCTATTTCTGGTTCATATTGTCCTTCTTTACTTATATATATTACCGAATCTGTATCACAATATAGTACACGATCACCAAGTTGTTGCAGATAATTATATAATTTGAGATGAGCCTGAGTAGTTGTGTAGGCGGCAATGCATACATTTACGGTAGGTAAAATGTTTGCTACTTCCTCTTAATAGTGCCAGGTAATTAAAATATTTTTTTCATTCATAAGTAAAATATGGCACACTTCTATATTTGGGTGTGTTACCATTTCATAAAGTTCTGATGGATCATTTACTATCTTTGTTTTTTGTTGATTGTCTCTCTGACCAAACTTTCCTCAAAAAGAGTTTAGCATTAATTTTACAAATGATCTTAATCCAGAATTGTGATAAATTTTAGAAGACTCCAACTTAATGTTTTCATTTTTTAGAAAATCTTCAATGTATTTTTCTTTTTCTTCTTCGGTTGAGCATTTACTGGGCCAGCCAGAAGCTTCTTGTTTCATTTTTAAAAACTTATCCATCATGTTAGTGAATAATCTAACATTTTAACTGCTGTATTAACTTCATCAACAACTCATGTACTTAATAAGGCTCTTTCTTCATCTAAATGTGAGCAAAATCATTTTGATTTTTTCTGAAAGCTGCAGCTTTTGCATAAGGTAAACATAAGTTTTCCATTTTGTTTAAGCGGAAGCACAGAATGTAATAAATTTTCTGGTGGTAATATTTTACATTTAATGAGGCCTTCAGTATCTTCCAAATTTAACTTAGAACACTCTGAAATTCCTATATAAATTGTAGAGTGTTCAACTGGAAATTTTCCATATTTACAAACCCACGGACACAATGAACACACATCTATATATTTAATTTTTTCACCATCTTTGCATTTATAATAACTGCACATGTTATCTGTACGACCTCCGTAAAATGCATCTCGTGGGTTTAATGGTGTACAATTTAATAAAGGATGATTGTTTAAGCATTCTGTTTCTGATTTGCTTAACTTTCTATGAAATTCACAATTCCACATTTCAATTACTTCATACCTTTCCCTTAGTCTTTCTGATTCAGCAACAGTTTTTTCATATCTGCTATTTAATGTGTCATAGGGATCATTTAGTAGCGAAATGTCCCTATTATGCTGCAGACAAATTGGATGACCATGAAAATGGCACCCATGAAACTCAAAACCTTGTCTAGTCTCCTCGCAATATCCATCTACTTTAACACTGCTTACCACAGCTTCTCGTCCTTTAGCTGCATGACGTATATTGATTCCTCTTTTTTCCTCTTCGTATATCAAACAGCGTAAAGCTTCCTTTGAATGGTTGTCAGCATATCTGTAACCATTCTTGGAGATTATTCCAATTGTATTGGAGTTTTAAAAAATTCGCCTATACACAAGATTACAGGCTGATGCAATTGTTGTTGCTTCAAGGAAAGGCTCAACGTTGCATTCATCCAAAAATAATTTTCTAAATTTTAAACAGGCTTCTGCCAGAATGTTTACATCGCTAGTGCAGTATTCAACTATATCGCGTTGCATATCAAACTGCTTATTTTTGTGTTATTCATACCATTTAAGAAAAGTAGAACGTTCTTCTACCTTCATTGTATTTGTTGTGTAATATTCAACAGGCGGGTGAGGTCCAATATAATTTTCATTTTCAGTTGTATTAAAATAATGCGGAAAATATCGCTTTTTTAATACTGGTGGTAAATCAAAGGCTTTTGGCAATTTTGATAACGCCATTGGAAAATAATTTAATGAATCTAAAAACTTAATATTTTCTAATATCATCAAAATTATTTTTGTACCCCGCATTATCAGTTCTGACTTCAACGACGTATTTTCCAAAATATGGTTCAATATGAATTGGTGATCGTACGCTTGACCGTTATGTGCTACTACGATTATATTTTTAAATATTTTTCTTTGTGTCAAAATATAAGCTAAGAAATCGCTTATTACATTTTTGTTTTTAATCGTAATGCGAAATTTACATTTTTGCCAAAAGAAAAGATTTTCCTCATATAAACATAAATCGCATTGTTGTTGAAATATACATAGGTTAGCTTCATGTTGTTTAATTTCTCCTATAGATTCTTCATTTAACTTTTTTTCCTGTACAATTTGTTCTTGTCGACTTTCCAAATCGTAAAATATGTATAATATATCTCCTGTTTTTGCTTGCCGTACATCTGACTGTATATAACATAGATGCTCTTGGTCCACGTGTGTTTTATAAATTTTACAAAAATATTCTCCACAAAAATGTCTTCTATTTTGTAAATGTGTTTTTAAACACACGGTACATCTTATCACCGTATCGCAAACACTTTTTCTTGAAGATCCAGAATCTTTGTGATTAATGAGGCATTGTTGACCTCTAAAATAACGATTACAACCCTCACAAAAAATATTTTTTTGATCTTTTGGACATGCCGGAGATTGTTGACACTGTGGGCATGTACCAAAGCATCTGTGATTGTTTTTGCTGTTGTACGGTATGTGACATATTTCATAATAATATGAACAACAGAATGCAGCTGTTAAAGATGTCACAACGTTGTAATGACCTTCATGATATAGGAGGTTCAGTCTTTTTCCATCATCACTTCCTTCAAATAAAACATCTCTACCTTTATTTCCATATTGGTAAACGACAATTTTATAATCTTTTAAATACCACTGAAACTGTTGAAGCTCTGGTATCCCACACCCGTTTTCTGGTATATCTACTCCAGCGTTGTTGATGAGATCTGTGGTTATTTTTGATTTTAATTTACCGGTGTTTTTCTTGATCTTAGTATATTCTGAATCTTTTTCTATGTGGGCTTTAGCCACTATAAGTGCCCGTGGAAAGCACAGGTTATCCTTGTTTCTAATTGTGATGATGCTCTTACGTTTTGCGCATTCCTCCGTAAAGGAATTATAATTCCTACCACTACCTACCAAATATACCTAAATATAGTTACTAAAAATATATATTTATGTTTAATACACTTACCTTCGGAATTACTTTGAAAAATTTTACTTATCATTTCCCAAATATCCTCAAATTTAACTTCAGCAGCGTCTCTGAAATTTATCCAACCAGGACCCCGCTCTTCAAAACTTTTTCCACAAAAGGTTATACCCACTTTATCTATGTGTAAAATGTGTTTGGTGCCATATGTTTTTACTTCATTTATAGCCTCCTTTATCCAAGCTATTGGCTCAACATTCTCTGGTACCTGTTTTAGTTGAAACTCCATTTTGCTTCCTCTTACATTAAATCTTTTAATGTTGGTCATTTGATCCTTAATAATATTGTAGTGGTTGTTCAATTCGCCCGAGGAAGTCGAAGCGCCGGCTATACTTTTATATTTTTGAAGTAATATTTTCTTAGACATTCTTTACTTCTTTTTAGTTTGATAATTAGTTAACAAATTGTTATTGGAATTGAGTTTATTCTGAATATTTATTCACTGGTAAAGCACAAAATTTTGAGTTGGAATACCAAAGTATTTTTTGCAACAATGTAATTTAAAAAATAAATAATAAATTTTAAATGTTTAATTAATTTATAATTAATTTCAAATAAAAACATTCCATTTTATTTTTAAAAGTCACGATTCCTATTAATTAATTTTAATTGTATGCACATTCCAATTTTTAAAAATTGCGATTTTTATACTATTTAATTTCAAGATTAATTTCAATACAAAGTAGCTAATTGGCAATAGAATGTAGGTTGTGGCGAATGATTTATTAATTTTAAATGTCAACACATTCCATTTTATTTTTAAAATAACGATTTCAATACAAAGTAGTTAACATAATATATTCAATACTTTCATTTTATAATGTTCTAACTTGTATGTACAATAACTAAAAATTTAGTTCACATTATACAAAGTAACTTGCCGAAAATTTACCAATAGATGTTCCAGTTCAAGGGTGTTCAGAATATTTTGATTCATTTGGAAATCCGCCATTTCACATTGAGATTATAAAATTTCTACAAAATCAATCGACATGTTTTGTTTTCAACAATAAACGTTTACAAAGTCATTTAACATCTGTGTGCGGACATTATTGTTGTGTATATCTATGGTTGCGAAGTTCCCGTAAAAGCTTAAAATATTTTCTTAATTTATTCGACACATCATCCCCACTTAAAAACGATAAAAAAATACAAAGAATATTTCGAAAAATTTTTAAAAATGTGGGAGAAAATCTATAAATACAAAATTCTAAAATAGAATTAATCAGTTAAACCAAAACAAAAAATGGAGCATCCAACAAAGTCAGAAGTATTTGAAACAGAAAAAGGCGAGCCAGTGCAGAACCTTTTATTAAGCTATATTTATTTTTTGAATAAAAAACAAACAATAAAAATTCATGGATTTAATATTGAGAATTTTGCTGCATCAATAATTTTCCAACGGCAAAACAAAGTCATAAGCGATATGAATTATTTGGAGTGGTATACATTTTATCACGATTTTAAAAACAATCAAGCAAAATTAAATTCAAAGGGATTTTTCAAATTTATCTAAAAATTCCTTTTTCTGGTACCCTTCACATAAACGACATCGAATGAATTTAAATATTCGTTTAATGTATTTTTAATTGCTGAATATTCTACAAATCCATCTTCCCAGTCAAGACCATTTATTTGTCTTTTATTGAATTCATTTTGCTGTTTAACATCACTATTTAACTCTTCGAACGAGTACGGTGCTTTAAACAGAAACAGCATTGGTATCAGTATCCTTCAGCTAATAAAGCATATTCCTTCAAGAAATATTGCTTATTATTTCCAACAATAAACTGTAGATCAGCTACTGCTTTCCTGCTGCTCATTTTATTTTTTACTAGATTAAAATATAAATAAACAGCCTTTTATTTATATCAGCCAACAGCCTTTTATTTATATCTGATTTCACCAATCATGGTGGGGCAGTTGCACCCATTTTTTTAAATAAAAGAAAGCCTATTTTTTTTAAATAAAAGAAAACTAAATATTATACATAAAGGGTTGTCTGATGTACAATCAATTAAAACACCATGAGTATAGTAACTATGGCCTGCAGGTTATTCTCGGCAATAATAATAATCAATATTTATTATTTCAAAGCTCTGGCCCGAACAGTCAGAACACACACAAGTGACAAGAAAACCCAGACCCCAGCAGCCAGAGTTAGCGCAAGTGGCGGTGGAAAAGCTTTTCTGTCCTGAGAAAATAAATGCCCATGTCCCCGTTACCGTGGTCAACAGAAGTGGCTGTAGAAAAGCTTCTCTGCTTTGAGGGAATGCCCACGTCTCCTTTGTCGGAGCCGACAGAAGTTGGAAAAGGGTGTAAAAATAAATAAAACTGAAATTTTTAAAAATAAATAAAAGAACAATATTTGAATTTTTTATGTTTCATTTATTTTTCATTTTTTAATTTTAGTATAAGACCAAAGAGCGAACCTGTAAAAAGAAAGAAACCTGAAATGTAAAAAGAATTAAACCTGAAATTTTTAAAAATAAATAAAAGAATATTTGGATTTTTTATGTTTTATTTATTTTTAATTATTTAATTTTGGTATAAGACCAAAGAGTGAACCTGTAAAAAGAAAGAAACCTGAAATTTTTAAAAATAAAATAAAAGAAAAACAACTCAATTTTTGCAATTCTATATTTATTTTTGTACTTTTCTAAATTTCCAGAATTAGATCAAAGAGTGCCATATTCCATTTGGCGGTATGTCTCACTGTAAATTTAAATTTAAATTTTTTGGAATTGAGCTCTTGCAGCTCCGCCTCCGTTGTTACCTTTTTCGAAAAACGGGTCCTGCACCTTTGCTAAAAGAACTCTTTGGCCCCTTTTGGTTTTTAAAAACCACCAATTTAACACATCATAATGCACTCCCACAGTAAGTGCGTCAATTGCTTGGTACACCTCTTGTTCCCCTTTTCCTGCGGCAATTAAATTGTTTAAAAAAGACTAAAAAAGAAAAAAATCATATAAAATTTATATTTTTATTAAAAATAGTTTATATATTAAATTTTAATTAATAAGTTTTACTTACCATACTTAATATATTACCAATTATTGAAAGAAGTATGAAGAAATTATAAATTTATAACCCTTATATATGATTTAAGCAATGATATTAATTTTCCCCACCTGAATTTAAAGATAAAATTACAATACTGAATTTTAAATTCAATTTTAATCATTAACAACATCAAAAATACACGTAACTAAGTTTTTTTTTTTATGAAGAATTTGCAACTTTGTAAAATTATAAATAAATCTTTTAAAATAATTTTTTTTTTATCAACTCTCTCTAATAAATCTCTTAAAATAAAAATAAATGAATTGCAATTTGAACGATAAAAGTACGATATGAACCCACCATCACTAAAATCAATAGCAATAACTAAGTGGCTGTGTTCAGGAAAATTTAAATTCAATTATTACGAATATTTGTGCATTCGTATGGATATTCAAAATATTAAATTTTATTGCCCCTGGTTAAAAAAGGATGTCACCATTCACGAATTAATGAAAAATTGTAGATGGCTAGGAAAAAAGAAAGGTCCAGATGGAAAAAATCAATTTACTGTAACCTATATGTATGAAAAAATAATTGCAAAATGAAAAATAATACAAGTTTTGCTTCGATTTCTGTAAATACTAATTAAAGGATGCTAAATAAAAAATAAATAAATAAAAAAAAATTGGTTTTTCTTTTTATATAAAATATTTAATTCAGCTCTTTAACATATTTTACATTATTTAATAGCTTCTTACTTTTTTATATCCAAAAGGTTGAGAAGAGAAATCATCAAAGAATTTACGTTTTTCTGATTTCGCCTGATATTTTTTGATTTCGGGGACCGTAACAACCACATGTTTTGAATGCGTCGGATATTGTAAGAAAGTATATTGATATTGGTCTCATTTGAGTTGAGTACAGCATCATTAATTGAATTGAAATTAACCTTTTGAGAAGCTGAGTAGTTAAGATTAATTCCTTTGACTTTGCAGGTTATCTTTTCTTTCCCATCTTTAGTACTATATACTTTGCAAGCCTAATTTTTTGGTCCACCACTGCTGACAAATTCTGTGATGTAACTTTTGACTCCATAGCATTCTAGCTCATCCGTCATATCACCAATAAAGTTCCCTATTTCTGGTTCATATTGTCCTTCTTTACTTATATATATTACCGAATCTGTATCACAATATAGTACACGATCACCAAGTTGTTGCAGATAATTATATAATTTGAGATGAGCCTGAGTAGTTGTGTAGGCGGCAATGCATACATTTACGGTAGGTAAAATGTTTGCTACTTCCTCTTAATAGTGCCAGGTAATTAAAATATTTTTTTCATTCATAAGTAAAATATGGCACACTTCTATATTTGGGTGTGTTACCATTTCATAAAGTTCTGATGGATCATTTACTATCTTTGTTTTTTGTTGATTGTCTCTCTGACCAAACTTTCCTCAAAAAGAGTTTAGCATTAATTTTACAAATGATCTTAATCCAGAATTGTGATAAATTTTAGAAGACTCCAACTTAATGTTTTCATTTTTTAGAAAATCTTCAATGTATTTTTCTTTTTCTTCTTCGGTTGAGCATTTACTGGGCCAGCCAGAAGCTTCTTGTTTCATTTTTAAAAACTTATCCATCATGTTAGTGAATAATCTAACATTTTAACTGCTGTATTAACTTCATCAACAACTCATGTACTTAATAAGGCTCTTTCTTCATCTAAATGTGAGCAAAATCATTTTGATTTTTCTGAAAGCTGCAGCTTTTGCATAAGGTAAACATAAGTTTTCCATTTTGTTTAAGCGGAAGCACAGAATGTAATAAATTTTCTGGTGGTAATATTTTACATTTAATGAGGCCTTCAGTATCTTCCAAATTTAACTTAGAACACTCTGAAATTCCTATATAAATTGTAGAGTGTTCAACTGGAAATTTTCCATATTTACAAACCCACGGACACAATGAACACACATCTATATATTTAATTTTTTCACCATCTTTGCATTTATAATAACTGCACATGTTATCTGTACGACCTCCGTAAAATGCATCTCGTGGGTTTAATGGTGTACAATTTAATAAAGGATGATTGTTTAAGCATTCTGTTTCTGATTTGCTTAACTTTCTATGAAATTCACAATTCCACATTTCAATTACTTCATACCTTTCCCTTAGTCTTTCTGATTCAGCAACAGTTTTTTCATATCTGCTATTTAATGTGTCATAGGGATCATTTAGTAGCGAAATGTCCCTATTATGCTGCAGACAAATTGGATGACCATGAAAATGGCACCCATGAAACTCAAAACCTTGTCTAGTCTCCTCGCAATATCCATCTACTTTAACACTGCTTACCACAGCTTCTCGTCCTTTAGCTGCATGACGTATATTGATTCCTCTTTTTTCCTCTTCGTATATCAAACAGCGTAAAGCTTCCTTTGAATGGTTGTCAGCATATCTGTAACCATTCTTGGAGATTATTCCAATTGTATTGGAGTTTTAAAAAATTCGCCTATACACAAGATTACAGGCTGATGCAATTGTTGTTGCTTCAAGGAAAGGCTCAACGTTGCATTCATCCAAAAATAATTTTCTAAATTTTAAACAGGCTTCTGCCAGAATGTTTACATCGCTAGTGCAGTATTCAACTATATCGCGTTGCATATCAAACTGCTCATTTTTGTGTTATTCATACCATTTAAGAAAAGTAGAACGTTCTTCTACCTTCATTGTATTTGGTGTGTAATATTCAACAGGCGGGTGAGGTTCAATATAATTTTCATTTTCAGTTGTATTAAAATAATGCGGAAAATATCGCTTTTTTAATACTGGTGGTAAATCAAAGGCTTTTGGCAATTTTGATAACGCCATTGGAAAATAATTTAATGAATCTAAAAACTTAATATTTTCTAATATCATCAAAATTATTTTTGTACCCCGCATTATCAGTTCTGACTTCAACGACGTATTTTCCAAAATATGGTTCAATATGAATTGGTGATCGTACGCTTGACCGTTATGTGCTACTACGATTATATTTTTAAATATTTTTCTTTGTGTCAAAATATAAGCTAAGAAATCGCTTATTACATTTTTGTTTTTAATCGTAATGCGAAATTTACATTTTTGCCAAAAGAAAAGATTTTCCTCATATAAACATAAATCGCATTGTTGTTGAAATATACATAGGTTAGCTTCATGTTGTTTAATTTCTCCTATAGATTCTTCATTTAACTTTTTTTCCTGTACAATTTGTTCTTGTCGACTTTCCAAATCGTAAAATATGTATAATATATCTCCTGTTTTTGCTTGCCGTACATCTGACTGTATATAACATAGATGCTCTTGGTCCACGTGTGTTTTATAAATTTTACAAAAATATTCTCCACAAAAATGTCTTCTATTTTGTAAATGTGTTTTTAAACACACGGTACATCTTATCACCGTATCGCAAACACTTTTTCTTGAAGATCCAGAATCTTTGTGATTAATGAGGCATTGTTGACCTCTAAAATAACGATTACAACCCTCACAAAAAATATTTTTTTGATCTTTTGGACATGCCGGAGATTGTTGACACTGTGGGCATGTACCAAAGCATCTGTGATTGTTTTTGCTGTTGTACGGTATGTGACATATTTCATAATAATATGAACAACAGAATGCAGCTGTTAAAGATGTCACAACGTTGTAATGACCTTCATGATATAGGAGGTTCAGTCTTTTTCCATCATCACTTCCTTCAAATAAAACATCTCTACCTTTATTTCCATATTGGTAAACGACAATTTTATAATATTTTAAATACCACTGAAACTGTTGAAGCTCTGGTATCCCACACCCGTTTTCTGGTATATCTACTCCAGCGTTGTTGATGAGATCTGTGGTTATTTTTGATTGTAATTTACCGGTGTTTTTCTTGATCTTAGTATATTCTGAATCTTTTTCTATGTGGGCTTTAGCCACTATAAGTGCCCGTGGAAAGCACAGGTTATCCTTGTTTCTAATTGTGATGATGCTCTTACGTTTTGCGCATTCCTCCGTAAAGGAATTATAATTCCTACCACTACCTACCAAATATACCTAAATATAGTTACTAAAAATATATATTTATGTTTAATACACTTACCTTCGGAATTACTTTGAAAAATTTTACTTATCATTTCCCAAATATCCTCAAATTTAACTTCAGCAGCGTCTCTGAAATTTATCCAACCAGGACCCCGCTCTTCAAAACTTTTTCCACAAAAGGTTATACCCACTTTATCTATGTGTAAAATGTGTTTGGTGCCATATGTTTTTACTTCATTTATAGCCTCCTTTATCCAAGCTATTGGCTCAACATTCTCTGGTACCTGTTTTAGTTGAAACTCCATTTTGCTTCCTCTTACATTAAATCTTTTAATGTTGGTCATTTGATCCTTAATAATATTGTAGTGGTTGTTCAATTCGCCCGAGGAAGTCGAAGCGCCGGCTATACTTTTATATTTTTGAAGTAATATTTTCTTAGACATTCTTTACTTCTTTTTAGTTTGATAATTAGTTAACAAATTGTTATTGGAATTGAGTTTATTCTGAATATTTATTCACTGGTAAAGCACAAAATTTTGAGTTGGAATACCAAAGTATTTTTTGCAACAATGTAATTTAAAAAATAAATAATAAATTTTAAATGTTTAATTAATTTATAATTAATTTCAAATAAAAACATTCCATTTTATTTTTAAAAGTCACGATTCCTATTAATTAATTTTAATTGTATGCACATTCCAATTTTTAAAAATTGCGATTTTTATACTATTTAATTTCAAGATTAATTTCAATACAAAGTAGCTAATTGGCAATAGAATGTAGGTTGTGGCGAATGATTTATTAATTTTAAATGTCAACACATTCCATTTTATTTTTAAAATAACGATTTCAATACAAAGTATATAACATAATATATTCAATACTTTCATTTTATAATGTTCTAACTTGTATGTACAATAACTAAAAATTTAGTTCACATTATACAAAGTAACTTGCCGAAAATTTACCAATAGATGAATTTTTCCCGATTACAAAATACAAAGTAATTAACAGAATAAATAATTTCATATCAAACACCTGAATTTTTTGTTTAAAAAAAAATTAATCATTAAATACAACTTTTTTTTTTCTCACGATTTTATACATACATATCAAGGTCAATGCATTTTATTTATCGCATAAATAACAACTGCATTTTTGTATTAAAAAAAGCTCTCAATCTAACATTTTAATAATACCCTACACCTGAATAATTCGAATTAAATTAAAAATCCATAAGTTTTTTTGGCAGCTGCTTCTCTTTTCTGGAACTTCTTGGAACTTCTTCTCTTTTCTGTCTTATTCAACTCGAATTTCAGGAACGTAAAAGAGGCATCCTCTTGGGATATGCTTGACACCTTTTTAAAAAATTGTAAGTTTCTATCTTTATTAATTTCGAAGATTGTTAGTCCTTGCGAGGCGTGTGTCAGGTACCCGAATTGCCACTTCAATTCATCGAATCCCGCTCAGGAACGTAAAGAAAACATGCCAGAACACCATTGTACTAAATTTAAAAGTTCTACTTTTGTTGGTTTTGGAGATATGCTCGTTGGTTCGGGGCTCGTTCGGAAGCTTCCAAAATCCAAACCCATGGACTATATCCTCTTAAATTTCAGAGACTTAAATCAAACGGGAAGGAACATCATTGTAAAAAATTTAAAGGTTCTATCTTTGTTGGTTTTGGAACCTAGTAAACCAAAATTTAAAATTACAGAAACACCTTCACCTCCCAATCAGATAGTACATATCGACCAAATCCTCTTAAATTTCAGAGATCTAAATCAAACATGAAAGAACACCATTCTGCAGAATTTAAAGGTTATATCTTTGTTTTTCTGGAGATAATCCCGTTTGCTCTGGTGGTCGTTCGGAACCTTCCAAAATCCAAACCCATGGACTAAATCCTCTTAAATTTTAGAGACATAAATCAAACGGGAAGGAACATCATTGTAAAAAATTTAAAGGTTCTATCTTTGTTGGTTTTAGAGATAATAAAGGTTCTACCTTTGTTGGTTGTGGAGATATACGCGTTTGCTCTGAGGCTAGTTCGCAAGCTTCCAAGATTTGAACCCATGAACCAAATCCTCTCAAATTTCAGAGACTTAAATAAAACATGAAAAAACACCACTCTGCCAAATGTAAAGGTTATATCTTAGTTGGTTTTGGAGATAATCTAATTTGCTCTGGGGCTCGTTCGGAAGCTTCCAAAATCCAAACCCATGGACCAAATCGTCTTAAATTTCAGAGACATAAATCGAACGGTAAGGAACATCATTGTACAAAATTTAAAGGTTCTATCTTTGTTGGTTTTGGAGATAATCTCGTTTGCTCCGAAATCATTCGGAAGCTTCCAGAATGCGAACCGATTTTGTCCAGATTCGAACTTAGCTTTCCTTTCGTAATTAGTAACCTACTATATAAATTTCGTCAGGATAACTTTATTAGTTTTTGAGTTATCGTGCGAACGGACGGACGGACATCGTTAAATCGATTCATTTGGTGATCCTGATTCAGAATATATATACATGTCCATATCTAACTCGCTTCCTTTTGGTGGTTACAAACACCATACCAAAGTTAATATACCCTATCCTTTAGGTGTAGGGTATAAAAAAACAAACTATACCTCATTTTTCTACACTTGTTTTTAAATTTTCGTTCTACATTAACAAGTCTTTTTTTTTTTGCTCTTATGTACAATAACTAAAAATTTAGTTCACGTTATACAAAAAAACTATGTAGTAGAAAATTTACCAATAGCTGAATTTGATTACAAAATCCAAAATAATTAGGTAATATAATAAATCATTACAGATCAAACACCTGATTTTTTGCTTTAAAAATTAATCACTAAATACAATTTTTTTCTCATGATTTTATACATACATATAAAGTCAATACTTGCATTTTATTTATCTCATAAACAATATCAAGGTCAATAACTGCATTTTATTTATCTCATAAATAACAACTGCATTTTTGTGTTAAAAAAGCTTTCAAACTAACATAATGCAAAAAAAAAAAAAATATTTCAATCTATTATGCAATTATTCACAATAAACAACTGTTCTATATGCACACGCGCCAACAACATTCCTTAAAAGTTCAAACACCTTTGTCGTGACCATAAAGCTTAATGACATTCCTATGCACACGCGTCAATAACATTCCTTAAAAGTTCAAACACCTTTGTCGTGAGTTTATTGACATTGATATTGCTATCTTTTTCTCGCACAAAATTCCCACGCCAAGGTGCCCCATTACCTACTCATTACAGTAATAATAATAGTAACTTTAGTCCAAATAGAAATCAGTACTTTCAAAATAGACATAATTACAATAATTCCAATAATAGAAATATTTCTCACCCAAATCAAAGAAAACAAAACTCAAACCACCAAGAAGAACTGCCACAAATTGCAAATATTCCCCAAAATCCTTATAGGAACAACTTTTATCCTTATAGAAATTCAAATACAACACCAGAACCGATGGATATTAATTCTAATATGGCCCCTCAAAATAATCAAGACGAGGAACCACCGCAAGCCCAAAATTTTCACTTAGCGGCCTCAACTACCAGCTTCCCCATATAATAGTTAGTAGTAATACAAGATCTTTAAAATTTATTATAGATTCGGGAGCTACTCGTTCTATAATAAATCCGAATCTCTGCCAACCAGGATATTTAGAAAATAGTAACACCATATTAAAAACAATCCAACAAAAGGGCCAAATAACTCAGAAAGCTGTTATCGCATTATTTAAAGAATTCGGTAACTCAGAAATAAAAGTTGAATTTTATGTATTTCCCTTCCATGAAATATATGATGATATAATAGGGAACGATATTTTAATACCTCTTAAGGCAAAAATAGATTACGAAAAAGAAACTCTAATAATAAATGATAACAAAATAAAATTACTTTTTTCTGATAAACAAGAATAATTTAGCTATAAAATAGAAATGAAAGGAAATTACAAATTACATATACCAGTCCAACAAAGAGAAGGTCTAGCTTATCTAAAGGAGCAGAAGTCCTTAGATGGCACTGTGACTTTGTGAGGGCATTTATAACGTTGAAAACTATAAAGTAGAAGCCAATTTTAATGTCCATAATAATAATGACAATTTTATCAATATAAAACCCATAAAAACCCAAATAGTAAATTCCGAAAATTTTAATATAATCGAAGAACCTGAACACAAAAATATATTTGGCCAAATAAGAATTGAACGTCTAAATAGCCAAGAAGTTCAAGCACTGTATGAAATTATTAAAACATTTTCTAAAATCTTTTATCAAGAAGAATCAGATTTATCTTTTACAAATGTTATAAAACATGAGATTCGTACAATAAATAAAGTCCCAATTTTTGCAAGATCATACCGGTACCCACAGACTCATAAAGAAGAAGTTCAGAAACAAATTTCAGATATGTTAGAAAAAGGTATCATAAGACACAGTAGTTCGCCTTACTCAGCCCCGTATAGATAGTTCCGAAGAAGGAGGATGCCAGTGGAAAAGCTAAGTGGCGACTCGTCATTGACTATTGTAAATTAAATGAGGTCACAATAGACGACAGATACCCTATTCCCCATATAGATGACATCCTGGAAAAGTTGGGAAGATGCCAATACTTTACAACCATGGATCTAGCAAAAGGGTTTCGTCAAATAGATCAACCCATTCGGGTTGAAAACAGCCTCGGCAACGTTCCAAAGAATATATACTATTCTCACTATATTCTCAAAGACTATATAAGCAAAATCTGCTTTGCATACATGGACGATATTATAATTTTCTCTTCTTCATTCGAAGAACATTTAGACTCCTTAACCAAAAATTTTAAAAAAATTAAGTAAATTTGATGGTACAACTAGATAAATCTGAATTTCTCAAAAGGGAAACAGAATTTCTAGGGCACGTTGTCACCTTAGAGGGGATAAAACCAAACCCTAAGAAAATACAATGCGTGAAAGACTTTACAATTCCAAAAACTCCGAAACAGATAAAACAATTTCTTGGTTTAACAGGCTACTACAGGAAGTTTATAAAAGACTATTCGAAAATAGCTAAGCCCATTACAAAATGTCTTAAAAAAAATTCAAAAATAAACATAAATGACACAGAATATAAATCTAGTTTCGAATTGCTAAAGAAAATGCTAATTCATGATCCAATTTTAAAATATCCGAACTTTAACAAAACATTTACTATCACAATAGATGCGAGTCAGCACGCTTTAGGCGCAATACTTTCACAAGAAGGGCATCCAATATGTTATGCAAGTCGCACACTTAACGAACATGAACAGTACTATAGTACTATTGAAAAAGAATTATTACGTGTGGAAATATATATGACTTTCGTCCATATATATTGGCCGAAAATTTATTATTAGAGACGGACAACAAGCCATTACAATGGCTGTTTTCAATAAAAGAACCAAATTCAAAACTCGTGAGATGGCGTCTTAAACTATCAGAGTTCGATTATGAGATAAAATATAAAAAGGGATTTCAGAACGGAAATGCTGACGCACTATCACGTATCGAAATCAATTTAACAGAAGAAACTAACGAAAACAATTTCCAAATAAGTAAATCTGCTCTAAATTACTTTAAAAGGCAAATAATTATTCAAAGAAGTAATTCAGGGTCCTTAACAATAAAAAACCTAACAATTTTCAATAAATCTAGAAGAATAATTCGCACTAAAAATTTAGATAGAGAAACCACAATAACACTACTCAAAAATAATTTTGAGCCTAAGTTATTAAATGCAATACATGTAGAAAATCAGGAATTTTTCAAAATATTCACCATGACCACTTCCCTCAAACGAAAATAATTCAATGTTGTAAAATTTTAGAAGACATTACGGATGAAGATAAACTGGTCGAATTAATAGAGAAAGAGCATCTCAGAAACAACCATAGAGGAATCGTACAGGTCTCTAAAGAAATGCAATTAAATTATTACCACCCTAAGCTGTATGTCAGAATTACGCAGTTCATAAATTACTGTGAAATCTGTAACATAGAAAAATACCATAGAAAACCTATTAAACCAAAATTTAAAATTACAGAAACACCTTCACCTCCCAATCAGATAGTACATATCGATGTCTTTTATAGTTTAGACCAAACATTATTTGTGACTTTTATCGACAAGTTCACAAAGTTTACACAAGCAATCAAAATAAATTCACGAACTTGGGCTGAATTTAAAAGAGCGATATTACAATACCTGTCAATTGTTGGATACATAAAAAAGATTGTAGCCGACAATGAACTGGGTCTTAAGCCCTTCCATTCAGAGAATTTTTGCAAAAACAACATACTGAAATTCACTATACATCTAACAACAACCACACATCTAACTCGGATATTGAAAGACTTCACAGTACAATTAACGAACATATAAGATTACTTAGACATGATGAAAGAGTTGACCTTGACACAGTAGAAGAGAAAATATTAAGAACTATAACTGCTTATAACAATACTATCTATTCAACCACGAACGTTAAGCCAAATGATTTTATAAATGGGAAAATAAAAGACACAGATTATGAGGAAATCTATAATAAAATTTTGAAAGTAAAAGAAAAGACTATAAATTATTTTAAATAAAAACAGACAGGAAATAGAGATAGAACAAGGAACTGATACAACATTTCTAAAAGATACTCGAGGAGGTAAAAATCACTCTAAATTTAGAAAAATTGAAATCGAACAAATTGACGATGACCACGTTATAGATAAAAATTCTGACCTAAAATATTATAAAACACATATTCAAAAGAAAAAGAAATTTCAGAATATTAACTCACCTACAATTAAAGCAAAAATTAAAACTAAGAAAAAATCTAAAAAGAAATCTATTTCTCTTTCAGGGCAAGATGTTACTCCTAACAATAATACTGCTTCTAGTTCTGCAAATGTTCCAAGTGCAATGCCAAAAAATTGAATTGCAAAACTTAAATGACAACAATGGCTAAATAACTATAAAATTAGAAGACATCAAAATAATAAAAAATCATAAAAAAATTCTACATACGATCAATATGACAGAGTAGTTAAATACAAAAAATATAATTTATAAAAATATTCTATAAGTAAAAGACAAAAAAAACTCTCTAATTCCAATGTATAGTACACTTATACACAACTATCACTCACTAGAACAGAAAATAAATAATATAGGACCGCACCAAAAACAAACACGTTACCTTATCAAGGCCTTGGGTACTGGACTAAAATACTTAACCGGCACAATGGATTACAATGACGAGGTAGAAATCAAATCCAAATTGGAAGCCCTAACAAAAAGCAGTACCGACTTAATAGCAAAAAGCAATAAACAAATCACAATAAACAACGAAATTTCCAACCAAATCAAAAATATCACTAACCACATAAATTCCCAACAAAATCTTATAGCTCAATATTTAAACACCTTTAACGAAAATAACCAAAATAAAATTCTACAGATAGAAGACGAAATCCATTATATGCAGAAAATCTATCAAATAAACTATGACATAGACTTATTAGAAAACCATATAGAAAAATTGAAGATATAGTACTCACAAGTAAATTAGGTGTACTAACAAGAAATATCCTAACAGAAAAAGAAATGGATTTAATTCCCGATCTTGAAAGCTTAAAAGATATAAAAATTGTTGTGACCTTTAATCTAGACCACCTTATCATAGTAAATACCAGAATATAATGAAAAACTATTTTCAAGAATTCAAATAGAACCGATCCCAAATAAAAATATGAAAGCTATACTAATTAACGAAAATATTGTTCTAATAGATTATAAAAACAATGTATATAATAATAATGTAAAAGACAAATTAAAAAAAAATCTTGTTGAAATTAAAGATAATTATAATATATCTAATATAATGAAATTTGAAAATGCTTATTGCACAATGCAAACTTTCAAAAGAACAGAAATAAAAGAAATTATTGCAGGTATTACATAACTAAAAATGTAAACAAAATAAATTTGTCACATACCTGTAATAATCTAAATTTCGACCTTATAGGAAATTATTTAATAAAATAAGAAAATTGTAAAAGTAGCTTAAACGGCGCATTATATGAAAATTCTTTCATTAAAATGAATGATAACGTAATTCTACCTTACTTCACCACAAATATAGTGGAAAACAATACCATAGAGTATTTAAATTTTAAAAGTACACATTTAACAAACATTACAGATAATATAGGGTGTTCAAAATTGAGGTATCATTTTAATTTTAATAAAAAAAGACTTTTTTTATGAAATATTAAATATATTTTTATTTTAATTTATTACAAATAGGTTCCTGTTAATAATGAAAAATTATGTCGGCCAAGTGGCCCCCTCTACTACTTCGGCAGGCTTCCAATCTTTTACCAAAATTCTGAATCACGTTGTTCAATAAACTGTTCTCAATGGTTGAAATCTGCTCGATAATGTTGTTTTTAAGCTTTTGAATTGTTGTGGGATTATTGCTGTACACTTTCGATTTCACAAAACCCTACAAAAAAAAATCCAACGGTATCAAATCGCACGATCTTGGTGGCCACATCACTCCTCCTCTACGAGAAATAATGCGTTCTTCGAACTTTTCCTTCAAAAGATCCATTGTTTCTCTTGCTGTGTGGCAAGTGGCACCGTCCTGTTGAAACCACATATTCTCTACGTCCAAATCATCAATTTCCCGCCACAAAAAGCTTCGGATCATCTCCATGTAGCGATTTCCATTGACCGTAATCGCATTTCCATTTGCGTTTTCAAAAAAATATGGTCCGATGATTCCTCCTGATCACAAACCACACCAAAACGTAACTTTTTGTGGATGTACTGGTTGCTCTAAGATAACCCTTGGATTCTCTTCACCCCAAATGCGGCAATTCTGTTTATTGACGTAGCCATTGAGCTGGAAATGAGCTTCGTCGGTGAAGATTATTTTGTTAAAAAAATTCTCATTTTCTTCTTGTTTTTCGATTGCCCAAGAAACGAATTGCCGACGTAATGCATGGTCAGTTGGTTTTAATTCTTGCGTCAGCTGGATATTATAAGCCTTTAAATGGAGATCACGATGCAAAATGTTGAATAATGTGGATGGTTTGATGTTTAATTGCTGCGAACGATGACGAATGGAAGTTTTTGGATCTTCTTCAACACTTCTGCTACATTCTCGGTTGAACGGCCACTACGTTGATAAATGTTGCCTATGTTATCAAGAACAGATCCAGTTTCTAGAAATTTATCAACCATCAGCTTGATGGCACGATTTGTTGGAGCATTTTCTCTACCAAATTTAGTTCGAAATTTCCTAATTACATCTTGAAAACTTTTACCATTTTCAAAAAATGTTCTAATAACAAAAACACGTTGTTCCTTCGTGTAACGTTCCATATTAAATAACCGGAATAATATAATTTAGAATAATAAATATATTAATATAAATAATTTAGAATATACCTAAAGGAACCTCGTATAAAAATTCCAGGTAGAAAAAAAATGGCGGCAAAATCAAAATGATACCTCAATTTTGAACACCCATTATAATTAAAATTAATAATATTTTGAATAAAAAAACCGAAAACATTTTAATAAACTCATGAATAAATTTCATAATGATCATGTTTGCAATAGCTATATTATTCGTTTTAAAAAAAATTAGTATGTAAGAAACAAAAAATTGTAATAAATACTTCGTCGGAGCCTCAGACTAACGGTGGGGATGTTGTAAGTTACAACACAAACAAGCTTCAAAAACCTAAAACGAGAAGTATAATATAATACTTCTCTGTATACTTCCAATATAAAAATGTTGTTATTACTTTTTTTCTGCGTTCTCAAATAACGAACAAAATTTAAAAAAATAATTAAAAGGAAAAAAAACCTTGTACTTGAAAAGTATAAAATAATAAAATTTTTTTTGCTTATTCCTATTTCACGCCACACGATAATTTTTTTTGTCTAATGCAATGTTCTGACCTACATTATATATGAAGAAAAGAAAAATAATAAAAAACATGTGGTCAGCACATTGCACTTACTTTAAGGTATATACTTAAATATAGAAAAAGAAAGTGAAACAAATTAAATTTCTTTTTATATTGATTCCGAAATCATTTCCGATTTCGAAACCAATATTTTGCTAATAATAAAAAATAATACATATATACCTTAAAGCGTGGCGTTACATAAAAAAATACATATACATATATACGTTGTTTTTTTGAATTAAACTGATATACCAGTAATACAAAACAAAGCCTTAAAAAATCTCTATCAGTACAAACGGTTGGAAAAAACACAGTATATTCATAGCGCAAATAATCTACTATTAATTAAAGATCTGATACAAGTAAAACTTATTCTACACATACATAATATATACTATGATAATGTTCACACTGCAACAACATTAACTAAACGCAGAGATCATCATAACATTAATGTTCGAAATCGGCAATCACTGCACGTTGTTCGTAAAAGGACAACACAATATGGTCTTTCAAATTGGACAATAATTTAAAAATATTAACAAGTTTAAAACTTAAAAAAGAATTAACAAGACGAATTATTGGTGAATATAGTACATCTAGAATTTAATATGTAGAATCAGTGTTAAACATTTTATTTTTTTTTTTAATTTTCATTTATTAATTACATACATAAAATTAATTTATATTACAATTTACAAGATAAAAACGAATACTGCAATTTATATATCATTTTGTTTGTTAATTATATTTGAAATATCTGGTCACTTCATTAATATTAAATTTTCAAAATTTAATAATTAAGATTGAAATGAATAAATAATATTTTAAAATGTATACAGCCATGATATGAGAGCAATCTCTTTTTGCATTTACTATTGAAAATAAATAAATAAAATAAATAAAAATAAACACCTGTGAATATAATCTATTCTACAAGAATGTAGATTTAGAAATAGGTAAGCCAAGAACTTGTATTCTAGTTAAAAAACATATAAGTGCACATCTCTGTTCTAATTTTAGTTATGAAGATTTGACAGTTGTCAAACTGGAGATGCGGAACAATGTGAGCGTGTATATAAGTTCCGTGTACATGTTCGTCCACCGTCTCAGTTCCAGCAGTTGGTAGTTGCCACAGGTGGCAAATTAATCGCAGGCTGTGATGCTAATGCACGGCATACCATATTAGTCATTATTTGATTTTATTTTAAATAGCAAGCTAAATATATGCAATAGGGGCAGTAACCCCACTTTTATATTTCCAAGCTCGGATAGTTTTCCAGGTTGCGCAGATGTGTTAAATATTACATGTATTAGTAATGACGAAACCCTAAATATTGAGAAATGGAGAGTATCCGAGAAAAGGTCTTTCCACAAAGGTTTTTCCAAAGGTCGGACCACAATTGGATTCTCTTCAATATCAATATTAAGCCTGAAAATCCCAAGCCCTACAGAAACCCCAGGGCTACCGACTGGAGGAAATTCAGAAAAGTAGCTAGAAAAAATCTTCTGGTAATAGCTAACTCAGATATCGCAACTGAAAACGAGTTAGAAAAGAGAACCGACATGTTTACAAGGGCCATGGATGTCTCATTCAAAGTGGCATGTCCTATTAAGCGTAGCAAAATAACATACCCGGTCTGGTGGAATGAGAGTTACATTACTGTGGATTCCGAGACATAAGAAGATCACAGGAAATGAACATGCTGATGAATTAGCAAAGAGAGGTTCCAATCTGAATGCTCACTAGAAGAACAGGTGGATCCACCACTAAACAGCGTTAAAAGGGATATCTTTCTACACTTTGCATCCCTAGCGAAACGAAGGTGGAAAGAATTAACCTCATGCCGTACGACCAAGAAAATATGACCGACGTACGACAACAAAAGAACGGAAAACCTGTTGAAGCTATCTCGGCGGGACATAGCCAGAGCAATAGGTGTGTTCACGGGACATTGGCCAATTGGCAAACATGCGGCCAGATTAGGTATTCCATTCAACACATCATGCCGCAGTTGTGGTGAACAGAATGAGAAAGAAATCATTATACACTTCACGTGTAAATGCCCAGCGCTGGCCAGGGCCAGAAGAGCAGCTCTGGATAGCCATGAATTTAACGATCTTAGCGATCTAGTATCAAGGCAACCTGCAGAAATGATAAGGTTCCTGAATGCCGCGAAATGGATCTGAAATTAAATCCGTTATAGCCTAAACGTAAGCCTTGTGGTCACGTAAGTGGTAGCAAAATGGTGCTAACGCGCTAATTGTAGTCTTGCCATGGTTAACAGGACCAGTCACGTAAACCAACTAACAATAATGAGTATGAAAAACACCAATTCGGCTGGTCCAGATGGCTTATCAACTTTACAGATAAAATATATTGCAGAGGAAATCTCAGCTACAGTGGCTAAATGCATAAATGGTATCCTAACATCTGGTGAATTGCCAGATGCCTGTAAAGATTCTGTAACTATACCATTGCATAAAGGAGGGAACAAAGAAGAAGTTACAAACTATAACCAATAACACTCATAAACAGCCTTGGAAAAATCACGGAGAAGGTGATAAACTTAAGGCTCAAGAACTTCATAAGTAAGACAGTAGGATTTGACAGCAACCAATATGGATTCCAAGAGAATACTAGCACCGAAATGGCAACCACGGAAGTTATAAGATATACTATGGAACGAATAGAAAAAGGATTCTACTCAGCTACTACCAATCGATCTGCAGAAAGCCTTCGACACAGTGGACCACAGCATCTTAATAGACAAACTGTACAAAATCGGTATAAGAAGGACAGCTAATACCCTTATTAAGAATTATCTTAAAGATAGGAAACTGGTAACTAAATAATAGAACTAATACTACAAGGATCGTTAATGTTGGTGTACCACAAGGATCGGTGCTGAGACCGACGCTATACCTTCTCTACATACACAATATGCAGAACGTTAACTTAAAAGCTAAGTATACCATATTCGCTGATGAAACGTGTCAAATGTACGCAGCAAAGAATGAAAAAGAGCTAGAGGAAGCAGCTAACGAGGATCTTAGTAGATACCGTGACTGAATTACGGGGAATAAACTTACACTTAACGGAACTAAAACAAAATACATGATTTTCAAGACAAGAGGAACACAGGATATTGCACCAAATACAAAAATTAGGAATATGAAAGTTGAAAGAACAGCTCTACTTAGATATCTTGGACTACTAATGGGTAATAAACTGGGTTGACATCATCATGTGGATAATCTCTGTAATAAAATAGCGGCCCTAATAAGTGCAGTTAAGAGATTTCGGATAATACTGAAGGAAGAAACAGCGAACTTAATTTATAATGCGCACATAATATCACACATAAGGTACAATTTGATATGCTGGTCAATCTCGCCTAATTATTTAATAAAAAAATTCAAATAGAACCGATCCCAAATAAAAATATGAAAGCTATACTAATTAACGAAAATATTGTTCTAATAGATTATAAAAACAATGTATATAATAATAATGTAAAAGACAAATTAAAAAAAAATCTTGTTGAAATTAAAGATAATTATAATATATCTAATATAATGAAATTTGAAAATGCTTATTGCACAATGCAAACTTTCAAAAGAACAGAAATAAAAGAAATTATTGCAGGTATTACATAACTAAAAATGTAAACAAAATAAATTTGTCACATACCTGTAATAATCTAAATTTCGACCTTATAGGAAATTATTTAATAAAATAAGAAAATTGTAAAAGTAGCTTAAACGGCGCATTATATGAAAATTCTTTCATTAAAATGAATGATAACGTAATTCTACCTTACTTCACCACAAATATAGTGGAAAACAATACCATAGAGTATTTAAATTTTAAAAGTACACATTTAACAAACATTACAGATAATATAGGGTGTTCAAAATTGAGGTATCATTTTAATTTTAATAAAAAAAGACTTTTTTTATGAAATATTAAATATATTTTTATTTTAATTTATTACAAATAGGTTCCTGTTAATAATGAAAAATTATGTCGGCCAAGTGGCCCCCTCTACTACTTCGGCAGGCTTCCAATCTTTTACCAAAATTCTGAATCACGTTGTTCAATAAACTGTTCTCAATGGTTGAAATCTGCTCGATAATGTTGTTTTTAAGCTTTTGAATTGTTGTGGGATTATTGCTGTACACTTTCGATTTCACAAAACCCTACAAAAAAAAATCCAACGGTATCAAATCGCACGATCTTGGTGGCCACATCACTCCTCCTCTACGAGAAATAATGCGTTCTTCGAACTTTTCCTTCAAAAGATCCATTGTTTCTCTTGCTGTGTGGCAAGTGGCACCGTCCTGTTGAAACCACATATTCTCTACGTCCAAATCATCAATTTCCCGCCACAAAAAGCTTCGGATCATCTCCATGTAGCGATTTCCATTGACCGTAATCGCATTTCCATTTGCGTTTTCAAAAAAATATGGTCCGATGATTCCTCCTGATCACAAACCACACCAAAACGTAACTTTTTGTGGATGTACTGGTTGCTCTAAGATAACCCTTGGATTCTCTTCACCCCAAATGCGGCAATTCTGTTTATTGACGTAGCCATTGAGCTGGAAATGAGCTTCGTCGGTGAAGATTATTTTGTTAAAAAAATTCTCATTTTCTTCTTGTTTTTCGATTGCCCAAGAAACGAATTGCCGACGTAATGCATGGTCAGTTGGTTTTAATTCTTGCGTCAGCTGGATATTATAAGCCTTTAAATGGAGATCACGATGCAAAATGTTGAATAATGTGGATGGTTTGATGTTTAATTGCTGCGAACGATGACGAATGGAAGTTTTTGGATCTTCTTCAACACTTCTGCTACATTCTCGGTTGAACGGCCACTACGTTGATAAATGTTGCCTATGTTATCAAGAACAGATCCAGTTTCTAGAAATTTATCAACCATCAGCTTGATGGCACGATTTGTTGGAGCATTTTCTCTACCAAATTTAGTTCGAAATTTCCTAATTACATCTTGAAAACTTTTACCATTTTCAAAAAATGTTCTAATAACAAAAACACGTTGTTCCTTCGTGTAACGTTCCATATTAAATAACCGGAATAATATAATTTAGAATAATAAATATATTAATATAAATAATTTAGAATATACCTAAAGGAACCTCGTATAAAAATTCCAGGTAGAAAAAAAATGGCGGCAAAATCAAAATGATACCTCAATTTTGAACACCCATTATAATTAAAATTAATAATATTTTGAATAAAAAAACCGAAAACATTTTAATAAACTCATGAATAAATTTCATAATGATCATGTTTGCAATAGCTATATTATTCGTTTTAAAAAAAATTAGTATGTAAGAAACAAAAAATTGTAATAAATACTTCGTCGGAGCCTCAGACTAACGGTGGGGATGTTGTAAGTTACAACACAAACAAGCTTCAAAAACCTAAAACGAGAAGTATAATATAATACTTCTCTGTATACTTCCAATATAAAAATGTTGTTATTACTTTTTTTCTGCGTTCTCAAATAACGAACAAAATTTAAAAAAATAATTAAAAGGAAAAAAAACCTTGTACTTGAAAAGTATAAAATAATAAAATTTTTTTTGCTTATTCCTATTTCACGCCACACGATAATTTTTTTTGTCTAATGCAATGTTCTGACCTACATTATATATGAAGAAAAGAAAAATAATAAAAAACATGTGGTCAGCACATTGCACTTACTTTAAGGTATATACTTAAATATAGAAAAAGAAAGTGAAACAAATTAAATTTTTTTTTATATTGATTCCGAAATCATTTCCGATTTCGAAACCAATATTTTGCTAATAATAAAAAATAATACATATATACCTTAAAGCGTGGCGTTACATAAAAAAATACATATACATATATACGTTGTTTTTTTGAATTAAACTGATATACCAGTAATACAAAACAAAGCCTTAAAAAATCTCTATCAGTACAAACGGTTGGAAAAAACACAGTATATTCATAGCGCAAATAATCTACTATTAATTAAAGATCTGATACAAGTAAAACTTATTCTACACATACATAATATATACTATGATAATGTTCACACTGCAACAACATTAACTAAACGCAGAGATCATCATAACATTAATGTTCGAAATCGGCAATCACTGCACGTTGTTCGTAAAAGGACAACACAATATGGTCTTTCAAATTGGACAATAATTTAAAAATATTAACAAGTTTAAAACTTAAAAAAGAATTAACAAGACGAATTATTGGTGAATATAGTACATCTAGAATTTAATATGTAGAATCAGTGTTAAACATTTTATTTTTTTTTTTAATTTTCATTTATTAATTACATACATAAAATTAATTTATATTACAATTTACAAGATAAAAACGAATACTGCAACTTATATATCATTTTGTTTGTTAATTATATTTGAAATATCTGGTCACTTCATTAATATTAAATTTTCAAAATTTAATAATTAAGATTGAAATGAATAAATAATATTTTAAAATGTATACAGCCATGATATGAGAGCAATCTCTTTTTGCATTTACTATTGAAAATAAATAAATAAAATAAATAAAAATAAACACCTGTGAATATAATCTATTCTACAAGAATGTAGATTTAGAAATAGGTAAGCCAAGAACTTGTATTCTAGTTAAAAAACATATAAGTGCACATCTCTGTTCTAATTTTAGTTATGAAGATTTGACAGTTGTCAAACTGGAGATGCGGAACAATGTGAGCGTGTATATAAGTTCCATGTACATGTTCGTCCACCGTCTCAGTTCCAGCAGTTGGTAGTTGCCACAGGTGGCAAATTAATCGCAGGCTGTGATGCTAATGCACGGCATACCATATTAGTCATTATTTGATTTTATTTTAAATAGCAAGCTAAATATATGCAATAGGGGCAGTAACCCCACTTTTATATTTCCAAGCTCGGATAGTTTTCCAGGTTGCGCAGATGTGTTAAATATTACATGTATTAGTAATGACGAAACCCTAAATATTGAGAAATGGAGAGTATCCGAGAAAAGGTCTTTCCACAAAGGTTTTTCCAAAGGTCGGACCACAATTGGATTCTCTTCAATATCAATATTAAGCCTGAAAATCCCAAGCCCTACAGAAACCCCAGGGCTACCGACTGGAGGAAATTCAGAAAAGTAGCTAGAAAAAATCTTCTGGTAATAGCTAACTCAGATATCGCAACTGAAAACGAGTTAGAAAAGAGAACCGACATGTTTACAAGGGCCATGGATGTCTCATTCAAAGTGGCATGTCCTATTAAGCGTAGCAAAATAACATACCCGGTCTGGTGGAATGAGAGTTACATTACTGTGGATTCCGAGACATAAGAAGATCACAGGAAATGAACATGCTGATGAATTAGCAAAGAGAGGTTCCAATCTGAATGCTCACTAGAAGAACAGGTGGATCCACCACTAAACAGCGTTAAAAGGGATATCTTTCTACACTTTGCATCCCTAGCGAAACGAAGGTGGAAAGAATTAACCTCATGCCGTACGACCAAGAAAATATGACCGACGTACGACAACAAAAGAACGGAAAACCTGTTGAAGCTATCTCGGCGGGACATAGCCAGAGTAATAGGTGTGTTCACGGGACATTGGCCAATTGGCAAACATGCGGCCAGATTAGGTATTCCATTCAACACATCATGCCGCAGTTGTGGTGAACAGAATGAGAAAGAAATCATTATACACTTCACGTGTAAATGCCCAGCGCTGGCCAGGGCCAGAAGAGCAGCTCTGGATAGCCATGAATTTAACGATCTTAGCGATCTAGTATCAAGGCAACCTGCAGAAATGATAAGGTTCCTGAATGCCGCGAAATGGATCTGAAATTAAATCCGTTATAGCCTAAACGTAAGCCTTGTGGTCACGTAAGTGGTAGCAAAATGGTGCTAACGCGCTAATTGTAGTCTTGCCATGGTTAACAGGACCAGTCACGTAAACCAACTAACAATAATGAGTATGAAAAACACCAATTCGGCTGGTCCAGATGGCTTATCAACTTTACAGATAAAATATATTGCAGAGGAAATCTCAGCTACAGTGGCTAAATGCATAAATGGTATCCTAACATCTGGTGAATTGCCAGATGCCTGTAAAGATTCTGTAACTATACCATTGCATAAAGGAGGGAACAAAGAAGAAGTTACAAACTATAACCAATAACACTCATAAACAGCCTTGGAAAAATCACGGAGAAGGTGATAAACTTAAGGCTCAAGAACTTCATAAGTAAGACAGTAGGATTTGACAGCAACCAATATGGATTCCAAGAGAATACTAGCACCGAAATGGCAACCACGGAAGTTATAAGATATACTATGGAACGAATAGAAAAAGGATTCTACTCAGCTACTACCAATCGATCTGCAGAAAGCCTTCGACACAGTGGACCACAGCATCTTAATAGACAAACTGTACAAAATCGGTATAAGAAGGACAGCTAATACCCTTATTAAGAATTATCTTAAAGATAGGAAACTGGTAACTAAATAATAGAACTAATACTACAAGGATCGTTAATGTTGGTGTACCACAAGGATCGGTGCTGAGACCGACGCTATACCTTCTCTACATACACAATATGCAGAACGTTAACTTAAAAGCTAAGTATACCATATTCGCTGATGAAACGTGTCAAATGTACGCAGCAAAGAATGAAAAAGAGCTAGAGGAAGCAGCTAACGAGGATCTTAGTAGATACCGTGACTGAATTACGGGGAATAAACTTACACTTAACGGAACTAAAACAAAATACATGATTTTCAAGACAAGAGGAACACAGGATATTGCACCAAATACAAAAATTAGGAATATGAAAGTTGAAAGAACAGCTCTACTTAGATATCTTGGACTACTAATGGGTAATAAACTGGGTTGACATCATCATGTGGATAATCTCTGTAATAAAATAGCGGCCCTAATAAGTGCAGTTAAGAGATTTCGGATAATACTGAAGGAAGAAACAGCGAACTTAATTTATAATGCGCACATAATATCACACATAAGGTACAATTTGATATGCTGGTCAATCTCGCCTAATTATTTAATAAAAAGAGTTCACATATTACAAAACAAAGCGCTAAGGAAGTTATATAAATTAGATGACTCATGGCGCAGTGGTTAAGTCGCCAACATTTCAATCGAAGGTTCTTGGATTCAAACCCCGGTCAGGTCATAAATAAAAAATTTGTAGTACTTTTATATCGTAATAATGTATATCGTATAATTAATAATAGTAATAATAACAATAATAATATTAATATTAATAATAATAATAGTAATAATAACAATAATTATAATAATAATAATAGTAATAATAATAATAGCTGCTACAGTGGGGTTATCTTTGGTTATATCATGCAAGTAAGGTGTAATATACTGCTGCACGCTGTAATCCACGGATGGCGCTGACTCTGTAGTAAAATAATAACAATAATAATAATAAAAATTGTAATAATAATAATAATAGTAATAATAACAATAATTATAATAATAATAGTACATAATAATAAATAATAAGAATAGAAATAATAATAATAATAATAATAATAATAATAATAATAATAGTAATAATAACAATAATTATAATAATAATAATAATAGTACATAATAATAATAATAATAGCTGCTACAGTGGAGCTATCTTTGGTTATATCATGCAAGTAAGGTATTATATACTGCTGCATGTTGTAATCCACTGATGGCGCTGACTCTGTAGTAAACTAATAATAATATTAATAAGAATACTTAATACCAATAATAGTAACCGCTACAGTGACAGTGGGGGTTGCCTTCAATAATTACCTCATGTAGTACTTATAATACTACTACTACATGTTGTAACTGTTGTGACGGCTTTAGTCACTGTTAGCTAAATAGTAATAATAATAGGCGGATTCATTGTTTCCTTACAGTCCCACTCCCAAGTCAATGTTTCCGTATCCATTTCCTATTCTTTCCTATCCCTACTCCCTAACCAATATACTGCGTTCGCAGATAAGGGTTTCATCCCATTGTATTGGCTAATGGGGGAGGTGGGTTTAGTCAGTAAGAATCTGACACTACCAAGGGGGAAATTCTTGGTGTCTTTGGAAGATTCCCACCTCCCTTAGGAAAAAAAAGATTGGAGAGCAAATGAGTGAGAAATATATGTTGCAACTGCGCGATTAAACATATACAACATAATTGAACAAGAAAAAGCGAAATATATATTCAGGATAAAAAAAAGGCCTTAACAAATTCGCCATTCATATCGCTACTCATTCCGAGATTCACAATTACAACACTAGAGCAGCCAATCACCTTATTATTCCTCGGCACGAGGGTTGAATACATTTGTAAAAATTTGCTATCTTCCTCCATAGCAATCTTCAACAATCTATCGTATAGCGTTGAGACCATGTTAAAGCTGGAAAAATTTAACAAGGAGCTTAGTCTTATCGGAGCCACAATTATCAACGCAATTTATCAGGGCACCAGTCTTAGGATGACTTGATAATAGTAGTTAGAATTCGTCCTAACTTTAGTACTAGTCTTTTAGGATATTAGTAATTCAATATTTCATAAGTTAAGTTTATCATTGTTATAAGTTCATAGTTATTATTTGGATACTGATATTGTTACATTAATTCTAAGTATTGTTATTTTTTATTTATTCTAAATTGTGATATTATTATATATTATTTATTATATTATATTATATGATATTATTATATATTATTTATTATATTATATGATATTATTATATTATATATTATTTTAATCCTGTCAGTTACAACAGTTAACAATTATTTATATGTTTTCGGGAATTGGTCAATTTTAATAGAAGAATTAACACTGAAGGATCTTAGGACTTTCACCTAATACCAGCTGTAGGTCAATGTCTAAGTATCAACAAAGACGAAGCTGAGGTATTCAACGACATAATTGATTTTCTTCATGCGGTAACTATGTGCAACAAAACTGCAGAACAATGTGTAAAAGAATATGTTAACAGGTAAACATTAACCTTTGTGAAAAAAAGCAAGTGGTAAAGTTGCAAGAAAAAATTTACATTCCAATGCAGAGATATACCGTACAATGTAACTTTTCAAGGCTGTACCTATAAATACCTATTATTTTGAAAGAAAAGATATGTAATATTTTAAATGAACAAACATCACTAGAAAATAAAGTTGTAATAAATAAAAATTCACTGTATACTATTATTTGTAATTCAAACACATTTGAACGGCAGGATTAAACTCTTGCATGAAAATAAATTATAGGTATTAAGAAGGACAAATTTGTTAAAACTATAAAATTATTCCAATAAATAAAAAATATTATTAACTGTACATAAAAAACTTGTTTCATTTTAAGTTCATTTTATTTAAATTTTTTTTTAGTTTTTAAAAAATATTTATTCAATTTATATGATATGTACGTCATTTAGATTTTTTCTACACTATGTAGAACACTATCACTCACAGCACCAACATTTTCCTGCGAATAACCGGCACTCGATCTCGATCTTGTACTCCACCAGTTTCTTGAAATTTCCTCACAATATTACCAATTTGTTGCTCAGTTGGACGATTATGTCGACCATAAACATCGCGTAAGTTGCAAAATACATTTCTTACAGAACCACCATTGTAAGGTGGGCAACGCCTGATAAGAAATTCGAAAGATCACTTATATATATATTGAATAAAAGTGGTCCTAAGTGACTACCTTGGGGTACCCCAGAGTAGACAGAAAGACAGTGGGCTTATAGACAGAACCTTGAAATCTAACAAATTGTACTCTTTCAGTGACATATGACTTAATCCATTTTAATATGGAGCCACTGAATCCTAGCTTTGCCAGTTTATCTTTTAGTATATCATGATTTATTCGGTCAAATGCTTTACTAAAATCTGTATATATTGCGTCTACCTGAAGACCTTTTTCCATAGAAGATAATATATCTGATGTGAAAACCAACAGGTAGGTGGTAGTTGAACGATCTTCTTTAAAACCATGTTGTTCTTGATTAAGATAAGGATCTATTATAGGTGTAATTTTATCAGTAAGAAGTTTTTCAAATAATTTGGGTATAGTCGACTGAATTGATATACCTCTATAATTGTCTATTAATGCTTTGTCACCTTTTTTGTGAATTGGAATCAGGTATGAGGTTTTCCAAAATTGTAGAAAAGTACCTGACATAAGGGATCTGTTAAAAAATTAATGTAAGTGGGACAGTTAAATTATGAATGTAAAAAAATAGGTAGAAGAAGATCCGGACCAGATCCTTTTTTAATATCTAAATTACTAATTTCTGAAAAAACATCTTCTCATGATAAGTTTAAATTTTGAATGAGAGGAATAGTGTTATTTAATGTCTGGAAATTCACGTTTCCATGCCCTGTTTGCCACTGACGTTACACGTTTTGAAATTTGTGTGCAAAAAAATTGCAAATTTCATCTGGGCAGGATGAGACTTTACCATCTAAGGACTTAGAGTTTGGGTAACCTGACGACTTACGTTTTGTATTAACAAATTCAAAAAATTTTCTAGGGTTACTTAAAATGGAATTAACAATATTTTGAACGTAATTATCGTACGATGCAATGCATTTTATTTTAAATTCATCAGCTAATTTTTAATGCTCATTAATAGTTTCGGAGCTTGGATCAACTGATGATTTAATAATTTTATATAATTTATTTCTACGATTACGTAAAGATCTGAGTTCCCTATCTAGCCAAGGTTCCATTAATTTATCTTTATTTAGTATCCTTGGCGTTTAATTATCAATTATAGATGATAAAATTGTATGAAAATCCAGAACTACTAAATCTAAATCTTGCTGCATTAACAGCTCGTTCCAGTTTATATTAGATAAGGCATTGTTAATGCCTTCGTAATTAGCATTACGGAAGTCATATACAATTTCATTATTGTAGGACTTCGAAAATTGTTGGTTAGCTTGAGTTAGTTCTATTGATATTGCATTAATGGAGTGAGTTGGTAAAAAGATTATCTGTATTATTGACAGCATGAACCACAACATCATCATAAGCATTTGAAAAAGCTAGGTCTAACCATCTACCATTACTATTAGGATGTTTTATTACTTGTTGTATATCATTTCCATAAAATGTACTTATAATACTAAAGTCAATTTCATCTAAAAAGTTAACTGGTAGTAAATTATTATCCAGTTCATTAATCACAAAAGATAAAGATGGACGGTTAAAATCGCCCAAGACAAAAATATTATAATCCTCTGTCATTAAAGCAATTACAGACTTACATATATCCAAGAATACGTAATAAAAGGATTCATCAGAATTTGGAGGAAAATATAGTACTCCTAGATAAATACTTTTACTACCAGTAAGAATTTTAACAAATATGTATTCAAAAGATAAGGAGTTGTTTAACATATTAATTCACATGAAAAGCCGTTATTGACAGCAATTAGAACACCACCACCTCTAGAGATACCTGTGGAAAGGTAGTTACGACCAATTGTTATTGAGAATTTCTTCATTTTTAAAAGAGTCGCTCAATCAGGTTTCTGTAATGACTAGTATATTAAAATTGCATGATTTGGCGTTGATAAAAAGGTTTTTTATTTTACTTCTTAAACCACTGCAATTGTGATAGATCATCTTAATAGTGTTATTATAAAGTTGAGACTTATTTTTAGTTTGATAAGTATTATTTGGCTTATTAGGCCAAATTATTAAATATGTAATATTATAGATACGTTGCCACAATTTGAACGTCACTTCTTTGTTGATGGAACATTAAATACGCATATGTTTCAATGCATTAATAGCAAATACTTTCAATTTTCCCCAAAAACATTTACAACCGACTTCGAATATGCAATGCGAAATGCAATAAAGAAAGTTTTTCCAAGAATTTCAATAATTGGCTGTTGGTTTCACTATTGTTGATCTTTAAGACGCAAAGCATCGAAAATTCAAAATTTTTTACCTATAATTAAAAACAATAACAATTATTATAAAGCTTACTTAAAATTTTTGACACTGCCACTTTTCAAGTCAAATGAGATACTAAGAGGATTTGATGTATTAAAAGAAGAAACAGCTGAATACTTTTTTAAGAATTTTATTACTTATTATCGCCGTCAATATAAATAATTCAATAATAAAGTAATACATATAAATAAAGCCGTCAATAATAAAGTAATACATATAAATAATTTAAAAACTAATAGATTTTGATTTGTATTTTACATTTCGCAAGAAAAACCCGAAAGATTTTCCGTTAATGGATTACATTTTCGAACAAGCAGTAGTTTGGAAACGTATAACGGAAAACTGAATCAAAAATTAGCCAAAAATGACTACTTTTTTAAATTTATAAATGTTCTACTAGAAGATACAACTTTTCAATTAATTTTGGAACAGCTGCATGTTAAGGAAGAACATTGGACATGTTTGAACCACAGAGAAAAAAAAACACAACGAGAAAATATTATAAGCACATTGACGAGAAAGCTGCAAGAAAACCGTATATCAATTTCAAATTTTTTAATTTAAATAATTAACAAATATTCAATAAGAAAGGTTACTGAGTTCGCTCAAGAAAAAGTAGATGATATCAATGACCATTCGGCAGATGAAAATGATGAAAACAATAATGACGAAAATGCCGCGAATGATCAGTCACAAGTTGGTTCAATTTCAAAATGTAAAATTTGCTATGTAAATTCAAGGGAAATTGTAATTCAGCTATGCAATCATTTTAAAATGTGTTCCAAATGTTTAGACACATTGGTTAGAAATGGGCCCCAAATGAATCTGATTTCCCCCTTTTGTAGATGTTTTGTTACTATTTATTTTAAAGTATTTTGTTAAAAGCATATTAGTGGACATGGATATATTTAAAATACTTTGTTATTTTTAAAAATTTGAAATAAAGAATTAGTTTTTTTTTGTTTTATGTAATTTTTGTATTTATGTAAGTAGATAGGTAGGCACTTGGGCCAGACAGGTCAGTAGGTCAAGGTCACCCGGAAGTAGGTCAAGGTCACCCAGAAATAGGTCAAGGTCACCCGGAAGTAGGTCAAACTGTAATTAGGTCAGACAGGAGTAGGTTAACGACATAAAAGTAGGTCAGACAGGCGGCGGCGACCGTCAGACAACTCTTGTTGTTTATAAGGATTGTATACTTGTTTTAAGTAATAGGTAAACATGGAAATAGTAAGAAAAAATGTTTTTTTATGCTTGCAAATTTTAAGATGTTGTTGTTTGTTGTTTTTTATTTGTTGTTTTTTTCTTTCGTTTTTTTATGAAGTATTTAAAGAAGAGGAAAGTAAAACCATTAATTAATTGTTATGTAAGAATGTTGGAAAAAAAACAAGAAATCAAAACTATCTAACGTGGTACAGGTCTACTTCTTATTGATGTATACTTGGCTTAAGTAATAGGCGCATATGAAAAGTAGAAACAAAAAAATGGTTAATGAATGTAAAAGGAAAAAAAACAAAAAAAGTTTAAACGTACAAGATAGAACAATTTTAAAAGGTACAACGCATCTTTAAAATTCATAAAGAAAAAGTGCAAACCTGTTTTTCTGTCTACATAATGATCAAACCATTGAAAAAAAATTATGCGTTTTTAGATGTACCTAACTATTTGTGTTGTTTTTTTTTTTTCTACTTTAACTATTTAAAGAAGATAAAAGAAAAAAACTAATGATTATTGTCGGTGTGTCGTGTAAGATATTTTTTGTTTGTAAGAATGTTCAAAAAAAAAAATGAATGAAAAGAAGACAACCAGGAAATTAAAGCTGTGGAAGTACTTAACGACTAACATGTTGCTTAAGTGCATTGTATGTTGCATAATCTGTGAAGAATAAAAAAAGAAAAAAATTCAAGTCAGGTTAATTGCATTTGTCACCTATTTTCAAAACAAGAATATAAAAATAAAACAGATTTATTCTGTGTTCAAGAAAAAAATATCAATAAAAAGAAAACAACAAGAAATCAAAAATATCTAACGTGGTACAGGTATACTTCTTGTTGATGTATACTTAGCCTAAGTAATAGGCGTATATGAAAAGAATAAGAAAAAATGCTTTATAAAATTTAAAGAGAAAAATGAAAACAGAACAAAAAGATGTGTAACTACGTTTCTTTAAAATTTTAAAACTAATGTTAAAAAATTAAAAGAAAAAGTGCAAACTGGTTTTTAAATGTTACATAAAGATTCAACCTTGACAAAATTGATGCAATTTTGAGATGCTTTTATTTCTTCTTGTTATCTGTTTTTCTATGAAGTATTTAAAGAAGAGGAAAGAAAAAAATTCTTAGTATCACCGTATAAGATTTTATTGTAATGTAAGAATGTTGAAAAAAAAAAAAAACAAAGGAATAAAAGCGATTCAAAATAAGTTACGAATAATTGCTTTTTTTTTAAAGTAACAAGCAAGACATTGTATAAATCTATAAATTGTGTAAAAAGTTAAAAAATTGTTAATAGAGTGAAAATTCTAGGATTAGAAACGTTCGCGATCGGTTGTCTTAATAAAATAAAAATCGGAAATTAAAAAAAAGGAAATTAAAATGAATACAGAAAAATTCACAATAAAATCAATAAAATCAGTGAATGTAAAACGATTCAACATTTTTGGAAAAAAAATTATATTGTAAAAATTTTGTATTAAACTATTAAATTACAGCATTAAAAAAAATCTTTTAATTTTACCGTTTTTAATTTTCAAAATATAGCCAAAAAATTATTTATATATATATATCAGTATATATATACAATAGTATAGAATGAATATACTATTATATATACATATATATATACGAATATACATATATATATACTGATTTTATTCAAATTCACATTTGCAGTTTAACTCTTCAATAATAATGTCAAAAGCACAAATAGTATCTGAAATTCATCGTCCAGTTAGATGTAGATTTCGGAGACGAAAAATATCTCAAAGAGGGTTAAATGATACATGGGAAATTGATCTTATAGATATGTCGGCCTATCAAAAAGTAAATAATGGATACAAGTTTCTCTTAACTGTTATCGATATATTTTCAAAATATGCATATGCCGAAAAAGTTAAATCAAAGGCAGCAGATGACGTAGTTAAAATTATGGAAAAGATTTTTAAAAGGGAGGGGAAGTCTCCAAAAAATATTCATTCTGATCAGGGAAAAGAATTTTTCAACAAAAAATTCCAAAATTTAATGAAAAGCTATAAAATAAATCACTATCATACTTATTCAGAAATGAAGGCTAGTGTTTGTGAAAGGTTTAACAGAACATTAAAATCAATTATGTGGAAACAGTTTAGTTTACAAGGAAATTTTAAATGGATAGAATTTTTACCAAAACTAATTGAAAAATATAATAACATAAAACATAGTACAATTAAGTTAAAACCAAACCAAGTTACATCACAAAATGAAAAACAAATTCTTCGTTCAATTTATAATTACCCTAAAATATTTAATAAGGGAAAATTTAATGTTGGTGATTTTGTTAGAATTGCAAGGTCTAAAGGTACTTTTCAAAAAGGATATGAACCTAACTATTCAACTGAAGTTTTTAAAATAGCTTTCAAAAACAAGCCAGACCCGATTACATATAGTTTAAAAGATTATAAAAATAAATTAGTTCGTGGTGGCTTCTATGAACAGGAACTGACTAGTGTCAAAGACCCCAATGCTTATTTAATTGAAAAAATTTTACAACGAAAAGGCAATAAAGTATATGTGAAATATTTAGGTTTTGATAATAGTCATAATCAATAGATAAGTAAATATGATATTCTTTCATAAAAAGTGTAATAAGAATTTATGTAGAAAATTTTTTCTTAACTTTAGAGCACTATTAAATGCAACAATGTTGTAAAAATGTTGTAAAAATGGTAATAGAAAAAATAAAAAAATAAAAATATTTACTAATAAAAATAAATAATTTAGGAATAGGTAAATAAAAAATAATATTCTTTCATAAAAAAGTATAATTAGAATTTATGTAAAAGGTTTTTTCTTAACTTTAGAACACTGTTAAATGCAACAATGTTGCAAAAATGTTAGAATAGAAAAAATAAAAATAGAAAAATATTTACTAATAAAAATAAATAATTTAGGGATAGGTAAATAAAAACTAATATTCTTTTATAAAAAAGTATAATTGGAATTTATGTAGAAGATTTTTTTTAAATTTAGAACACTGTTAAATGCAACAATGTTGCGAAAAATGTTATATAAAAAAATTATAGTTTTATTATTATCAATTAGAATTTATTACATTAATAAACAACTTACTTTACAACTTTTTGTTTTTAATTAGTTTTCTTAAGGATTTTGATTTAAAACATTGATAATACTTGATAATATAATTTAGTATAAATAAAGTAGAATCTTTCTTAAGATATATCAATTCAAAGACAGAGTTCAACATAATAATACAGAAAAAAAGAAAGCAAAATGGAAAACACCGCAGAAATTTTTGCCTACGCTCAACAAATAGAACCAACACAGGAGTTAGCCCCAATTAAACGGAAAAGAATAAGAACTCAACAGGAATCGCAGACACTTCATCAACAACAACATCAACAACAACAACAAAAACCACAACAGGAACAACATCAACAATTTCAACAACAACAACAAGAAGAAATCATTCTTCTTCAAGAAGAAGAACCACCAACAAAAAAAAGCTCTAAAGAAGCTTTTAATAACAAAAATGTGGAAACTAGAAAAACTTTCCTAAAAACTAAAGATATGGAGCAAGATGCTCTATATCATATAATAAATGCTAAGCAAATAAAGACCATTTATGGTCTTAAGTGGGTCTTTGAGACCCGCAATTTAATTATATTTGTACCTCAAAAATATTCTGATATGAGAATTCTGATTTTGTAAAAGAAATAAAAGAAAAAGAACATTTTGTATATAAAGATAAAAATTTAAACATTATAGATACATCTGAGTCGTTTGGTAAAACATATGCAAATTACCAATAAAAGATGTAAATTGGTTTATAGTTATATAAGTTTTTATTATTCATAAATAAATATAAATTTCAAAAAAGGTATAAATTTCTTTTATTTAGTTCCATTATTTTTCAGATTCATGTTTAAATATACTTAATGTTAATATGTATATGTAGTTATAAAATGGATTTATTTAATTTTTTTCGTAAAAACACAGGTATTTCATAAATGAGCCGAGAAAAATTACATCATACATTAAATTTTTGAACTGGAATAAAATCTCTACTTTTAACCTTGTAACATTCTTTTCTTTACAGATCTATATGAATTTCTTTTACTATTTTAGATCTTGGCATGATTTTTAAACAAATTATACCTAATTTATAAATAATGAAATAAATAACAAATTATATATATAATTACAAAATTGTTTTATTTAATAATTTTTTTTGTAAAAATACAGGTATTTCATAAAAGAGTCGAGGAAAATTACATCGTATATTAAATTTTTGAACCGGAATATAAATCTCTTCTTTCAACTTTGCAACATTCTTTTCTTCACAGGTCTTTATGTATTTTTTAACATATTCCTTTACATTTGGCTCTGCAGTTTTATTATATGCAATTACTGCATGTAGGAAATCAATCAAACTGTAAAACTCGTTAGCTTCCTCTTTGTTAATGCTAAGATTCTGTCCTACTGTAGATTTTAATACACTTTGTAAACCTAATTTTAAATTTTTAATTGACTGCTTGGAAAATTTTTTATGAAATAGGTCATAAAATTTACACCATTCATGATATTTTAAAATAATTGGTTTCATTCCAATCCAATGAAAAACACTTGCAACTTCAAAAAAATCTGTATCAAATCTGACAACTATTTGTAATGTGTGACTTCTGTTGGGAAAATATGTATAACTCAGCAACAAATTAATGCTAGGACCTTGCTCTTCCATTATTTTAATTACACTAAAGTTTATTATTAAATGTTGTATCTCTTAGGAAGACATGATTGAGAATTATTATAATTTTCAAATATATGGTGAAAAGTATTTATTATATTTTTGTCATTTTCTATATGATTTTCTTTATTAAATTGTTTTAAAAAAGCGTTCATATTCATGCCCACAAACATCTGAATAGTTACTTTCTAACTGTTTCTTATTAAAAATTATACATTGATTTTTTAAGTAACTTAAAATTTCTAATTTATCTGGTTTTCTACCAAACGAATCAAAATATTCAACACAGCCATTCTTTGGCTTAAAAATAGCTAACCAATGTGTTCCCGGATCTTTTGATTTATCAGTGTTTACAATTAAAAAAGTTTGTTTTTCAATTATTATGGGGAGTTCATCCAGAGCAAAAACTCCTTTAAAAAATTTACGTGTGTGTTTGTTACATCTTAATACGACACTTATCTCTAGGGTATTCATCAATCAAATTGACTCAAGTCATATACTTTAGTTGTTTCTTTAATATAATTTGATAAAAACTCTTTTTTGATTTTTTTATTTGTTATAATAACATCAAATTTTTCTAGTATTTGACAGAGCTCTTTATTTATTTTATCGTTGTACACAGTTCCAAAAGAGTAATTATCAAAATTATCATTTATAAAATCCCTAGTTGGAAATTTATACCTGAGCTCTTTTACAAACTTTTTACAAGGTTCTTTAAAACCAACTATACAAATATCTTTCGCAAACAAGGTATTATTATCAGCACTACAAAATGTTACATCCAGAAGTGCACAAGACAGTGACATTTTGTCAAATATTCAAATTTACTTTTATGTATGCTATTTATAGGTTTGAGAATATATTTCGGTTTTTATCAATTTGTAAACTTGCATCAAATTCTCCATAAAGAATAGCAGTCAGTGTAGATGTAAGTGGTTTTGAAAGCCTTGCCTCAATTCTAACTGTACCTTGATTTAGTAGACCTTGATACACTTCATTTCCTGATGCATCTGGAGTTAAATCAAAAGCTAGAATGAAAAACCCATTACTAAACATGGTTTTTGTTATCTGATGACCTTTATCATTATGGTAAATTCCAGTTCCTGAAAAAAGTGTACTGTATGCTCTTGTACAGCAATTATTTTCATCTGAAAAACTGGTTTCAATTGCTGAATTAGGTATTTGAAAACCATTTACGTTTAACACAAATTGTGAAATATCAAAATGTTTAAAATTGTATGGTTTTTTGACCTTTTTCCAGAGTAACCTGTATTTTCTGTCATGCAAAAAATGATTGTGTTTGGCAACTGTCCAATAAAAACATTATTAAGTGATATTGATGAACTATTCTGTGGAATGGTAAAAGTTTTTACCTCTACCCGTTTGTAATTGTATTTGGCATTAGTTTTTTCCAATACAGCATTATGTGCTAATAGCACACTAGGATTAATTGTTACATGTCTCATAAATAAAGTGGCTTCTAAAATTTTCAGTTGAGATTCATCAGTATCATCTGCAAAGAGGTTAAAATCTGGTTTTTCTAATGTTAGGACAACTCGAACATCGACATTGTTTATGAGAAGTGTAGTTTGGGTAAACATATCTAAATGTAGTTTCCCCATAAGTTTCACTACATTTCTATTTTGGTATAATTTTTGACGTTCTTTTGAACCACTATTATCTGTTTTTGCTATATTTGGCTTATCTAGCATCCATTCACCACACTCTAAATGCGTTGTAGCGGCAACCGTACCATAATTTAACAATGATTCAATATAAGCTCTGTAATGATAATTGCCATCTGATGGTGTTCCGTCAGTTTTTTTATCTTTATTCCATTGAGTTCCATCTTTTTTTAAAATTTGTACTTTTAATTTTAGATATGTCGAAGACAAGTCTCTATATGTATCACCGTGCCCTAGTGAAACAAATTCTATGACAGATGGATTATCTAAAGAAGCAATAGGGTTATAGGAAACTTCTTCAGATCGTAAAATACTTGACTGCATAGGCTGTGTTTTAAAAATATCAAGCTCTGATTTCATACATTCAATCATAATTATTCAAAAATATCTTTTTGTTTGTTTTTGTTATTAACTTTGCGTCGCTTCGACCTCAAGTTAATAACCTCTTTTTTTAATATATTAGCTCCAGACGTAAATATTAGTTTTAAATATCTAAAAAGACCACCGAAAAAGCTCCCTAACCCTCGTCCCCTTTGGTAAGGTACAATTGAGTGTAACAAAGGACCAATATCCTCAAGACCTTTTCCTGATTGAACTAAATAATATTTGTAGTACGCTCTCTCCATAATGAATAAAATAAAATAATATATAGTTTTGTAAAATCGCTTTTATTTATACTTTTTTTAAATGTAATACAATTTTTGTTGGAATTGAACTATTGGAAAAGTTTATTTTGTATCCATATTTATCACATAAAAGTAATAAAATGTTAGTAAATGATTTCTCCACATTGCAATATTGAATATTACTGAATTCTTTTACAGTATCAGTGAAAGAATTTTGTATGTTAACAGATCCTAAACACCTTATATCTTTATCACCTATTTTTTGCGGTTCAATTATATCTGTGTATATAAAAAACATATCTGGTTTACTAATGGGAATCAATTGTACACTATCTATAAAAGTTTTGAAAGCTTCTATTACACGTGATTTATATTTTTTAAAATCTGTAACTTTAAAAGATACTTGATTGAAACATGTTGTCAAAAGTCCTTCGAGGGTATAAGCGTAATTTGCTCTTATTTTTATATCTATTTTAGGCTTAGTAACACATATTGTGGTGCAACTTAAATGTTTAGGCATCTCCTCAGCTTTTATTGGTTGTGTATAATGAACTTCATCGTTTATAAAATTAAAAATTCTCCAAATCAACTGTCGTTCAACTTCTTTTCTTGTAAACCTATTAAGTGGGCGTATATTTTGAATTAGTGTTGGTAGTAGAAAAACTTTCCAGTCGCATATCATTTGTTTTTCTATGTATGGAATATATGATGTTCCAACCCCTATCATATCTTTCTGCATACCTTTAATAAATATTTGAGTACTTTTTTCCCATTCTTCACCATACACATTTGGAACGAAATCATTAACATACATTTCTGAAATACCGACTTTCCACCTTGAATCACACATGTATTTATTCATTTTATTTGTAAAAGATGATAATGAATTTTCTGGATAATAGTTCATAGATGAATCACTGAGTAAAGTGGCATAAAATTCATCATTTACTTGTATGTTGTCCATGAGCTTGCGGATTTATTCTTACGAATTGGAAAATTAAGTTCTGTTTGAGTATTACCTACTGCTGACCTTAAAACACGTCTTGATGAATTATTCAACTCTTTGCTATTTATAGTTTTTTCTTTTTTCGTTGGTGGGCTTGGGCTATCTAAAGGAACAGTTATAATGTCCCCTGTATCAGTTTCAAAAATTTGTACATTTTGATTTCTAATTGATTTTCTTTTTCTAAGGCGTTCTCCAACTGAAGCAGCTGACAATGCTTTTGTTAAAACATTTTCCTGAATTTCATCATCAAATACTTCGTCATCAGCTTCTTTTTCATATACTTCTTCTTCTTCAGGAACAACTTGTATTCCTACATTCTTATATTCAGGAAAATGCGATTGAGCTTCCGCATCTATATACATTGGTTTTGCACGAGTTTGAGTACCTTTTGTTTCCGTAATTTTTACTTTCTCCTCTTTATTTTTAGGAAGTACTCTATTTTTGTTTCTTATTTTAAATAGATTTTTTCTGTATAAATACCATTTTTGAGTGTCTGTTAGATATTTATTTAACAATATTTTTATCCAACTCATTTAATTCAAAGTCTGCATTTTGTTTCATTTTCTCATAAATCTCGGGTTTTAGTATAATGATTTTGTTAAATGTTGTATTATTCATTTTATAAAATTTCCGATTATCCCTGATAGTACTGCACCAAGAAGTGTAGGTAAAAATCCACCACGTTGAATAATGATTTTTCTTTTACTATTTATAGATTTTTGGCGGCAAATGAGGGATCTCAATTCCTTTTTATACTTTCGTAATTGGGTTGTTGATTTTTTACTTAGATTACAATTACCTTTTAAAATATTTAAAGCAATTTCACAAAATGTTTTGATTACTTCAGGGTCACAATGTTTTATAATTACTTTCTGAAATTTCGGTTTAGAGCTTTTTAATAGGTGCAATATATGACGGTTGACCTTCAAACGTTTCATATTCTTTGCCAAATTGTTCTAATTGATCTCTTGTACAAAAACACAAACCTTTTCCAAATATATCACTTCTTAATCGAAATATATCATTAACGTCTTGAGTAAGATTTATTAATATATATCCGTATGGTTCTGACGTCACTTCATTATATACTTTTTCAAATGCTTTGATTTGATTGGGATATATTTGGCGAGCTAGAGGTAATATCTGCGATTTATCTCTTGGATTTTTGAAAAGTACTAGATATTTACAGTTAAGCGAAATATCTCATGAAAATTTACCCTGGTGAAAACATTTTGTGTTACAAATATTACAGATAAATTTCTATGGTGTGATCCTCTAGTAAATAAATTACATACATACTTATCATGGGAATTTAACATCATATCATCGATAATAATTAACAAAGGTTCTTGATTGTCATTAAAATCCGGAATAGTGTTACTATATTCCACATCTTTTAAATATTTTGGAACGGTATTTTTGTCTGGATTACACCAAATAATTCTATTAATATGTGGTTGTATATTTTCTTTTTTATACTTTATTAAATTATGAATAAAAGTGGTTTTACCACAGCATGATGGCCCCGCTACCATCATTGTAAATGGATGAAATAGCATAGTTGTATTAGTTAAAAATAGCACTGTTAACCTATATTTATATGAAAAGCTCTTTTGCCGAAGTGAATATAAATGTAAATTTATTTATTCCAACGAGTATTCGTACACAAACCGTCGACATGGTTAAACGAGTTCTCATATTTGACCTACAATTTTTACAAGGAAATGTGATGTGAGGAAATGTGTGAAAATTTCCTAAATGAATTAGCCATACTTGAAAAAGGAAGTTTAATTCCAACTGTCTATCACTTCAAAGCACCGTACCCCTCAGAGGAACTTAGTCCGGATATGAAATATAATAACCAGTATTGCGAAAATAAAATAAATGGACTTAAATGGAATAACGGTCTAGTTGAATATTTAGATGTAAAATGTATATTAAAACACTATTTAGAGTCAGCTGAAAAAATTTATGTTAAAGGAGAACAAAAAAAACTATTCCTTCGTAGTACATTGACAGTGATAAAATAGAAGATTTAAGCAGAAACTTGCCGTCATTACAAAAGATTGATAACTTTAAATCAAATTGTCCTATACACTTATTAAACAACAATTTCTGATGTGCTGTTAAAAATTGTTATAATGTATATATGTATCTTTTAAAAGAAAAAATGTTAGATTAAGACAGCATAGATTTCTATAAAATTGTAAAATATTTTTAAATAAAAAATTATTTCAAACATATAAATAAATTTGTTTTATTTTTTTTTAACACAACATAAGAATACATCTTTTTTTGTTCTACATTCTTACATATCAATAAAATCTAAAAATACTTATAATTTGTTCTTTCCTCTTCTTTAAATATTTCATCAGAACAAAAAAGAAAAGAAAAAAATTCATCTCAAAATATCAATTTGGTCAAGGTTGATTCAGGTTTAAAAACCAGTTTTGCACTTTTTTCTTTTAATTTTAAAAATTCGCATAGGTACACTTAATTTGTTTAAATTTTTCTCTTTACATTTTATAAAAACGCATTTTTTCTTACTATTTCCATTCACGCCTATTACTTAAACCACATGTTAGATATTTTTTATTTCCTGTTTGTTTTCTTTTTATTCATATTTTTGTCAACATTCTTACATAACAATAAAATCTTATACGGTGATACTCGCAATTAATTAATGGTTTTTATTTCCTCTTCTTTAAATACTTCATAAAAAAAAGAAAAAACAAGAAAAAAAGAAAAAAAATGCATCTCAAAATTACATTAATTTTGTTGATTCTTTATCTAAGATGTAAAAAATCAGTGTACACTTTTTTTTAATTTTAAAGAAACGTATAGGTACATTTTTTTTTCTCTTTACATTGTATGAAAAAGCATTTTTTTTTTCCTACTATTTTCCTGCATACCTATTACTTAAACCAAGTATACAATCTTTATAAACAACTGACGATCGCCGCCAGTCTGACTTACTTTTAAAATGACCTTGACATACTTCTTGTCTGGCCTTACGGGTGGCCTTGACCTCGTTACGGGTGACCTTGAACTACTTCCGGCTGACCTTGACCTACTGACCTGTCTGACCCAAGTGCCTACCTATCTACTTATGTATAAACATATATTTTTAACATTTTGTCACCTAGCAGCCTGTTGGTTTCACTATTGTTGATCATTAAGACGCTAAGCATCGAAAATTAAGCTTACTTAAAATTTTTGACACTGCCACTTTTCAAGTCAAATGAGATACTAAGAGGATTTAATGTATTAAAAGAAGAAACAGCTGAATACATTTTTAAGAATTTTATTACTTATTATCGCAGTCAATAGATTAATAAGGTAATACATATTAATAATTTAAAAACTAATAGATTTTGATTTGTATTTTACATTTCGCAAGAAAAACCCGAAAGATTTTCCGTTACTGGATTACATTTTTAAACAAGCAGTAGTTTGGAAACGTATAACGGAAAACTTAATCAAAAATTAGCCAAAAATGACTACTTTTTTAAATTTATAAATGTTCTACTAGAAGATACAACTTTTCAATTAATTTTGGAACAGCTGCATGTTAAGGAAGAATATTGGACATGTTTGAACCACAGAGAAAAAAAAACACAACGAGAAAATATTATAAGCACATTGACGAGAAAGCTGCAAGAAAACCGTATATCAATTTCAGATTTTTAATTTAAATAATTAACATATATTCAATAAGAAAGGTTAATGAGTTCGCTCAAGAAAAAGTAGATGATATCGATAACCTTTCGGTAGATGAAAATGATGAAAACAATAATGAAGAAAATGCCGCGAATGATCAGTCACAAGTTGGTTCAATTTCAAAATGTGAAATTTGCTATGTAAATCCAAGGCAAATTGTAATTCAGCTATGCAATCATTTTAAAATGTGTTCAAAATGTCTAGACACATTGGTTAGAAATGGGCCCAAAATGGATCTGATTTGCCCCTTTTGTAGATGTTTTGTCACTATTTATTTTAAAGTATTTTGTTAAAAGCATATTAGTGAACATGGATATATTTAAAATACTTTGTTATTTTTAAAAATTTGAAATAAAGAATTTGTTTTTTTTTTGTTTCTAATATGGTTTATGTAATTTATGTATTTATGTATAAACATATATTTTTAAGATTTTGACACCTAGCAACCCAGGTACTTAGGCCCCAAAAAACACTGATGCTCCAAAGATTTGTTGGGAATCGGAATTCTAGTTATGAAATGATAATGAGAAAATTTTTAGGAAACAAAAAGAAATAAAATATTTCTTTTGATGTAAAGGGTCTTTCAAATTTCTCATGCGTCTCATCAGTAACTGATTCTTTTATCAAAATTTTCGGTCACATTCTGGCATAGTTGCGGTTCTATCTCACCAATAACTCAAATAATTTCTGCTTTCAGTAATTCAATGTTTCGAGGATTATCCTTTTAGATATGTCTTTTCACATAACCTCAGAGAAAGATGTTTAACGGTGTCAAATCGCAGGATCTTGAAGGCCAATTCACGGCACCGAATCTGGAAATAACACGGTCTGGAAACTTTATATGCAGTAATTGCAGTGTTTCTCTGGCTGTATGATACGTAGGCACATCTTGTTAAAACCACATATCCTCAGTATCAATATTTTCCAGTTTTGGCCATAAAAAAAATGTCATCATGTCGCAATATCTGGTACCATTAACGGTTATGGCTCTTCCAGCGGCATTTTCGAAAAAGTATGGACAAATCACACCACAATGCATACCAAACAGTGACTCTTTGTGAGTGCTTTGGCTTCTCTTGCATCTCGCGAGGGTTTTCCTCTCCCGAAATACGGCAGTTTTGTTTATTAACGTAGCCATCGATCTCGAAATGTGCTTGGTCCGAAAAGATGATTTCTTTTAAAAATCGTCGTTTTGTTCCAGTATCCAACTGGTAAAGTCCCGACGCATGGAATGATCTTGTCGCAGTAATTCTTGTGGCAATTGAAATTTGTAGGCCTTCAACGCTAAATCTTGGTTCATAATACGGCATACAGTGGACTCAGAAAGTCACAATTGTTGTGAAGGTCGAGAAATAGGCATGGTGGTATCAACTGTAACACTACCACTCACAGCCCCAACATTTTCTTGTGAATGACCGGCACGAGCATACTGATGTCTTTCTAGATCTTGCACTCCACCAGCTTCTTGAAATTTCCGCACAATATTACAAATTTGTGGCTCAGTTGGACGATTATGTCAACCATAAACATCGCGTAATTTTCGAAATACATTTCTTACAGAATAACCATTTTTATAAAATAATTCAATACTTTCAACACGTTGTTGTAATGTATGCGACTCTATTTTTATAAATGGCACATCTTGAACTGTCTAAATGACATATAATAGGGTGCGTTCAATGTTTGAAGTGTGTTACACTAACACAGGTGCCTACTTTTGAAAATTCAATTTGAAAGACCCTTTGTAATTAAATTTTAATAACTAGGAGCTGTTCCCTCTTTTTTGGATTACGATTTGGAGGTTTTGGAAAAAAGATAACTAAATTTTGTGAGGTTAATATAATTGTTAAAGCGCGGAAGAGCGGACCCAGCGGCGAGCCTCAACCGCGGCACCTCAACATGCGAGCATTCCGCTCGCATAATCATTCGCCCCTTTTCGCTTTCTATAAATTAGCATTTCATTACAAATTTTTGCATTTTTGGTTACAAATCTTTTAGTACGGTTTCAAATTCAGATAACTTGTTATCTATTTCAGAGGAATAGTTAAAAGTATCGTTTTCAAGGTTAAAGTGTAAATTTTCATTGAAACAATTCTTGAACACGTTCTATTTAGCGTTATTGAAGTCTAAATAAGTGTGTCCGGCAGGACCAAAATTAAAGTCAAATTCAGTTAAGACTGGAAGATTATCGGAACATAAGTAGTTTAAAGTAATAGGTTGAGAAAACTATATGGAAGATCTTGTCAAAAAGATATCTATTATAGATGGGTTAGGCCTATCGCTTGAAGGGATATACGTAGTACCTGGAGGAAATAGTATAGAAAAATTGCTTTTTAAACATAAGTGGTTTAAAATATTTCCCCAACAATTTGCCCTTTTACAGTCCCAAAAGCTAAGTAAATAAGTTTTTGAAACTGTTTTTCAATATTTTTTTATCACCTGAATCGTTGAAATTATTACTCGGTTTAAAATTTTAGCCCTATTGTCTGGGAAGTATACTGAGTATAATTTCAACGCTTCATTATCATTAATAAAAATTTCAACACCAATATTTTCAATACATTCAGTTTTGTAAATTTATAGTAAGCGATGATTAACATCTTTAGAAATTACAATTGCGACTCCACCACCTTTGCCATCTCTATCATTCATATAAACATATATGGTAGTTTGAATTCTTAATACTAGTACCACGTTTCCAGGTACCAGACTTTTGCCACGTTTCATATAATAAGGCAACATCTATTTCAAATTGATTTAAAAAGTCGAAAAACTCAATATTTTTATTGCAAAATGATCGTGCATTCCAACAAATTACCTTTACTTTTTTATGCCTAAGCATAATAAACAACCAAATTTATAAATATGCATATGTATATACATACAATTATTTCATTACGTACCTCAGAAAAAAAATAAATAAAAACTGTACATAATGTACACTTTTACATGTCTTGTAAAAATTAATACAAGAACAACAACAAACAAAATAATATTAACAATGTCAGAGATCTATCAAAACAACAACAAATAATATGTATGCTTTTATGCATAGTTATATGCTATTGCTAAAATGCTATATAGTTTGAATTTAAATGATTTAGTTGTATTTATAGAGTGTTAGGTATCTATCTACGAATTTTTTTGTTTTTTTTTCTGTTTTGTGTGAAAAATGAAAACAAATCAAACACTAAAATCAGAGGCCTCGGTGGCCTAATGGGTAAAAGCGTATAAAACACGCTGTAAATACCGAGGGAGTGTGGGTTCAAACCCCACCCACGTCGTAAGAGTAATTCCCCCTTGCGACATGTACAACCACGTCTGAAAAGAAAAGGCTGTGTAATATACTTGTTACATTTATATGGCAGGGAAATGCATTAAAAAAAAAGATTAGTGAGTTCGATCAAAAAGAAGTAGATGATATCGGCAGATGAAAATGCCTCGAATGATCAGGCAGAAGTTGTTTCAATTTCAAAATGTGAAATTTGCTATGTAAATCAAAGGAAAATTGTTATTCAGCCATGCAATCATTTTAAAATGTGTTCCAAATGTTTAGACAAATTGGTTAGAAATAGGCAACAAAATGAATTTGATTTGATGTGCACCTTTTGTAGATGTTTTGTCACTATTCCTTTTAAAGTATTTTGTTAAAAGCATATTAGTGAACATGGATATATTTAAAATACTTTGTTATTTTTAAAAATTTCAAATAAATAATTTGTTTCGTTTTTTTGTTTCTAATATGTTTTATGTAATTTATGTGTCTAAACATATATTTTTCAGGTTACGTAACCTAGCAGCCTAGGTACTTAGGCCTCAAAAAACACTGATGCTCCAGAGATTTGTTTGGAAAGAGAAAGTTTTTTGGAAAAAAAAAAGAAAGTTTTAAAATATTTCTTTTGAGGTTTTTAAAATATTTATTTTGAAAATATTCGGTCACATTCTGGCAGAGTGGCGTTTCTATCTCACCAATAACTCGAATAACTTCTACTTTCAATGCTTCAATGCTTCGAGGATTATCCTTGTAGACCTGTCCTTTCAAATAACCGCAGAGAAAGAAGTCTAACGGTGTCAAATCGCAGGATCTTGAAGGCCAATTCACGTCACCGAATCTGGAAATAACACGGTCTGGAAACCTTGTATGCAGTAATTGCAGTTTTTCTCTGGCTGTATGACACGTAGGCCCATCTTGTTAAAACCACATATACTCAGTATCAATATTTTCCAGTTTTGGCCATAAAAAAGTTATGATCATATCGCGATATCTGGTACCGTTAACTGTTATGGCTTTTCCAGAATCATTTTCGAAAAAGTACGAACCAATCACACGCCCAGACCACATACCTACCAAACAGTATGCGAAAAGATGATTTTTTTTTTAAAAACCGTGGTTTTGTTCCAGTATCCAATTGGCAAAATCCCGTCGCATGGAATGATCTTGTGGCAGCAATTCTTTTGGCAATCGAACTTGGTAGATTTTCAACGCTAAATCTTGGTTCATAATATGCCATGTAGTGAACTCAGAAAGTCCTAATTGTTGTAAACGTCTGGAAATAGGCATGGTGGGATCAGCTGTAATACTATCACTCACAGCACTAATATTTTCTTGTGAATGACCGGCACGAGCATACTGATGTCTTTCTCGATCTTGTACTCCACCAGTTTCTTGAAATTTCCGCACAATATTACCAATTTGTTGCTCAGTTGGACGATTATGTCGACCATAAACATAGCGTAATTTGCGAAATATATTTCTTATAGAACGACCACAAAATAATTCAATAATTTCTACACGTTGTTGTAATGTATACGACTCCATTTTTATAAATCGAAAACCTTCAACTGTCAAAATGACATATAATATGGGTGTTCAATGTTTGAAGTGTGTTACACAGGAGCCTACTTTTGAAAACTCAATTTGAAAAACCCTTATTTAAGTTTTAATAACTAGGAGCTGTTCCCTCTTTTTTGGATTCCGATTTGGAGGTTTTGGAAAAAAGATAACTAAATTTTGTGAAGTTAATATTAATGTTAAAGTGCGAAAGAGCGGCCCAAGCGCGGTGTGTCAAAGATTCCGTCGCTGGGCTTTTCGCTCGCGTATCCACTCGCTCCTTTTCGCTTTCTATAAATTAGCCGTTCGTTTTGGTTACAAAAATATGATTATGAACAACAATCAAAACAATCAAATTTCGTACTAATGTCATAAAAAACATATAATTATATAAAAAATATAATATATATTAGAATATAAATATGTATTACTACATAAATGTATAATAAATATATAAATATATATATATATTTCTAACTAAAACGATAGTTTTATTAAAACAAGTAACTCAGACGATTTTATGATGTTATCTTCTGTTTACAAAAATTGAGACAACATTTAATGCAATTTAAATTAATGATTAAACAAATGGATATATGCTCAGTGAACTTACGCCCCACGATTTATCGCCACAAAATCTTACTGAGACCAACCGCAAATTTTTTCGGCCGCGTGGCTACGCCCGACTAACGCCTGTGTTAATCCGTGCCCGTTGGCGATTCAAAATCAGTGTTTTATTACACTTTTTCCAAAATATTTAAATATATATATATATATATATGTATGTATATGTATAAGTGAGATGCTGTATTAGGATGAATTTTAGAGTTGGATTCAAAATCAGGGCTTCACGCTTTTTCCAGAATATTTATATATTGTTTATATTATTTATATAAATTATATTTATATATTATTTTATACTATTTATATAAATTATATTATTATATGATTTACTATTATATAAATTATTTATATATTATTGCGGGGTTATGACCTGTGGCGTTTTAACACGTCACCAACTTGACCAAATGCACAAAGTATTCAAAGTAAGCAAACGCAGCAAAGAACCGAATTGACGAATTTTCAATTCCGTACTTTGCGTTGAATACTTTGACATTTGATATTTGAATTTTTTACATAAACATTAAAAAAATTTGAATAGGTGGGGAAATTTTAAAATAGGTGGGAATGTGATTTTCTACAATCGATGAATTTGACGATTTCTACAAATGTCCCGAACCCAAAATCTTCTCCTATTTGATACTGAATACAAACATTTGTACGTTATGAGACGTTGTATGTACGTTAAAAGAATTATTATATATAAAATTTCAAAATATTTTTTTAAATTTGTTTCAGAAAAATAATTTCAACAAAAGTCAAAGCAAAAAATACAAAATCATCATTGGGCCAGTATTGACTTTGTTAACTTTGCTTCGTTTTGATACTTTGAAAAAGTATTCAAAGTAAAGGAAGCAAAGTAAGCATTGGGCCATCACCTTAAGCTTTTAATTGGTTTTAATTTAATTAATTATGATTCTTATTTTGTTTTCTTATTTAATTTATCCGGCATAAAGATAAAGCAGATTTGATTAATTTTTTTGTTTATGATACTTGTACTACATATTTAATCAATAATTACATACAAAATCAATAATCAATAAATTATTCCACCGAGTTTTGCCAAGTTGGGATTTCAGAACTTTGTTATTCGTTCACTTAATTTTTAATGATTTTGTTTTTCAAGTAAGAATTTTAAACTTCACAAATTGATAGCAAAATAATTATTGTCCAAATATATGAGCATTTGTTTTCCTTCTTTTTTTTCCGAATTTTATGTTTCTATCAAGACCTAAGTAAACAGGCAAAGAACTGAAAACATATGAATGTAGTTGTGAGAGAATTGCAATCGATTCTCACGTATTGCGTGTATGAAGAATTTAATAATTGATGTGAGTCTCGATTATAGCCATATAAGCGTGTACGAAATTTTAAAGTATGAAAGTAGTCTCGACGTATACTATTACGATATTGAGACAATTTATCTTAAGAAGCTTTTAAAATAAAAAATATAAAAGAAGACAATTTTTTAAATGCATATTTATGAATGAAAATATTATATTTTAAAATATTTTTCTTTAATGAATTATGTAAAAAAGATGCGACTTTAATTTTTTCTTTGGACCAAATTGAATAAAGTAAATGGTTTTTGTGTTATTTCAAGATTTATAGTCGGCCCCCTATTTTTTTCCATAAAACTGCGTGTAAATTTGTTAAAAGCTGGCCCCTTATTAAGCTTTTACTCTCTGCACTTTATGGCCTGATAATTGATGTGAGTCTCGGTTTCATGGTATTGTTATCTTAGAACATAGAGTATAACTAATATTTGATCTGAAATTTATTTTTTATTTTTTAATGATATAACAATATCTTAAAATTTTCTTAATTTTTTAATTTTTCTTCTATTGTTTTGTTGTAATGTTTTTATTTCCCTATCCTTATTTTGAATAGTTTCTCTCAAAAGCCGTAATTCTTCTTTAAACTTTTTGGTTTTTGGACTACAAAGAATAGATTCTTAAGATGTTATGACTATTGTTCGGTTAAAAGAATTTTTCGAATTTTCGTTATTGTTAATTTCATGATCATATGACCTAACAGTTGAAGGGATCTGAAACTCTACCTAGAAAAGCCCATTTAATACAATATAACGTACAAGCAATTTTATTTTAATATTTATTATTTATTTTATTTATTAGTTATTTTATAATTTTCATAATATAAAAATCCATGTTATGCATTTTGATTAAAAGCAAGCTGGAAATGAACATATCAATTTTATGAAAAGCAAGCTGGTCACGTGAGTAAGGTGTTAACTGCAAAATCAAAACAATCAAATTTCGTACTAATGTCATAAAAAACATATAATTATATAAAAAATATAATATATATTAGAATATAAATATGTATTACTACATAAATGTATAATAAATATATAAATATATATATATATTTCTAACTAAAACGATAGTTTTATTAAAACAAGTAACTCAGACGATTTTATGATGTTATCTTCTGTTTACAAAAATTGAGACAACATTTAATGCAATTTAAATTAATGATTAAACAAATGGATATATGCTCAGTGAACTTACGCCCCACGATTTATCGCCACAAAATCTTACTGAGACCAACCGCAAATTTTTTCGGCCGCGTGGCTACGCCCGACTAACGCCTGTGTTAATCCGTGCCCGTTGGCGATTCAAAATCAGTGTTTTATTACACTTTTTCCAAAATATTTAAATATATATATATATATATATGTATGTATATGTATAAGTGAGATGCTGTATTAGGATGAATTTTAGAGTTGGATTCAAAATCAGGGCTTCACGCTTTTTCCAGAATATTTATATATTGTTTATATTATTTATATAAATTATATTTATATATTATTTTATACTATTTATATAAATTATATTATTATATGATTTACTATTATATAAATTATTTATATATTATTGCGGGGTTATGACCTGTGGCGTTTTAACACGTCACCAACTTGACCAAATGCACAAAGTATTCAAAGTAAGCAAACGCAGCAAAGAACCGAATTGACGAATTTTCAATTCCGTACTTTGCGTTGAATACTTTGACATTTGATATTTGAATTTTTTACATAAACATTAAAAAAATTTGAATAGGTGGGGAAATTTTAAAATAGGTGGGAATGTGATTTTCTACAATCGATGAATTTGACGATTTCTACAAATGTCCCGAACCCAAAATCTTCTCCTATTTGATACTGAATACAAACATTTGTACGTTATGAGACGTTGTATGTACGTTAAAAGAATTATTATATATAAAATTTCAAAATATTTTTTTAAATTTGTTTCAGAAAAATAATTTCAACAAAAGTCAAAGCAAAAAATACAAAATCATCATTGGGCCAGTATTGACTTTGTTAACTTTGCTTCGTTTTGATACTTTGAAAAAGTATTCAAAGGAAAGGAAGCAAAGTAAGCATTGGGCCATCACCTTAAGCTTTTAATTGGTTTTAATTTAATTAATTATGATTCTTATTTTGTTTTCTTATTTAATTTATCCGGCATAAAGATAAAGCAGATTTGATTAATTTTTTTGTTTATGATACTTGTACTACATATTTAATCAATAATTACATACAAAATCAATAATCAATAAATTATTCCACCGAGTTTTGCCAAGTTGGGATTTCAGAACTTTGTTATTCGTTCACTTAATTTTTAATGATTTTGTTTTTCAAGTAAGAATTTTAAACTTCACAAATTGATAGCAAAATAATTATTGTCCAAATATATGAGCATTTGTTTTCCTTCTTTTTTTTCCGAATTTTATGTTTCTATCAAGACCTAAGTAAACAGGCAAAGAACTGAAAACATATGAATGTAGTTGTGAGAGAATTGCAATCGATTCTCACGTATTGCGTGTATGAAGAATTTAATAATTGATGTGAGTCTCGATTATAGCCATATAAGCGTGTACGAAATTTTAAAGTATGAAAGTAGTCTCGACGTATACTATTACGATATTGAGACAATTTATCTTAAGAAGCTTTTAAAATAAAAAATATAAAAGAAGACAATTTTTTAAATGCATATTTATGAATGAAAATATTATATTTTAAAATATTTTTCTTTAATGAATTATGTAAAAAAGATGCGACTTTAATTTTTTCTTTGGACCAAATTGAATAAAGTAAATGGTTTTTGTGTTATTTCAAGATTTATAGTCGGCCCCCTATTTTTTTCCATAAAACTGCGTGTAAATTTGTTAAAAGCTGGCCCCTTATTAAGCTTTTACTCTCTGCACTTTATGGCCTGATAATTGATGTGAGTCTCGGTTTCATGGTATTGTTATCTTAGAACATAGAGTATAACTAATATTTGATCTGAAATTTATTTTTTATTTTTTAATGATATAACAATATCTTAAAATTTTCTTAATTTTTTAATTTTTCTTCTATTGTTTTGTTGTAATGTTTTTATTTCCCTATCCTTATTTTGAATAGTTTCTCTCAAAAGCCGTAATTCTTCTTTAAACTTTTTGGTTTTTGGACTACAAAGAATAGATTCTTAAGATGTTATGACTATTGTTCGGTTAAAAGAATTTTTCGAATTTTCGTTATTGTTAATTTCATGATCATATGACCTAACAGTTGAAGGGATCTGAAACTCTACCTAGAAAAGCCCATTTAATACAATATAACGTACAAGCAATTTTATTTTAATATTTATTATTTATTTTATTTATTAGTTATTTTATAATTTTCATAATATAAAAATCCATGTTATGCATTTTGATTAAAAGCAAGCTGGAAATGAACATATCAATTTTATGAAAAGCAAGCTGGTCACGTGAGTAAGGTGTTAACTGCAAAACACTTGACATCAGCTATACGTTTATCACGTGACTCATTAGTAGCCATTGTAACTGGTTCTACTTCATTTAAAACTTATTGCATAATGCGAATGTGTACACAAATATTAAAGTTTTGTGTTATATTATATTGTGTTGTGTTTTGTGTTGTCTGAACATCAATTTGAATACTAAAGCACTTACTTCTTTGACAAGTAGTTCATTATTTGGAAAAACTTTAAGTATAGCGCGTGAAAAAAGTTGCTTCCTAGATCCTAAAGTAACAATGTCCTTAGATAAAAAATGTTCTGAACATACTATGGAACTGCTTTTTGGTGCCGATTATTCTTTCCAATTGCCACTATCCACTTTGATTTAAGCCCTTCATTCTTGGGAAATCTTTAAATCAAAAGAATAAAATATTAAATTTTTGTTGGGAATTATAAATTTATATATTAAAAAAAAATTTTATTAAATATTTAAAAAATGAAAATATGAACAAAGTTTACATTTTTATAATAATAGCACACGTCACTGATACAAACATTTTTTCATCATGGCTTTTGTCAAAATTGCAATTTTTTTTGCATATAAAATAGCATGATTTGTAAATTATTTAGGTTTTACACATTGTATTATTAATTTTATAATTTTTTTATTATGATTGACACTTACCTGTGAAACGATAATCCTATTTTTCGATGTTTTCTAGAATTTTCGCATCCTTCCACAAAACATTTCATTTTAAGACTTTTTTTAAAGAATCGCAAGTTTTCTAACACAAATTTATAAACCTATTTATAATTAAAGCAAAAATGAATCTACAACACTAGTTTAAATTAAACAAAACTTAAATTACTATATAAGATTTGAATTTTAAAAATATTTTATTGCTAAAGATTGTAAATTGTAAACAAATCTAAACAAAACAAAAAAAATAATTTATGTTGTCATGGAAATTTAAATTTTTTTTGACAATAACAGGCACATTTTGGCAATTAAAGTTAAGATTTGGCTTCACTAATTTTTATATACGTATACAGAATTTTCTATTCCTTATACTCTATGTTCTAAGATTGTTATACATAGAGTTTGAATATGAATCATATTCAAATATATGAATGATAATACAATATTGAATTTATAGAGCTACATACATGCATACATACATATGAAGTGTTAGGTATCCATAGCTACGTATGTTTTGTTTTATTTTGTTTATGTTTCTATACAATATAATGTTATTTATTTGTTTAATCCATTCCAAATATTACCCTTTTACAATATTGTATTATATAGGAGTACAACTTTTTACAGAGATTAGATTTATTATTATAATCTTTACGACTGAGAATAAAAAAAGAATGTACAAATGAGGAGAAATATTATTTTGGGTTGAAATTTAATAGTTGAAGGAAAATTAAAAAAAAAACCCTGATAATTTTTTTAGTTTAATTAAAAATTAAATCTAACTTAATCTAGTCTAAATTATCTTATAGTCTCATTTGCATTAAGCTATATTGTTAATTTTAAACAGAGTTTAAATTTCTTATTAATCTGAATTCTATTATTAATTTAAATTCTTATTAATCTGACTCATGGCGCAGTGGTTAAGTCGCCATCTTTGGTTATATCATGCAAGTAAGGTGTTATATACTGCTGCAGGTTGTAATCCACTGATGGCGCTGACTCTGTAGTAAAATAATAATAATCTTAATAATAATACTAATACCAATAATAGTAACCGCTACAGTGACAGTGGGGGTTGCCTTCAATAATTACCTCATGTAGTACTTGTTGTAACTGTTGTGACGGCTTTAGTCACTGTTAGCTAAATAGTAATAATAATAGGCGGATTCATTGTTTCCTTACAGTCCCACTCTCAATTGAATGTTTCCGTATCCATTTCCCATCCTTTCCTATCCCTACTCCCTAGCCAATATACTGCATTCGCAGGTAAGGGTTTCATCCCATTATATTGGCTAAATAAAATAATCCCGCAGCAAATAAAGCTGCATCATCGGCGAAAATAGATAATTGCACATTTGTCGGCCTAGACGCGTCATGGGTAAATAAGTTACATAGAATGGCTCCCAGAACTGACCCTTGTGGAATGCCAGCTGGGATGGTATATGTATTAGATGTTATTGAACCTATATAGATTTTAAATGTTCTGTCACAAAGGAAACTTTAAATTATTTTAATTAAGAAGGAATCAATTCCAATTTTTATTAATTTAGAAATAAGTCCATAATGCCAGACTGTGTCAAAAGCAGAATTTATATCCATAACTAGCATATCAACTGATTAACTGGTAGACATATTAAATTTTATATAGTTTCTTAGACGGAATAGTGGATGTACAGTTGAGTGAGAGTGAGCAGTTCTAAATCCGAAGACCGAATTGCTCATCAGGTAATACATAATTTTTGTCCAAGAAATTATCTAATTAAAATTTGTTAACTTTTTCAAAGATTTTATCATATATGTTTAATAAGCTAATAGGATTATAACTTAGTGGATATTCAGGCGTTTTATTAGCTTTTAGTATGGGAATGATCTTAGCTTTCTTCCAACAATGTAGAAAGTATCCAATTTTTATTTTACACAGTTATTCAGTGTGTTAGTGATGTATTCGACACACTTTTTTTGTAAATTTTTAATGCATACTGTCGGTAAATTATCCAATCCTGACGATTTTTTCTTATTTAAGTTATGTATTATATCGGATATTTCTTTATATTTAATTGTGTAGGGATTAGTAAGAGGTATATCGACAAGTTCTAGAGATGCTTTTACAGACTCACTGGTTTCTTTATCTTCTAAATTTAAAGTGTGCTTACAGTGAAAAGTTCTTGCTAGCAGATTGTCTTTTTCAACAGTTGTAAAATATTTAGCATTATTTTCCTTTAGTACAAGTATAGTTCTATTTTTGTTTTTAATAATTTTACATAAGTTCCAGAACGGTTTAGAATTTTTATTTAAGGATTTTAATTTATTGTTCCAGCTAATATTTTTTTGAAAAGTCCCCCTCTTTTACAGCTCCAAAAGCTATTTCTTTTAAATCGCCACCTGTAAGAAACGTATCTGGTATTCTGGATAGTCTAAGTAAATCGTTTTTGAAACTGTTTTTTAATATTTTTTTTCACCTGAATCGTTGAATTTATTATTCGGTTTAAAATTTGGGGCACTATTGCCTGGAAAGTATACTGAGTATAGTTTCAATGCTTCATTATCATTAATTTTCAATATATTCAGTTTTGTAAATTTGTAGTAAGCGATGATTAACATTTTTAGAAATTACAATTGCGACTCCACCACCTTTGCTATCTCTATCATTTACTAGTACTAGGCTTTAGCCACGTTTTACATAATAAGGCAACATCTATTTCAAATTAATTTAAAAAGTCGAAAAACTCAATATTTTTATTGCAGAATGATCGTGCCAACAAATTATCTTTATTTTTTTGTGTCTAAGCATAATAAACAACCTTATTTATAAATATGTATGTATATGTATGTACATATGTAAAAAAAAAAAATAAAAAAAAACTGTACATAAGCACACTTCTTGTAAAAATTAATTACAAGAACAACAAAATAATATTAACAATGTCAGAGATCTATCAAAAAAACAACAAGTAATATGTATGCTTTTATGCATAGTTATATGCTATTGCTAATATGCTATATAGTTTGAATTTAAATTATATAGTTGTATTTATAGAGTGTTAGGTATCTATCTACGAATTTTTTTGTTTAATTTGCTTTTTTTGGTTTTTTGTTCTGTTTTGTGTGAAAAATGAAATCAAAACAAACACTCAAATCAGGTCCCTCGGTGGCCTAGTGGGTAAGAGCGTATAAAGCACACTGTAAATACCGAGGGAGTGTGGGCTCGAACTTCGAAGCTCACACACATCGTAAGAGTAATTCCCCCTTACAACATGTACAGCCGCGCCTGAAAAGGAAAGGCTGTGTAAAGTCCTTGTTGCATTTATGTGGGAAATGCACTAAAACAAAAAGAAAGAAAAACACTAAATAATACCATACCTCTAATATGAATCATATACGTATGTATGTATGTACATAGAATAGAAAATAGATTATACGATATTGTATAGAATATCTGTACATATATGTAGATATATGTGCATACATACATATTTATATAATGTACATACATATGCACATTTTCATTGTATGAGATTTTTTGAGTTCTTACAGACAAATTGTACATTTTGTAAAAATAAATTAAGCTAAAATATGGAATGAGTATTCGTGATTATTCTAATAAAAATTCGTATTTTTACTTTAAATACTTGAAAAAATTGTATGCTTTTATAATATATAGGGTTTTCCAATTTGAGTGATATGATTTCTTTTCAAAAAAAAAAACACACTAATTGTTAAGGAAATTCAAATGCTTTTTATTTAATGTGAAGTACAATCGATACAATTAAGTTCTGAATAAAACGTCATTCAAATGGCCTCCACGACTTCTTTTGCAGGAACGAATTCGATGAACCCAATTTTCGAACACTTTTTCCACTAAATCAAGTCGTATGTCATGAATAGCACGTTCAATATTGACTTCTTGACTTCAAGAGAGTCTGGTTTATTGCTAAAGACCAATGACTTCAAATAACCCCACAAAAAATAGTCTAATGGTGTTAAATCAGAACTTCTTGAAGGCCATTTAATGACACAATTTCTTGAAATAATCGAATCTCCAAACTTTTCTCGTAATAATTCGGTTGTTGCACGTGCTGTGTGGCACGTAGCCCCGTCTTCTTGGAACCAGATGTTGTCAAGATCAACTTCTTTCAATTTTGGCCATAAAAAGTTGGTTATCATCGATCTATACCGCTCTCCATTGACAGTAACGGTGTGACCAGCTTCATTTAGAAAGAAGTACGGACCGATGATTCCACCAGACCAAAAACCACACCAAACTGTCAATTTAGGTGAATGTAATTGTTGTTCATGAATAATTTGTGGATTTTCTTCTCACCAGAATCGACAGTTTTGTTTATTTACCGCACCACTCAGATGAAAGTGAACCTCATCGGAGAAGATGATTTTTCCTAAAAACTCGTTATCGTTTTCAAGTTGTTCCAAGACAAAATAAGCAAATTCACGACGTTTACGGTGGTCCATGATAAAATTGTAAACATTACTGAATACAATGAAAGAAAAATAACATACTGCAAATGGCCGAAACGTCACTTAGAAATCATATCACTCAAATTGGAAAATCCGTTATATTGAAAATTAAAGTTTCTAATCTAACCAAAAAATTATATATATGTATGTATGTTAGAAAATTAAAATATTAAGCTCAAGAAAATAAACAAACTGTACTAGAGTAGACTGCAGAGTGCAGACTGTAGAGTAAAGAGTTTTCGGATAAGTGTTTCGATAAGACATTTATGGAAAGTGGAAACTTATGTATGAACTTATAAATAAAAAAATTGTATTTTATGCATTTATGTAAATATAAAAATACTGATTCTTATAAAACTCAAAAATCTCAAAAAATTACCTTGTTAGTCAATTGCTTTCTACTGTAAAAAAAATTTGAAAAAACTGCAACTCAGATTTTACCAATAGATCGCAGCCAAATTTAATTGCGAATTCAGCTGCAGATAAGGAACGAAGTATTTTCCAGTACCTGATATTAATTTTATTCTAAGTTTTATTTCTGTCTTGTTGAATATTGAGTGGTTGCAAGAAGACTGTTGAGATCGAACAGTCGAAAAAAAGTTCAGGCAAAAGACAAAGTTAGGGCTTAACTATTTTTAATTTGTGATAAGTAATAAATAAAATAAGGTAAGTTAATCGAATATTTTCAAATACTTAATAAATATGTATGTATACAATAAAAAAATTAAACTAAATTTTAAAATTATATAAAAAGTTACGTAATTAAAATAAAATTATAATGTAATTGCAGTACTTTCATTTATAAAAATAAATTATAAAGCTTGACTTTAAAAATGAGTAAAAAGTAATGTATCGGTATAGGTTACCAACTTTACACGTGATTGCTTGTTTTACGCCATTTCAGCTTTAAAGCAGTTTATCTACGTACTATGCTTATTACCTATGTACATATATAATAATTGTGCGTGTAACATATATTTAATATTACGTAGGTATTATGTTTATCTTATACATACATATGTATATCTAAAACTTAAAAAAATTATATAATTTCAATGTCAAAATTTAGGTTTAAAGGAGCCAATTATTTTTTAAACAGAAATATTTTCCATATAACTAAAACTAATATTTTAAATTGTGGTAAATCTAAAAATTATAATTTTCACTAATTTAGTAATAAAGTTAAATACATTATGTGTTTTTTTTTTGGGACTAGAGAGAAGTAATTAATACCAAACCAATTTTCAATTACGACTTTGTGGCGCTGGCGCATTGCAATGTAATACATATTAACTTTTTTTTCTTTATGTATAAGGAATTCATGTTATGTAATTATGTTAAATTAGTTGTATAAGTTTATTTTAATCAGTTTTAAATGAACGACTTTGTGAAATTTTAAGTGAAAAGCAATTTTCGAACCCAATTAACTGTACATAATTAACTATCTTCTAGAAATCAATACTTGTAACGGCTAACGCATACGAATATTTACTATTTATGTTGTACATACATACATATGTGGAACCGGAGTCCGGAACGATTTCGTTTTATATTTATACCATTTAGTTTGGGTATTGAAAAAAAGTATGAAACGAAGAATAAGTAAGTAACAAGTTCCATTTTCCATATAAATATTAAATGCTAAATTCTAGTATGGAGTATAGCTTGGCCGTTAAATCTATTGATTCTAGTTAATAGAAGATAACGAATTATGCACATTAAATATTGTTTCGAAATTGCTTTTCACTTAACTAAAATTTTATCTCATTAGACACAACGTACATACATATGTACATAATATAAAGTATTTATGCAATAGTTTCTTTTTTTGTTTAATAAAAACGAAAGTATTAAGTGACAATATAAATATATTTCTTGTATCTAATAATATGAATATGTATTTAAAAAAAATAAAATTTAAGGTTAAAAATAAATAAATAAATGTGCGTAAATAAGAAATGTATCACTTTTCAAGGCAAATTGTAATGTAATTTTGTATTACCTTGCCTGCTTATCCGTTCAAGAATAATAAATATATAATGCAGCTCTTAGTCTTATAGATTCGTAAATTTAATTTTTGCCATATATATGTATGTATATACATGTATGTATTCTAAAAAAAAGAATTTCATTTATCTTTTAATTGAAAGAGTTTTAACACGTAAAAATAATTTAGATTTAGAAAAGGTTTTTTTTTTAAACAGTATATTTTGTTATTACTTTTTCAAGTTAATTTAACAAAAAAAAAAACATTTAAGCAAAATAAGTTTGATTTGCGATATTTGATAACATAACATAACTTTTAATATCCATTTACATTAATTTGACACTTTATTTAGTCTAATACATAGATATATTAATATATCTATGGTTTTAATACATTTATATTTTATAAGTATCATACATCGGGCATACACTTGTGCATATTAAGCACATATGTACGTATGTAATATGCACTTATATCTACATATATTTAATTAATCTGTTAATATTAAATTTTTAAAAACTTAAAACAAAAATTACTTTAAAATTTATATTTCCAGATCATGGGTGGAGGTTTAGCAGATCCAGTTGCTTTCTTAAAAGACTTTGCAGCAGGTGGTATTTCCGCTGCAATTTCAAAGACAGCTGTTGCCCCAATTGAACGTGTAAAACTACTTTTACAAGTACAACATATTTCAAAACAAATTACCAAAGATCAACAATACAAAGGTATGATTGATTGCTTTGTACGTATCCCAAAGGAACAAGGTGTTCTTGCATACTGGCGTGGTAATTTAGCTAATGTTATTCGTTACTTTCCAACTCAAGCCTTAAACTTTGCATTCAAGGATAAATATAAGCAAGTAAGATATCTTTTTAAAGGCTACATAAAGGCAAAAATCAAAAAAAAAAAATGTTTTTGCATAGGTTTTCTTAGGAGGAGTAGACAAAAACACACAATTTGGTCGCTACTTTGTTGGTAATTTAGCATCTGGTGGTGCTGCTGGTGCTACCTCATTATGCTTTGTTTATCCCTTAGATTTTGCCCGTACAAGGTAAGTTTTTCAAATAACATAATATGGAAATAATAACAAAGTACATATTAAGATTGGCTGCTGATATCGGTAAAAGTGGTGCTGAACGTGAATTCAGTGGTCTTGGTAATTGCTTAAGCAAAATTTTCAAAACAGATGGTATTGTTGGTTTATACCGTGGATTCGGTGTTTCCGTTCAAGGTATTATTATTTACCGTGCCGCTTATTTCGGTTTTTATGATACAGCACGTGGCATGCTCCCTGACCCCAAAAACACACCAATTTATATCAGTTGGGCCATTGCTCAAGTAAGCTAAAATTAAACTAAAATTTGATAAAAATTTATAGTCAATTATTTTGAATTATAGGTCGTTACAACAGTTGCTGGTATTGTATCATATCCATTTGATACAGTACGTCGTCGTATGATGATGCAGTCAGGGCGTAAGAAGACAGAAATGATTTACAAAAGTACTTTACATTGCTGGGCTACTATTTCCAAGACGGAAGGTACCTCAGCGTTCTTCAAAGGAGCTTTTTCAAATGTTCTTCGTGGTACAGGAGGTGCGTTCGTACTTGTACTTTATGATGAAATCAAAAAAGTACTGTAATTTGCTAAAATAAAATAAAATTAATTAATGACGTTTAAATACAATTAAAAAAGTTTTTTAAAATATAAGTAGTGAAAAAACAGTTACAGCTTTGATGTGGAATTAAAAATATTTAAAATTTGTGGTTATTATAGGATATAGAACGTAGTTTAATGTACGTTAACGAGGGATTTTTTTTAATTTAGGCTTTCATTAACAAACAATAATTTCATTTTAGGGTCTGTTAAAAATACGTTTTTACATATTAAAAAAATCAGAGGAAAAAAAAATCATAAAATATGAAGTTTAGTTTCAATAACTTTCTACAAAATATATTCATGTTTATTAAAAATGTCAAATATCGTTTAAATCTATCGTCTATCCCTCTGTTCACACTTAGGTGCATTCTTCAGTTGTAACTTCATTTTCTTTCCCACATCCTCGATTCTCCTAAAAAAAAGCTTTAAAACGAATTTATGCGAAAAAAAACGACGAAAAAGTAGTTGCAACTTTTTCAACCAAAATTTAGCGGTTGAACCAATTGCAAGTCACTAATACATGTAAAACAGTAATAAAAAATTTTATCAGGTCAAAAAAAAATTTATGGTATACGCCATAATCTACATTAATTTTTAGAAGGCGTGGACATTGAGAAAGGAGAGCTTAATAGTAGTCCTTTTTTTCAAAAAAAATACACGTAGTCTTTGGAAAAAAATAGTAGTCCTCCTGGAAATCTTGAAATAACACAAAAACTAGATTTTTTTTAATTTCGTCCTAAGGGAGCATTAAAGTTCCATCTTTTTTACGTTTTTTAGTAAAAAGAAATTTTTAAAAATTTTAAATTTTCATTCACAAATATGCATTTTGAAATAAAGTAATTAATTTACAACAAAACAATATTAAAAAAAGTAAAAACCAAAAAAAAAATCAATATTTTACAACCGGATAGTAATAATAGATCTTGAGTGGCCAAAAATGAAAAATAACATGACGGTTGTATCCCAACTATATATAGGTACCTTCATATCAAAAAGGTTAATTTGGTCAATAATAATATTTAATTTTTTGCGTTTTTCAATATCGTTCAATATTTTGAAATTGTTTTGTTTCTGTATTATCTGTCAAATAGGTAACAGATCGTTATTAATTATTATTATAAATTTAAAATTACATTTAAAGTAATTATTTTCTATTAAAATATATAAAATAATATTATTTTGGCGTGTATATAATTTCCAGTATTTTAAATTTATTTTTTTACTAACATTTAAAACTGAATTAGAGAAATTTAAAATTATATCAGCATCGCGTAAGTTTTTATCATTCGTTTTTATTAAATTTACCAAGTAATTGGTGAAAATACTTGGAACTGCATCTGGTATTAAACGCGGACTTATCATTATTTAATTTAAAACACGATTCTGAAAAATGCAATTTACATATGGAACTATAAACTGTTGGTTGCCAGTCTGATCTTTGTACAAGGCTCTTTTAAGCTTCTCAAAGGCTCTTTATCCAGAAATTCAAAAGTAGCTACAGATATCGTGCTATTATTATAATTGGATTTACACCCAACAACCGAACATTCTCCACCCACTTTATTTAAGGAAATTATTAAAAAAGGCAATATTAGGCACTAAATAATTGAATTAATTTTTTTAAATAGGTATTCATACAATAAAATCTTTCAAAAATAATAATTTAATTCAAAAATTTAGCTTTATAAAAATATGACTACATAAAATAAAATATTACTAAAATTTAGAGTTATTTAAAATAAAATATTAATTTTTTTTCTAATACATACTAGTAATAGTATTACAATTTAAAATTTTATTCATAAAAAGATTATTCTATTTCATGTAAGTACATGAAATATTGCTGAAAGATATGATTTGAATGTTAATTTTTTTATTGACATAAAGAAAAAACTTCAAACTTTATTTTTATATAAATTTTATAATTTTTTAATATAATTAAAAATATAAAAACTTAGTTTGAACTAAAATATATTTACCAAATTTGCAGTACAGTCTATTAGAAAGCTTTAAAATTATTATAGGTTATGTTCACTAATTTATTATAAATGTGTACTCCAAGACCGAGATTAATATCAATTATCAGGCCACGAAGTGCAGAGAGTAAAAGCTTAATAAGGGGTCAGCTTTGAACAAATTTACACGTAGTCTTATGGAAAAAAATAGGGGGCCGACTATAAATCTTGAAATAATACAAAAATCATTTACTTTATTCAATTTGATCCAAAGAGAAAATTAAAGTCGCATCTTTTTTACATAATTCATTAAAGAAAATATTTTAAAATATAATATTTTCATTCATAAATATGCATTTAAAAAATTGTCTTCCTTTAAATTTTTTATTTTAAAAGCTTCTTAAAGTTCTTAAGATGTGAGTCTCGTGAAAGTCGATGAGAGTGTTTTTATAGTACTGGTAACAAAAAAAGTTTTAATGACAATTTTGATTTTAAATTAACTTAGTAAAAATTTTTATTAAATTTTAAAAATAAAAAATTATTAACTGAAATATAAGTTATTATGAAATAAGCAATAATTAAATAATATTTATATAAGTAATAATTTATAATATCTAAAAATTTTTCCCATTCCCACACCACCTGTGAGGTAGGGAATATGGAGCGTTTTTTTTAAAGTGGTGTTCTCAATAGGCCTAATCCACTGAATTCTAAAAAAAACAGTGTAATATTTATGAATAAATAATAAGTAGAAACAAAAATATTAATAAAAAAACAATAAATAAAAAAAATATCACAAAATTCAAAATTAACAAAATATCACGAAATTAAAAAATATCACAAAAAATTATATAACCCTCCTTAGTTATGAAATATTTTTAATTTGCGATTTTGTCTATTAGATTTTAATATGTCATTTTCCCGTTTTGTGTAATTATTTAATAAATAAGGGTGTTCAAAATTGAGGTATCATTTTAATTTTAATAAAAAAAGACTTTTTTTTTGAAATATTAAATATATTTTTATTTTAATTTATTACAAATAGGTTCCGGTTAATAATGAAAAATTATGTCGGCCAAGTGGCCCTCTCTACTACTTCGGCAGGCTTCCAATCTTTTACCAAAATTCTGAATCACGTTGTTCAATAAACTGTTCTCAATGGTTGAAATCTGCTCGATAATGTTGTTTTTAAGCTCTTGAATTGTTGTGGGATTATTGCTGTACACTTTCGATTTCACAAAACCCCACATAAAAAAATGCAACGGTATCAAATCGCACGATCTCGGTCGCCACATCACTCCTCCTCTACGAGAAATAATGCGATCTTCGAACTTTTCCTTCAAAAGATCCATTGTTTCTCTTGCTGTGGGGCAAGTGGCACCGTCCTGTTGAAACCACATATTCTCTACGTCCAAATCATCAATTTCCCGCCACAAAAAGCTTCGGATCATCTCCCTGTAGCGATTTCCATTGCGATTGCATTTGCGTTTTCAAAAAAATATGGTCCGAGGATTCCTGCTGACTAAACCGTAACTTTTTGTGGATGTACTGGTTGCTCTAAGATAACCCTTGGATTCTCTTCACCCCAAATGCGGCAATTCTGTTTATTGACGTAGCCATTGAGCTGGAAATGAGCTTCGTCGGTGAAGATTATTTTGTTAAAAAAATTCTCATTTTCTTCTTGTTTTTCGATTGCCCAAGAAACGAATTGCCGACGTAATGCATGGTCAGTTGGTTTTAATTTTTGCGCCAGCTGGATCTTATAAGCCTTTAAATGGAGATCACGATGCAAAATGTTGAATAATGTGCATGGTTTGATGTTTAATTGCTGCGAACGATGACGAATGGAAGTTTTTGGATCTTCTTCAACACTTCTGCTCACAGCTGCTACATTCTCGGTTGAACGGCAACTACGTTGATAAATGTTGCCTCTGTTATTAAGAACAGATCCAGTTTCTAGAAATTTATCAACCATCAGCTTGATGGCACGATTTGTTGGAGCATTTTCTCTACCAAATTTTGTTCGAAATTTCCTAATTACATCTTGAAAACTTTTACCATTTTAAAAAAATGTTGTAATAACAAAAACACGTTGTTCCTTCGTGTAATGTTCCATATTAACTAACCGGAATGTATTTAGAATATACCTAAAGAAAGCTCGTATAAAAATTCCAGGTAGCAAAAAAATGGCGGCAAAATCAAAATGATACCTCAATTTTGAACACTATATTTGCAAATGTTTTACTTATTTAGAAAAAAATTATGCGGCTACTATTCCCGCATTTACACGTCGATTCCAAATCAATGTCATTCATGCCTAAACAAAGACTATTTAACGTCAGTTCAATTAGTATTCTTTTTTGATTACTTTGCTCAAAGAAATTTATTTTTAAATTTATTTCCCGTAAAATCTCCTAAAAAATTGCTGTCATATGAAATAAAACATAATTTGTCTGATCCGTCGGTAAAGAAAGACCCCCTCTGTTAAGTTCGTCAAAGTAAAATTGCACCCAGCTAGAGAACGATATAAACGGAATCTATTTTCTAAAGAATCAGTTTGTAATTTGCCTAATAAAACATAGTCCATTTGAAGCTCCGTTAAGGATAGATGAACTAAATCTATTAATGTTTTAGTAGTGAATACTAAAGCATTGAAAGTGTCTTTCGAAAATTTATTTTTATTATCATTTGTGAAATAATTATCATTTTGTAAAAAATATAAAATAATATTAGTTTCATTTTTATATCTGTATATTCACATTTTAGACCAGCCATTCACATTGATTATTTTATCAATATTTGAAACTAAATTAGTAAAACTTAAAATTAAATCACTAGCGTGAGAAGTTTTTGCATTATTATTTGATAAAGCTACCGGATAATTAGGGAAAATACTTGGAACAGCATCTGGCAATAAGCGGTGCCGTTTACCAATATTAGAAAAACACGATTCTGCGAAATGCAGAGAAATGCAAACATATGTAACTACATACCGAAGGTTGCCAATTTGGTTTGGATATTCCTTTTATCCACAATGTTCTATAAGGTTCTTTGTTGGGAAATTGAAAAGCTGGAACCTTTTTCACACTAGGAAAATAATTGGATCTACATCGAGACACCGAACATTTTCGAACCATTACAGAATATATTAGAAAACTTTATATGTATAAAAAATAAAAAAGGGCTATATAAAAAAATAAGATAAAATAAGACAAAAAAATATAACAACTTATAAAGAACAAAAAAACTGTAAATACAAAATTATAAAACTAATTTAACATAAAAAACAAACAAAACTAATTATAATAAGTAATAACTACTTAATTATATCTTATAAAAAAAAATTTAAAATTACTTATATCTCCTAATCCACTACTTTTTTTTATGGAGTGTATCAAAATATTTAATAATTTGCTTACCAGAATTTGTGAATCCCTTTTTTTATGTGCTCGAAATATGGCTGAAAAATACGAGTTGAAAATTAATTTTCTTACAAGAGGAAGAATTTCATTTTTAATTTGTTAAAAATTTCATTTTTAACAATTTTCATTACGAGTTTTCGTTATGAAATATTCCCCAAAATATGTCGAATTTTACATGAAAATGAAATGGAATGGCATTTTTCCTACAACATATCAAAAAATTAGCTTTCAACTCGTAATTTTAACTTAATATTTAATAAAATTACTTTTAGGTCTTTTTTAACATATCAAAAAATTAGCTTTCAACCCGTAATTTTAACTTAATATTTAATAAAATTACTTTTAGGTCTTTTTAGATATTTTTTTCCGCTTGCTTTTGTAGTAGAAGAGAATTTTTTTTCAAAAAATAAGAGTGGGATTGAAATTTTTATTTGAAAGCTTTTAACCATAACCTAAAATTTATATAAAAATTGTATGTGAAATGGGTAAGTACTTTTATTATCAAATTTTTCAGAGTTTTAAAATTTTTAATTTTATTTAAACATTTTAAAAATGTCATATAATTAAAATTTAGAATTTTTTCTTTCCTCTTGTAAGAAAATTAATTTTCAACTCGTATTTTTCAGCCATATTTCGAGCACATAAAAAAAGGGATTCACAAATTCTGGTAATCAAATTATTAAATATTTTGATACACTCCATAAAAAAAAGTAGTGGATTAGGAGATATAAGTAATTTTAAATTTTTTTTTATAAGATATAATTAATTAGTTATTACTTATTATAATTAGTTTTGTTTGTTTTTTATGTTAAATTAGTTTTATAATTTTGTATTTACAGTTTTTTTGTTCTTTATAAGTTGTTATATTTTTTTGTCTTTTACCTTATTTTTTTATATAGCCCTTTTTAATTTTTTATACATATAAACTTTTCTAATATATTCTGTAATGGTTCGAAAATGTTCGGTGTCTGGATGTAGATCCAATTATTTTCCTAGTGTGAAAAAGGTTCCAGCTTTTCAATTTCCCAACAAAGAACCTTATAGAACATTGTGGATAAAAGCAATATCCAAACCAAATTGGCAACCTTCGGTATGTAGTTACATATGTTTGCATTTCTCTGCATTTCGCAGAATCGTGTTTTTCTAATATTGGTAAACGGCACCGCTTATTGCCAGATGCTGTTCCAAGTATTTTCCCTAATTATCCGGTAGCTTTATCAAATAATAATGCAAAAACTTCTCACGCTAGTGATTTAATTTTAAGTTTTACTAATTTAGTTTCAAATATTGATAAAATAATCAATGTGAATGGCTGGTCTAAAATGTGAATATACAGATATAAAAATGAAACTAATATTATTTTATATTTTTTACAAAATGATAATTATTTCACAAATGATAATAAAAATAAATTTTCGAAAGACACTTTCAATGCTTTAGTATTCACTACTAAAACATTAATAGATTTAGTTCATCTATCCTTAACGGAGCTTCAAATGGACTATGTTTTATTAGGCAAATTACAAACTGATTCTTTAGAAAATAGATTCCGTTTATATCGTTCTCTAGCTGGGTGCAATTTTACTTTGACGAACTTAACAGAGGGGGTCTTTCTTTACCGACGGATCAGACAAATTATGTTTTATTTCATATGACAGCAATTTTTTAGGAGATTTTACGGGAAATAAATTTAAAAATAAATTTCTTTGAGCAAAGTAATCAAAAAAGAATACTAATTGAACTGACGTTAAATAGTCTTTGTTTAGGCATGAATGACATTGATTTGGAATCGACGTGTAAATGCGGGAATAGTAGCCGCATAATTTTTTTCCAAATAAGTAAAATATTTGCAAATATTTTATTAAATAATTACACAAAACGGGAAAATGACATATTAAAATCTAATAGACAAAACGCAAGTTAAAAATATTTCATAATTAAGAAGGGTTATATAATTTTTTATGATATTTTTTAATTTCGTGATATTTTGTTAATTTTGAATTTTGTGATATTTTTTGTATTTATTGTTTTTTTATTAATATTTTTGTTTCTACTTATTATTTATTCATAAATATTACACAGTTTTTTTTAGAATTCAGTGGATTAGGCCTATTGAGAACACCACTTTAAAAAAAACGCTCCATATTCCCTACCTCAAAGGTGGTGTGGGAATGGGAAAATTTTTTAGATATTATAAATTATTACTTATATAAATATTATTTAATTATTGCTTATTTCACAGTAACTTATATTTCAGTTAATAATTTTTTATTTTTAAAATTTAATAAAAATTTTTACTAAGTTAATTTAAAATCAAAATTGCCATTAAAACTTTTTTTGTTACCAGTAGTGTACTATAAAAACACTCTCATCGACTTTCACGAGACTCACATCTTAAGAAGCTTTTAAAATGAAAAAATTAAAGGAAGACAATTTTTTAAATGCATATTTATGAATGAAAATATTATATTTTAAAATATTTTCTTTAATGAATTATGTAAAAAAGATGCGACTTTAATTTTCTCTTTGGATCAAATTGAATAAAGTAAATGGTTTTTGTATTATTTCAAGATTAATAGTCGGCCCCCTATTTTTTGCCATAAGACTACGTGTAAATTTGTTAAAAGCTGGCCCCTTATTAAGCTTTTACTCTCTGCACTTCATGGCCTAATAATTGATGTGGGTCAGACATCTTACAATTGCAATTGCACTACAGTGTGAACACGGGCAATCATTTTTCTTGGTATTACGAAGTATTACAAAACGATATACGATAAACTTAAATCTAACGGAAAAGCTTTTTTAAGTATGACATAAAATACATGAACAATATTCGGAAATTTCAAATTTATTTGAAAGATTTAGACAGTTTTGTTTTTAAAAAAATTATAAAATGCTATGTGCTGAGTTTTTGCTTTTTTATTTTTCAAATAATTTTATGTTTCTTTACTTTTTTTTTAAATACTTACATTTTTCTAATAAAAAATTTTTTAAATCGTTACCTATCGTAAGTAAATTGGTAAGATAAAAATTTTACCAATTTACTTATTTACTTAGCTAATTGGTAAAAAACACAGAAAACGATACCTTTTGACATCTGTAATAGTAAATTTAAAAAACTCATACAAACTTAAAAACTTTTCTGATAAACGCTAAAGGTATAAACAGAATGATGTTGATTTTCCGCAGCGGAATTTCAAAATTTAAATCGCCCCTGTGTATTTAAATTTATGAGCCCACATCGATGTCGGAATTTTCATGTCATTTTTATTTCTATTTTTGCCGCCGGCGGAAAAAAGTGACAATCGATTTTTATTCGATGACAACTTTTTTTATTGTTGTAACATAATGACATTTAGAAATTAAATTACTATTTTTTTTTAATGCATTTCTCTGCCACATCAATGTGGACAGGAAATTGCACAGTCTTTCCTGTTCAGGCGTGACTGTAAATGTCGTAAGGGGGAATAGCTCTTACGACGTGTGTGGGATTCGAACCCACACTCCCTTGGTGTTTACAGCGTATTTTATACGCTCTTACCCGCTAGACCACCGAAGCCCCACAATTTATTGTTTAACAGGATGGAAGAAATTAGAGAAACTAATAAAGGAAGTAATTGTGGGTAGTTATTTATAATTTAAAACACCCACATTAAAAAATTACCCACATTACACCCACATTTATAATTTAAAACACCCACAAACAAAATATAATAAAAAAAGACAGAAATAAATTAAAAGAAAAAATATTCAATGTCGTTAATTTGAAAAAATGTTCTTCATCTTTTTCTTTCATTTGTAAAAAGCCTTTGTTAAAAAATCCTTCTTCACCAGTCTCATTAATTTCTCTTACATACCATCGTTGTTTAAATTATTTTTGCATTTCAGTAACAATTACAACAATTAAAACTATTTTCAAAATTTTTAAAAGCTTCAATTTTTGAATTTACCTTGTTTATAATTTTTGTAAAATAATAGATTTGACATTAACAGCTGATTCCGCCACAGCTGTTTCCGACATTATTGTTTAAGCGACGGAATTCCGTTACCGTTGCGCGTTGTCGACATTTTTCTGTTTATACCTTAAAGCTTTCTTTTTAAATACGTTAAACGATAAGTAATGACATACGTAATAACGTAATAGATATAGAGAATTTTTATTGTTAAATATCGTATATCGGAAGAAATTTGACAGTTGTAATATACATGAAAATCTTTTAGGTAAATTTAAAGATTTGAACACAGTAAACAAAAAGTATTGACCAATGGCCATCAAATAAAAGAACTATAAATTTTTGTATTTTTTTTTCACAATAAGAACACCTGGCCTCTGGCCTCTGTGAAGCAAACTTGTATCTGATTTAACATATGTTTAACATTGACATTGAACAATTTACATTAGGGATGTTTAGTTAATAATAATCCTCAGACAAAATCGACGGCGTGACGTTGTGTATATGATGTGTATGAAGACCACCAATATACTGCAGGTCTGGTAGGCTACTATCCATGTATTGCTACTTACGCTAAATGTAAGTAGCATGAGCAAAAATGTCATCATGTAGAACGCATATAGTAAATTTGCGGATTCGTAAGTAGCACCAGTGGTAAGTGCATTAAAAATTTAAAGTATCACTTGTTAGTTAAAATATCAATTTAAAAAATTTTGATCTTTGCGATTTTATGATTATTTGGTGAAAATTAAGTGGTATGAAAAATGCATTGGGTCCAGAGTGTATACATATATTATAAAGAACTTGCCGACTGTACTTAATGTCTTTGCCACATAGTTCTGCTGCAGCTGAACGTCAATTTGCTGACTTTAATTTAATTAAAACTAATTTCTATATAATTCTATATATAAACTGATTTCTATCGTCTTAATATTTTAGAAATTAATTACATGATGGCTGCCCATTAAAATTATATAGAATAAATAATTAATAGTACATAAAAAATGTATTAATAAGAAACAATACGTTTCTATGATTTTTTTTGTTTTTGTGATTTCTTATTGATACCAAACATTTTTGGCACAATGTATACGTAATGCAACTCAAGCAATTAGATCCAAACTACTTCTCCAATCTTTCTGATTTTTATCTCAAATGACTCCTTTAGGTGTTTTTAATTAATAAATATCCTTTTTTTTTTGTAAAAGTTTATTTTTGTATTTATTTTTAATTTTCAATTTCTGTAAATTCCATATAAATGAAGTAATTTTATTTAAATGGCCGCAATCATTTTCCGATCTTAAGGCATTTTTGACAGCTGCTGTCATAGTACAATTTTTTAAAATAATTTTAAAATTTTCTTTAAAATGATAATTCAAAAGGGTTGTACAAGAAATTTATGAAAATTATTGTACATAAAAATTTTTTTTTACCTAAGTGCTATGATAGGTTTTTAGGTTGTATAAAATAGGTATAGGACACTTTTGTGGTAAAAATGTAAGAAAAATAATTTAAATTTTTCTAAATGATAAAATAAAGATATTAACTATAATCTATATATGTAACTATAATAACCAACTATAAAAAATATTATTTTCATATAAAACAGTTAATAATTTTACAATTTCAATATAAAAATGTCAAAATATATATTTAACATTTTCAATATACTGTCAATATTTTCATTTTTTGTATAAAATAAAAATTTTGCATTTACATATAAAAATTACTAAAAATGTTGGCAGTTACGTTTAGAATCAATTGAACATTGAAATAAATTATAAAATATGTTTATTTTATCATTTAAAAATGTTTAAAATAATTTATTTACATGTTTAATATAAATATGCCAATAATTATTTACTTTATGTAAATTTGAGTTATCTGTAACTACCTAAATATTTTTTGTACAACTCTTTCTTTTTCATTATTTAAAAATTCCATTTGATTTTTACATAAATTGTACAATGGCAATTCTTTTCATTTATGTATATACTAAATATTATAAGAATACATTAAACGTCGAACTGTCAGTCGACCATTAGGCATTATTTGCATAACAAAAATGTCGATTTTTGTATGAAAAAAATAAATTTTTTTTTCGCGAAAAATAAAGCACAACAGTTCAGTTTTTCGGTAAATTTAGATTCTAACGGTAAAGGTTTATCGAATTTTGGCCAATTTGAGGAAGCTCCGGGCACGTGGCCTTTTTTTTCGCTGAGTTACATGTCGTATACATGCCCCGAATATTTTTCTAATTTGTAAATTTTCTTTAATAAATACGAATAAATTAAATTTTTTCTTATGTAAATAAAAATTTGTACTTTGTAAATGTACTAATTATCTTAATACAAGTGTTGCGTCCTGGGCAGCCGTCAACCTAAAAAGAGATTGAAAACAGCCCCAAAGAATCATTAATAAAAAAATAAAGGAAATACTTATCTAAAATCATCCTGAGTTACACCGTCCAGGATCTTAACATCTATGGAACCAACCATCAACACCTGAAAATAAATTAATCATTATTTTTGTATTGTATTTAAACTTACCAATAATAATCCAAATTTTTATGTACATATATCGTTACTTCTAATTATCAATAATTACCGAAATCGTCTTTCTCTTTTTTACTATAAGAAATCGTTAGTATTGTAACACATAGTATAATAGTTAATTAACTTCATTATTAATTTTATCCGTCACCAGATATCATCGTGATAGGATAAAATATTAATTTAATTAATTTTTAATCATCGCTTTTGGATAGATTTCTTATGTACTATAATCATATGTCTCTTATGTAATGTCGATTATAATTCCTTTTGTTACTGCTAAGCTCAATGAACTATAGTGCATAAGGAACTATATGATCATAATGTTAATGGCATTTTTTTTTCAGTTAGAATAAGATTTAATATAATATTGTCTAATTTTTTAAGTTTAATCGCTATCGAGCCGTTGAAAAAGAAAGATTGTAATAAAATTGATCGAAATTGAATTATTGGAAAATTTAGCGTTTTATTTTTTATCTCAAACTATTTGTTAAGCTTTGTGAGAAAGAAACATTATGAATTCTTAATAAGCTAACTCAAAACAAGAAGTGGTTTTTGAAATGCTACATTTATATTTCATTTGATACATATGTTTTGACCTAATGATATATTTAAAATTTTTACTGTGGCAACCCTGAGTCCATGGTGTGTTACTTGCAAACATTTTTGACGTTTATTTTGCTTTCATTAGCTTGATAATTTGTTTGAGAAGGGGGTATAATTTTTTGTTAATTACTTAAATTTAGTTTTAAAAATAAATAAAATAAGTTTTTAATAATTAATACTACAAAATTAATAAACATGTAACTATATACATTTGTACATATGCCATTTGTATAATTTATAGTAATTAAAGTCCTCTGTTCAAGCAGAAACTACTTTAACTATACTTTGTTTGGAAAAATTTTTTTTTATTTCGATAGCATCCTCATTTCCTATAATAAATATCGAACGAATCTCCGCTAAGAAGAAAAATTGTTTAAAGTTTTTTTTTGAATTTTGTAAAGCTAAAAGAAAAGTTAAGATCTTGAATTTTGTGAATTTAAAAGTAAAGTTAAGATCAATTGCTGAAATTTATTGAATTTAAAATTAAAGATAAGATTAATTTTTAAATTTTGTAAATTTAAAAGAAAAGTTAAGATTAATTTTTTTTTTTTTGGAATTTGAAACTATGAATCTAACTTAAATTTAGCCTATTTTATACTTATTAATTAAAATTTTTGTATCATAAATTTAAATTTTGAACTAAATTGTGAATTTAACTTAAATTTAGATTAATGTATACTTATTAATTAAACTTTTTTTGTGATAAATTAAAATATGTATTGAACTAAAAATTTAATGTAAATATATAAAAAACTATTGAATATATTTCAAAATTGTAAATGTTATTATTGACTAATTTTATATTAAATACAAATAAAACAAATGTAAAACATTCGACATGGTAGAAAATAAATAAAATTGTTTTTTTTTTTTTTTAGTGCATTTCTCCGCCACATAAATGTGAACAGGAATTGTTTTATTTTATTTTAAAAAAAAATTCAATTACGATTTCACAAACAAAAATGTAAATTTTAAAAATTTTAGAACGAAAAACAAATGTCAAAGCGCTAATTTTAAATGTTTTCAATGGCAGCACAATTTTGAGATGCGTTTTTATTACATGGTACCAATTAATTTACGCATCGCAAATCAAATGCCCTCATTTTTACATGGTAGGGGCACTGCTTATAATCGAATTTCTTTTTTGATGGTCGCCAATTCCGGTTGTCATAGTATAAACAATAACAAAGAGAATTTTCTTAAGAATGGCAAATTCATTTAATGGCATCCAATTTATTTATGCTTTCTAAAAATTCTTTATTTTTTACCGGCTTTTATAAGATTATTTAGTAGAAGCAGATTAAGTAGCAGAATGTATCATACAAGAAACAATCCATATAACATTCCAAAAATCTAGTAAAGTTTTATATTTGTATATAGTGTTAAATACTTAACTAATGAACTATAAAATTTCATTAACAAAATAATTAATCTATAATATATTTGATTAATATACAAAAAAAAGGTAAATTATTGTAATTAGAACCCATTAATTCGCAAAGATTTAATATAATTTCCGGAATCCGCTTTAATTTTTTTCTTGGAGTACTAGCAATTTTTGAAAAACTTTCTAAAAAATGTATAACAATTTGTTTAATCCTAAAAATAAAAAAGCAAACATTTTACAACATATATCTAAATTCAAATTTTTTTTAATTTAATTTAAATTATAATCTAGAAATGATTATTTGCAATTGACTCTAAATTTCTTTCATTCAATCTGCTGCTTAAATTGGTTTTGAATTCAATGTTTTTTTAAAATTTACATATGTCCAATATTAATTATACAATCTAAAATGTTCGCCAAATTTTAGTCCATTTTGAAGAATAAGTAACATAAAATTTCTGAGCCCCAACTTTTGTGTAATAGTATTTAATTGATCTAACCATAATTAATCAGAAGTAACAGATTTATGTATTTGGTCAATGTTCTGTTCCAAGTCACAAGTAAACATCAAAGCAATTATTTTACCTAATCCAACAAGACCGGATGGGGTTATGGCTTCATTAATCTTACAAAATATTTTAGAATATATTTCTCTATGGGTTTTACGACCGTATCAAATTCCTTGTAAAATGTAAATCAAAGTAAATAATTTGATTGAAATGTGTGTACGTAATCAATTCACGTGCTAACCATCCAATAAAATTGTTTGAAACATCGCCAAGAGGAGATGAGTACCTTCGAATTGGTATGATTGTACTTTGATAGGAAGATTGCCAATCGTGGACTTTATTATGAAGATATGTATGTATTGCATTCTTTTTCAATATTGTAGTTAATAATTCGAAATAACTAAAAATAAGGTAGTTTTAAGTTATATTTTATATAAAAGAAATTTTACCTACGATTGCATTGAAGAATTTTTAATCCCTTAATACGTGTATACAGTAGTATATAATTTACAGTAGTATATAATACTTATAATTTGAAAAAATAAAAAATATTGAATAATTTAAAACCTATAACTTCTTCTATACACAATGATTCTGTCAACCAGACTTCGCGGCCATTTTGAATGTAATAATAAGCATTAAGTAGGCTTATGATCTGTGAGCTGCCAAAAACAAATTTAATGATATGACAATAATATAAGCAGAGTAGGAAAACTCGACACCAATGTAGCATGTACAGCTAAGTACAAATAAAGTTCAATTTTTTCGCCGTAGAATGAAATTTATGATTGTCAAATGCAAATTTTGGAAATGAGTGAAAATTTGTAGGAAAAAACGTTGAAATTTGAGAAATTCAGCGAAGGAATTCCAAAAAAGTAAATTGTTTTCAAAAGAGTTCAATTCATTGGTTAAGTCGTTTAGTAATTAAAAATAGGGTTATTATTAATAATTATTTATTTAAAAAAAAATGCCAAGTAAAATAATAGATTATTGTGTCCTTTATGACACAATTTAAAAAACTCCAAATAAATTTAAAAAACAAAATTTAGAGCAAAAATGTTTTTAAAAATTTTGGACAATGTGCAGGACGCGTATTTCACGCAATTAAATCCAAACTACTGCTTTAATCTTCCTGATTTTTATCTCAAATGACTGCTTTATGTCCTTTTAACTGATAAATATTCTTTTTTTTGTAAAATCTTATTTTTTTATTTGTTTTTAATTTTAAATTTTTGAAATTCTCCATATAAACAAAATAATTTTACTTAAATGGCCGCAATAATTTTCCCATACTAAGGCATTTTTACAGATGCTGCCATATTGCAATTTTTTAAAATAGTTGTCAAAATTTTCTTTAAATTATAATTGAAAAGGGTGAAAATTTTGAAAATTATTGTACTTAAAATTTTTTTTACCTACTATAATTGGTTTTTAATTTTTTTTATATAAAATAGGTATTAAAGTTAAAAAAAAGTTACTGTTTGAGTAGCATTCATAAACATATTTTATCATTTATTTCAATATTTAATTGATTCTAAATGTAAATGTTAAGATTTTTATTAATTTTTATATGGAAATGTAAAATTTTATATAAAAAATTAAAATTTTGACACTTTTGTGTTAAAAATAAAAACAATAATTAAAACTTTAAAAAATTAATTTTAATATAAAAGAGTCATTTTTTTTTGATTTCATGCAAGCAAAAAAATGTATAAATTGATGCTTGCCGTATGGATTTGCCGAATTTAAAAAGAGGATTTCTTAAATTGTTAGCGGGGGTTTGGGAGCGGTAGCCCCCGACTTTAAAAAATTTTTTTTAATATAAAAGAGTTAATAATTTTACATATTCAATATAAAAATGTCAAAATATAAACTTTACATTTTCAATATAATGTCAAAATTTTAATTTTTTGTATAAAATAAAAATTTTGCATTTACATATAAAATTTACTAAAAATGTTGGCAGTTACGTTTAGGATAAATTGAACATTGAAATAAATTAGAAAATATGTTTATTTTATCATTTAAAAAAGTTTAAAATAATTTATTTGTATATATTAATATAGATGTCAAACATTTTTTATTTTATGTAAATTTGAGTTATCTGTAACTACCTAAATATTTCTTGTACAACCCTTTCTTTTTCATTATTTAAAAATTCCATTTTGATTTTTAGATAAATTGTACAATGGCAATTCTTTTCATTTATGTTTTATACTAAAGATTATATTAAACGTCGAAGTGTCAGTCGATTTGTAAATTTTTTTTAATAAATACGAATAAATTAAATTTTTTCTTATGTAAATAAAAATTTGTACTTTGTAAATGTACTAATTATCTTAATACAAGTGTTGCGTCCTGGGCAGCCGTCAACCTAAAAGGAGATTGAAAACAGCCCCAAAAAATCATTAATAAAAAAAATAAAGGAAATACTTATCTAAAGTCATCCTGAGTTACACCGTCCAGGATTTTAACATCTATGGAACCAACCATCAATACCTGAAAATAAATTAATCATTATTTTTGTATTGTATTTAAACTTACCAATAATAATCCAAATTTTTATGTACATATATCGTTACTTCTAATTATCAATAATTACCGAAATCGTCTTTCTCTTTTTTACTATAAGAAATCGTTAGTATTGTAACACATAGTATAATAGTTAATTAACTTCATTATTAATTTTATCCGTCACCAGATATCATCGTGATAGGATAAAATATTAATTTAATTAATTTTTAATCATCGCTTTTGGATAGATTTCTTATGTACTATAATCATATGTCTCCTATGTAATGTCGATTATAATTCCTTTTGTTACTGCTAAGCTCAATGAACTATAGTGCATAAGGAACTATATGATCATAATGTTAATAGCATTTTTTTTTCAGTTAGAATAAGATTTAATATAATATTGTCTAATTTTTTAAGTTTAATCGCTATCGAGCCGTTGAAAAAGAAAGATTGTAATAAAATTGATCGAAATTGAATTATTGGAAAATTTAGCGTTTTATTTTTTATTTCAAACTATTTGTTAAGCTTTGTGAGAAAGAAACATTATGAATTCTTAATAAGCTAAATCAAAACATGGTCCTTCGAACCGGATAAATTATATAGTGTGCATAAAATCCATTTGCAGAAATATTCTCAAACATTTTGGTTTGAAACGGTTAATCAAAATTTTGTAGTGGTTAAAAAAAAATCTATTAAAACAAAAAAAAAAATTAAAACTGTAAACTATAAACTATAAGAGTGCTATAGGTAAAAAATTAAAAAATATAAACTATAAGAACAATATTATAGTGTAGTGTACTTGTAAAATATTTGGTACGGTATCGGTAATATTGCGAATCGCGTACGCGGTAAGTTCTAGAATAGCAGAATTAAGGTGAGTAAACGGTTATATACATTTTAAAATATTTGAAAATATTTTTTGGAACCATACATAATTTTGCACATTATTATATTTGATTTTTTTGGATATTTAAACATTATATCATTAACTTTAAATATACCTATATTAATATTTGAATGATATGCCTATTGGAACGTAATAAATAAATTTACATAGTGTACATGAACTTTAAATACACGCATATACGTATTTGAATGGGTTTTTGGATTTCTGGACAGAGCGTGGTTCGAATAATTGTTATTAATTTCATGAAGTGGTATAAAAATGCTTGTACGAGGGGTTACATTTTTTTTTATTTTAAAAAATTTATCAGAATTTGGTGGGTGTTTTAGTTGAGGTAAATAAATTAAAAGAAAGATGCAAGACTTAATAAATGCTCAGTTGGCACAAAAAGAAATCCTTGAAAGTTGCTTTAATAATTATAAAAAGACGGCAAAGGATAAACACACTAAAGGGTTTTCTGAAAGAATGTTAGCAGCTTTTCAAGGGCATTGGGATACATTTGTCAGTGGGCATAAAATATTATTAGTTCAAAGGTTATCAGAAAAGGGAACCCAAAAGAGTTATAGTTACTTTGAAGAGGATATCTATGCTGAGGTGGAAGATTACTTCAACACTAATTACGAAATAATTGAAAGCCGATATGAAACAGACTTTGCGAAAACGCATCAAAGGAAACCGAGACCAGCATGATACAATCCAACCAATCGAGAATCACTTTGCTTGCGGCTTGAAGTTACCAAAGATCTCACTTGATAAATTCGATGGGGATTACAAAAAATGGCCAACCTTCTATGACCTTTTTACAACAATGGTGCACCAAAATGATTCTCTGAGTCCAGTTCAAAAATTGCAGTATTTGAAGATGCACCTTGTAGTAGAATCAGAACAGCTTTTGAGGCCATACTAGGTAACAGAAAATAATTATTTTTCAGCATGGTCACTATTACAGGATCGATATGAAAATCGAAAGGTCTTAGTAAATACACAATTAAAGACATTATTATTTCAGTCAAAAGTTCAACAAGAGTCAGCCCACGGGGTCAGAGGATTATTAGACACAACATCTGAATGCTTACACGCTCTAGATGATCTGGATATTTCTACGAAAGAATGGGACCCGATTTTAGTTTTTTTAATTGTCAACAATCTTCCAACCGAAACGCATGAGTTGTGAGAGCAAGAAACTTACAAAATGAAAGAATTGCCATCTTGGAAAACACTCAAAGAATTTCTAGAATCAAGATTCCGCACCTTAGAAGCCATAAAAAGCAGAAAACCAATACAAAAACAGCCAGCAACCATTTTTAACATTAATCGAAACAAAACTACAACACAATCGTATCACATTGCAACTCCAACTTCATGTGTCGGTTGTCAAGGCCAACACACCATTCGGCAATGTGATGAATTTCTAAAGCTAAATCAGGGTAAACGTTTAGACTTTATAAATGTAAAAAATGTATGTATCAACTGTTTAGGGTTAGAGCATAGAGTTGTTAATTGTCCCAGTACGAGAGTTTGCCAATATTGCAAAAAGAAACATCACACGCTTTTACATAAAAATATAAACTCGGTGAATCAAAAAAATAACCAACAAAATAGTCAATCTTCAATCCAGTCAGCCTAGTACTTCCCGAGCAACATCAAACAACAAATTAAGTCCCAATAGCCCAAGTTTTGTACCAAATAATCAAATGCAAACCATAAACTCCTATTTTTTAAATACATCCGATGTTCAATCATTTATCACACACCAGCAGAATAATCAACTTTTATTAGCAACCGCTGTGATCACAATTGTCGCTCCTTCAGGTAAAGAAAGCCTGATTAGAGCACTCATTGATTAAGGGTCTCAAGCCTCGTTCATCATCGAAAGAGTTGTTCAATAGTTTGTTTTAAGAGAACCAGTCCGCGCTACTGTGCAAGGGATAGGAAAGAGTCAAACACATCATGTCACTTCTAGAGTCAGATTTGGTCTTCAAACCTTAACCAAGGAAACTTTGCTAGAAGTCGAAAGTCTCGTTTTAAAAACATTAACAAATCATCTACCAACTTCAAACATAGAAGTGCAATATTGGGAACATTTACATGGTTTACAACTGGCAGATCCACGATTTTATCAATCTGGGCCAATAGATTTATTACTTGGAGCATAATATTAGAGGGCCTAAGAAAAGGCAGTACGGGTTCGCCCACAGCCCAGAAAACGATTTTTGGATGGATATTGTCGGGTAACATTAATTGTGCAGGAGAACCACAACTTACAGTTAAAATTTTCATATGTGTGCTGATCTCGATAAACAATTGAAAGCTTTTTGGGAAATTGAGGAATAGCCGAAACAACAAAATCAATCAGAAGAAGAAATCAAATATGAACAATTTTTTGAATCAACCACTATTCGTTTAAAATCAGGACTATACCAAGTTTCATTGCCATTTAAAGAGATAACTGAGCAACATCACTTAGGGAAATCAAGAGACATTGCGGTGCGCCGTTTGTATCAGCTGGAACATAAATTTGGAAAAAATCCAAAACTAAAAAAAGGAGTATCAAAAATGTTCACAAGAATACATCGATCTTGGTCACATGATACAAGTTACTAATGGTGAAGATAGTCTCTCATCGTACAAGACTGGCTTCACAGATTACAATTGTTGTTACCTTCCACATCATGCCGTAATTAAGGAGACGAGCACCACATTAAAGCTACGTGTAGTTTTCGACGCATCCAAAGCAACATCAAGTGGATTGTCGTTAAATGACATTCTTTTAAAGGGTCCGGTGGTACAAGATGATTTAGTCAAAATTCTGATTCGTTGGAGAAAACATCGCTTTGCATTTACCGCTGACATTGAAAAGATGTATCGTCAAATTCGGGTCGAAGATTCAAACACAGAATTCCAGAGAATAGCGTGGAGAGATAATTCAAACCAACCTATAAGTGATTATAAATTACTGACGGTTTGGTACAAAAAGCGCTCCTTATTTAGCAATAAAAATTTTACAACAACTGGCTATTGATGAAAAAGACAACTACCCTATAGCAGCAAGAACAACGTCAAGTGATTTCTATGTTGACGATATTCTATGTGGTGCGGGCTCTTCCAAAGAAGCCATCGAGTTACAAACCAAATACTTCAATTAACCAACTCTGCTGGGTTGCCACTTCGAAAATGGGCATCCAATTGTAAGGAATTAACGAAACCTTTTGAAATATAAAACAATAAAGTTACCTTATTGTCCTCTTTAGAAGAAAATGAAACTGTTCGAACTCTTGGCATCACATGGAATTCGAACAAAAATACCTGTATGTATTCTGTAAATTTGGATGAAAATTCCGAAACATGGACAAAACGTAAAATACTGTCGCAACTCGCCAAGTTGTTCGATCCACTTGATTGGCTATCACCCACAAACATATTAGCGAAAATACTTATGCAAAGACTTTGGTTATGTGGCTCTGATTAAGATGAACAGGTTAATACGGAGATTGAGCAAGACTTGAAAAAATATTTATTACATCCTCCCGAAGTTCAAACAATCGCCGTAGAGAGATGGATTCATTATTCAAACAACAGTTCTCAAATCGAAATTTATGGTTTTGCCGACGCATCTATCAAGGCATATGCAGGGGTAGTTTATATTTGTATAACCAACAGCTTGGGCGAAAGATAAATCCACCTGGTAGCATCCAAAACCAAGGTCGCACCAATTAAAACGATTTCTCTGCCAAGATTAGAACTTTGCGCTGCAACACTGGTATCGAAATTAATTAAGTACGTGTTAGAAGCGTTTCAATTCGATCAAGCAATAAGTATTGACGTATGGACAGATTCAAAAATTGTTCTAACATGGCTGAATGCTCATCCATCTCGTTGGACAATCTTTGTTGTAAATCGGGTCTCATATATACATGAACAGCTTGGGAAAAATTTATGGGATCACATTCCTTCAAAACAGAATCCTGCAGATTGTCCTTCTCGCGGTATGTATCCTGCCCTGGTATGTATCCAAAAACTTAGAAACTAATATGGAAACTCGAAAAACTCGTATGGGTATAAATCCCCATACCAATGTAGTACGATCATATTTTGAAACTAATTTTTTATCGTTCACAAAATTACTTAGGGTGACCGCCTACTGCATAAGGTTTGCTAAAAATTGTAAAAAAACCCACATCGAAAGAGACCAACTATTTAAAGGCTCACGAAATACAAACATCATTACAGATTTTAATCAAACGGATGCAAAACCGGCACTTTTCGAAGGAGATATCCAAACTGAAAAGCTCCACATATAAGCCGAAGACCGATCCTTTATTTAAATTAACTCAGTTTGTAGATCACAATGAAATTTTGAGAGTAACCGGAAGAATACAACAATCGTCACTATCATACAATCAAAGACACCCTATAATCATTCCTGACAAAAATCACGTCACACAGCTACTCATAAGAAAAACTCACACGGAAACTCTACATGGAGGATTTCAATTAACGGCAACTATTCTAAGACAAAGGTATTGGTTACTAAATGCCCGTAATACGATACGGCATCATATTCACAAATGCATAACATGTTTTCGACAAAAGGCTGAAGTGAAAGAACAACTTATGGGCAATCTTCCCGCACCTAGAGTACAAGTGTCGCCCATTTTCACACACTGGTATCGATTATTGCGGTCCGTTTGAATTAAAAACATATAAAGGAAGGAGTGTAAAAAAATACAAAGCGTACATCTGCTTATTTGTATGTATGTCCGTAAAGGCCATACATTTGGAACTAGTCATCGATTTAACCAGTGAAGGGGTTATCGCAGCCTTTAGAAGATTCACGTCCAGACGCGAACTTTGTAGTGACATCTATAGTAACAATGGATCGAATTTTCTTGGAGCGAGTAAAGTTCTGGCAAAGGAAAGAAAGATAATGCTAGGTCAGATAAATATTGAAATTGCAGAAACAATTGAAACAATCGGAGTAAACTTTCATTTTAATCCTCCTGCTGCTCCGCATTTCGGAGGGTCTATGGGAAGCTGGCGTAAGATCCACAAAATACCATCTCAAAAGAATTTTGAAAAATGACGTCTTAACGTACGAAGAATTTACAACCGTGTTGCACCAAATTGAGGCGTGCTTAAATTCTCGGCCACTATGTGAAGTGAGCACTGACATTCAAGATTTAAACATATTAACACCGGCTCACTTTCTAATTGGTGACACAATTCTAACTCAACATGAGCCGTCCATATTAGATCTCAAAACGACTCACTTAAATCGATGGCAACATTTACAACGTTTATATCAAAGCTTTTGGAAACGCTAGAATACTGAATACTGAACCAGATTGCAACAGCGTCCAAAATGGACAAAGCAAATTCAAGATGTTCAAATTGGAGACGTAGTCATCTTAAAAGATGAGAACCTACCACCCTGTCGTTGGTTACTAGCTCGCATACAGAATTACACCCCGGTACGGAAGGGTTACTCCGCGTCGCGACCGTAAAAACAAACAATTCAATCTCAAAACGACAATTTGCAAAATTATGTATTTTACCTATGCCTATACACACACACACACACAAGCATCTCATTCTTTGAAAACCGCACATACCATTCAAACCCACTAAAATCTAATACAATCTACTTAAAACTACCACTACTTAAAAACTAGCACTTATGAAATAAATCTAAAAAAAATTATAAATCTTAATTGCTAAAATTAAAACTAACACTAAAACTATGTACCAGTTTACTGATCCAATTATTTCTCGTTTCATATTTTTCTCGAGTTTATCATCCAAACTGATAATATGGTCATCGTCAAAAAAAAAATGGTCAAAATGTATCGGCATCCATTTCATCGATGCCAATGGGGGGGAGTATGTTGCGTCCTGGGCAGCCGTCAACCTAAAAAGAGTTTGAAAACAACCCCAAAGAATCATTAATAAAAAAAAATAAAGGAAATAAAACATGGTCCTTCGAACCGGATAAATGATATAGTGTGCATAAAATCCATTTGCAGAAATATTCTCAAACATTTTGGTTTGAAACGGTTAATCAAAATTTTGTAGTGGTTAAAAAAAAATCTATTAAAACAAAAAAAAAATTAAAACTGTAAACTATAAACTATAAGAGTGCTATAGGTAAAAAATTAAAAAATATAAATTATAAGAACAATGTTATAGTGTAGTGTACTTGTAAAATATTTGGTACGGTATCGGTAATATTGCGAATCGCGTACGCGGTAAGTTCTAGAATAGCAGAATTAGGGTGAGTAAACGGTTATATACATTTTAAAATATTTGAAAATATTTTTTGGAACCATACATAATTTTGCACATTATTATATTTGATTTTTTTGGATATTTAAACATTATATCATTAACTTTAAATATACCTATATAAATATTTGAATGATATGCCTATTGGAACGTAATAAATAAATTTACATAGTGTACATGAACTTTAAATACACGCATATACGTATTTGAGTGGGTTTTTGGATTTCTGGACAGAGCGTGGTTCGAATAATTGTTATTAATTTCATGAAGTGGTATAAAAATGCTTGTACGAGGGGTTACATTTTTTTTTTATTTTAAAAAATTTATCAGAATTTGGTGGGTGTTTTAGTTGAGGTAAATAAATTAAAAGAAAGATGCAAGACTTAATAAATGCTCAGTTGGCACAAAAGGAAATCCTTGAAAGTTGCTTTAATAATTATAAAAGGACGGCGAAGGATAAACACACTAAAGGATTTTCTCAAAGAATGTTAGCAGCTTTTCAAGGGCATTGGGATACATTTGTCAGTGGGCATAAAATATTATTAGTTCAAAGGTTATCAGAAAAGGGGACCCAAAAGAGTTATAGTTACTTTGAAGAGGATATCTATGCTGAGGTGGAAGATTACTTCAACACTAATTACGAAATAATTGAAAGCCGATATGAAACAGACTTTGCGAAAACGCATCAAAGGAAACCGAGACCAGCATGATACAATCCAACCAATCGAGAATCACTTTGCTTGCGGCTTGAAGTTACCAAAGATCTCACTTGATAAATTCGATGGGGATTACAAAAAATGGCCAACCTTCTATGACCTTTTTACAACAATGGTGCACCAAAATGATTCTCTGAGTCCAGTTCAAAAATTGCAGTATTTGAAGATGCACCTTGTAGTAGAATCAGAACAGCTTTTTAGGCCGTACTAGGTAACAGAAAATAATTATTTTTCAGCATGGTCACTATTACAGGATCGATATGAAAATCGAAAGGTCTTAGTAAATACACAATTAAAGACATTATTATTTCAGTCAAAAGTTCAACAAGAGTCAGCCCACGGGGTCAGAGGATTATTAGACACAACATCTGAATGCTTACACGCTCTAGATGATCTGGATATTTCTACGAAAGAATGGGCCCCGATTTTAGTTTTTTTAATTGTCAACAATCTTCCAACCGAAACGCATGAGTTGTGAGAGCAAGAAACTTACAAAATGAAAGAATTGCCATCTTGGAAAACACTCAAAGAATTTCTAGAATCGAGATTCCGCACCTTAGAAGCCATAAAAAGCAGAAAACCAATACAAAAACAGCCAGCAACCATTTTTAACATTAATCGAAACAAAACTACAACACAATCGTATCACATTGCAACTCCAACTTCATGTGTCGGTTGTCAAGGCCAACACACCATTCGGCAATGTGATGAATTTCTAAAGCTAAATCAGGGTAAACGTTTAGACTTTATAAATGTAAAAAATGTATGTATCAACTGTTTAGGGTTAGAGCATAGAGTTGTTAATTGTCCCAGTACGAGAGTTTGCCAATATTGCAAAAAGAAACATCACACGCTTTTACATAAAAATATAAACTCGGTGAATCAAAAAAATAACCAACAAAATAGTCAATCTTCAATCCAGTCAGCCTAGTACTTCCCGAGCAACATCAAACAACAGATTAAATCCCAATAGCCCAAGTTTTGTACCAAATAATCAAATGCAAACCATAAACTCCTATTTTTTAAATACATCCGATGTTCAATCATTTATCACACACCAGCAGAATAATCAACTTTTATTAGCAACCGCTGTGATCACAATTGTCGCTCCTTCAGGTAAAGAAAGCCTGATTAGAGCACTCATTGATTAAGGGTCTCAAGCCTCGTTCATCATCGAAAGAGTTGTTCAATAGTTTGTTTTAAGAGAACCAGTCCGCGCTACTGTGCAAGGGATAGGAAAGAGTCAAACACATCATGTCACTTCTAGAGTCAGATTTAGCCTTCAAACCTTAACCAAGGAAACTTTGCTAGAAGTCGAAAGTCTCGTTTTAAAAACATTAACAAATCATCTACCAACTTCAAACATAGAAGTGCAACATTGGGAACATTTACATGGTTTACAACTGGCAGATCCACGATTTTATCAATCTGGGCCAATAGATTTATTACTTGGAGCAGACGCTTTTAGCAGCATAATATTAGAGGGCCTAAGAAAAGGCAGTCCGGGTTCGCCCACAGCCCAGAAAACGATTTTTGGATGGATATTGTCGGGTAACATTAATTGTGCAGGAGAACCACAACTTACAGTTAAAAATTTTCATATGTGTGCTGATCTCGATAAACAATTGAAAGCTTTTTGGGAAATTGAGGAATAGCCGAAACAACAAAATCAATCAGAAGAAGAAATCAAATGTGAACAATTTTTTGAATCAACCACTATTCGTTTAAAATCAGGACTATACCAAGTTTCATTGCCATTTAAAGAGATAACTGAGCAACATCACTTAGGGAAATCAAGAGACATTGCGGTGCGCCGTTTGTATCAGCTTGAACATAAATTTGGAAAAAATCCAAAACTAAAAAAAGAGTATCAAAAATGTTCACAAGAATACATCGATCTTGGTCACATGATACAAGTTACTAATGGTGAAGATAGTCTCTCATCGTACAAAACTGGCTTCACCCATTACAATTGTTGTTACCTTCCACATCATGCCGTAATTAAGGAGACGAGCACCACAACAAAGCTACGTGTAGTTTTCGACGCATCCAAAGCAACATCAAGTGGATTGTCGTTAAATGACATTCTTTTAAAGGGTCTGGTGGTACAAGATGATTTAGTCAAAATTCTGATTCGTTGGAGAAAACATCGCTTTGCATTTACCGCTGACATTGAAAAGATGTATCGTCAAATTCGGGTCGAAGATTCAAACACAGAATTCCAGAGAATAGCGTGGAGAGATAATTCAAACCAACTTATAAGTGATTATAAATTACTGACGGTTTGGTACAAAAAGCGCTCCTTATTTAGCAATAAAAATTTTACAACAACTGGCTATTGATGAAAACAACTACCCTACCAGTGACAACTACCCTATAGCAGCAAGAACAACGTCAAGTGATTTCTATGTTGACGATATTCTATGTGGTGCGGGCTCTTCCAAAGAAGCCATCGAGTTACAAACCAAATACTTCAATTAACCAACTCTGCTGGGTTGCCACTTCGAAAATGGGCATCCAATTGTAAGGAATTAACGAAACCTTTTGAAATATAAAACAATAAAGTTACCTTATTGTCCTCTTTAGAAGAAAATGAAACTGTTCGAACTCTTGGCATCACATGGAATTCGAACAAAGATACCTGTATGTATTCTGTAAATTTGGATGAAAATTCTGAAACATGGACAAAAGGTAAAATACTGTCGCAACTCGCCAAGTTGTTCGATCCACTTGATTGGCTGTCACCCACAATCATATTAGCGAAAATACTTATGCAAAGACTTTGGTTATGTGGCTCTGATTAAGATGAACAGGTTAATACGGAGATTGAGCAAGACTTGAAAAAATATTTATTACATCTTCCCGAAGTTCAAACAATCGCCGTAGAGAGATGGATTCATTATTCAAACAACAGTTCTCAAATCGAAATTTATGGTTTTGCCGACGCATCTATCAAGGCATATGCAGGGGTAGTTTATATTTGTATAACCAACAGCTTGGGCGAAAAATAAATCCACCTGGTAGCATCCAAAACCAAGGTCGCACCAATTAAAACGATTTCTCTGCCAAGATTAGAACTTTGCGCTGCAACACTGGTGTCGAAATTAATTAAGTACGTGTTAGAAGCGTTTCAATTCGATCAAGCAATAAGTATTGACTTATGGACAGAATCAAAAATTGTTCTAACATGGCTGAATGCTCATCCATCTCGTTGGACAATCTTTGTTGTAAATCGGGTCTCATATATACATGAACAGCTTGGGAAAAATTTATGGGATCATATTCCTTCAAAACAGAATCCTGCAGATTGTCCTTCTCGCGGTATGTAACCTGCCCTGGTATGTATCAAAAAACTTAGAAACTAATATGGAAACTGGAAAAACCCAATCCAATGTAGTACGATCATATTTTGAAACTAATTTTTTATCGTTCACAAAATGACTTAGGGTGACCGCCTACTGCATAAGGTTTGCTAAAAATTGTAAAAAAACCCACATCGAAAGAGACCAACTATTTAAAGGCTCACGAAATACAAACATCATTACAGATTTTAATCAAACGGATGCAAAACCGGCACTTTTGGAAGGAGATATCCAAACTGAAAAGCTCCACATATAAGCCGAAGGCCGATCCTTTATTGAAATTAACTCAGTTTGTAGATCACAATGAAATTTTGAGAGTAACCGGAAGAATACAACAATCGTCACTATCATACAATCAAAGACACCCTATAATCATTCCTGACAAAAATCACGTCACACAGCTACTCATAAGAAAAACTCACACGGAAACTCTACATGGAGGATTTCAATTAACGGCAACTATTCTAAGACAACGGTATTGGTTACTAAATGCCCGTAATACGATACGGCATCATATTCACAAATGCATAACATGTTTTCGACAAAAGGCTGAAGTGAAAGAACAACTTATGGGCAATCTTCCCGCACCTAGAGTACAAGTGTCGCCCATTTTCACACACTGGTATCGATTATTGCGGTCCGTTTGAATTAAAAACATATAAAGGAAGGAGTGTAAAAAAATACAAAGCGTACATCTGCTTATTTGTATGTATGTCCGTAAAGGCCATACATTTGGAACTAGTCATCGATTTAACCAGTGAAGGGGTTATCGCAGCCTTTAGAAGATTCACGTCCAGACGCGAACTTTGTAGTGACATCTATAGTGACAATGGGTCGAATTTTCTTGGAGCGAGTAAAGTTCTGGCAAAGGAAAGAAAAATAATGCTAGGTCAGATAAATATTGAAATTGCAGAAACAATTGAAACAATCGGAGTAAACTTTCATTTTAATCCTCCTGCTGCTCCGCATTTCGGCGGTCTATGGGAAGGTGGCGTAAGATCCACAAAATACCATCTCAAAATAATTTTGAAAAATGACGTCTTAACGTACGAAGAATTTACAACCGTGTTGCACCAAATTGAGGCGTGCTTAAATTCTCGGCCACTATGTGAAGTGAGCACTGACATTCAAGATTTAAACATATTAACACCGGCTCACTTTCTAATTGGTGACACAATTCTAACTCAACATAAGCCGTCCATATTAGATCTCAAAACGAGTCACTTAAATCGATGGCAACATTTACAACGTTCATATCAAAACTTTTGGAAACGCTAGAATACTGAATACTTAACCAGATTGCAACAGCGTCCAAAATTGACAAAGCAAATTCAAGATGTTCAAATTGGAGACGTAGTCATCTTAAAAGATGAGAACCTACCACCCTGTCGTTGGTTACTAGCTCGCATTACAGAATTACACCCCGGTACGGATGGGTTACTCCGCGTCGCGACCGTAAAAACAAAAAATTCAATCTCAAAACGTCAATTTGCAAAATTATGTATTTTACCTATGCCTATACACACACACACACACAAGCATCTCATTCTTTGAAAACCGCACATACCATTCAAACCCTCTAAAATCTAATACAATCTACTTAAAACTACCACTACTTAAAAACTAGCATTACTTAAAAACTAGCATTACGTAAAACTAGCACTTATGAAATAAATCTAAAAAAAATAATAAATCTTAATTGCTAAAATTAAAACTAGCACTAAAACTATGTACCAGTTTACTGATCCAATTATTTCTCGTTTCATATTTTTCTCGAGTTTATCATCCAAACTGATAATATGGTCATCGTCAAAAAAAAATGATCAAAATGTATCGGCATCCATTTCATCGATGCCAATGGGGGGGAGTATGTTGCGTCCTGGGCAGCCGTCAACCTAAACAGAGTTTGAAAACAACCCCAAAGAATCATTAATAAAAAAAAATAAAGGAAATACTTATCTAAAGTCATCCTGAGTTACACCGTCCAGGATCTCAACAACTATGGAACCAACCATCAACATCTGAAAATAAATTAATCATTATTTTTGTATTGTATTTAAGCTTACCAATAATAATCCAAATTTTTATGTACATATATCGTTACTTCTAATTATCAATAATTACCGAAATCGTCTTTCTCTTTTTTACTATAAGAAATCGTTAGTATTGTTTCATAATTGTAACACATAGTATAATAGTTAATTAACTTGATTATTAATTTTATCCGTCACCAGATGTCATCGTGATAGGATAAAATATTAATTTATTTAATTTTTAATCATCGCTTTTGGATAGATTTCTTATGTACTATAATCATATGTCTCTTATGTAATGTCGATTATAATTCCTTTTGTTACTGCTAAGGTCAATGAACTATATGATCATAATGTTAATGGCATTTTTTTTTCAGTTAGAATAAGATTTAATATAATTTTGTCTAATTTTTTAAGTTTAATCGCTATCGAGCCGTTGAAAAAGAAAGATTGTAATAAAATTGATCGAAATTGAATTATTGGAAAATTTAGCGTTTTATTTTTTATCTCAAACTATTTGTTAAGCTTTGTGAGAAAGAAACATTATGAATTCTTAATAAGCTAACTCAAAACAAGAAGTGGTTTTTGAAATGCTACATTTATATTTCATTTGATACATATGTTTTGACCTAATGATATATTTAAAATTTTTACTGTGGCAACCCTGAGTCCATGGTGTGTTACTTGCAAACATTTTTGACGTTTATTTTGCTTTCATTAGCTTGATAATTTGTTTGAGAAGGGGGTATAATTTTTTGTTAATTACTTAAATTTAGTTTTAAAAATAAATAAAATAAGTTTTTAATAATTAATACTACAAAATTAATAAACATGTAACTATATACATTTGTACATATGCCATTTGTATAATTTATAGTAATTAAAGTCCTCTGTTCAAGCAGAAACTACTTTAACTATACTTTGTTTGGAAAAATTTTTTTTTATTTCGATAGCATCCTCATTTCCTATAATAAATATCGAACGAATCTCCGCTAAGAAGAAAAATTGTTTAAAGTTTTTTTTTGAATTTTGTAAAGCTAAAAGAAAAGTTAAGATCTTGAGTTTTGTGAATTTAAAAGTAAAGTTAAGATCAATTGCTGAAATTTATTGAATTTAAAATTAAAGATAAGATTAATTTTTAAATTTTGTAAATTTAAAAGAAAAGTTAAGATTAATTTTTTTTTTTTTGGAATTTGAAACTATGAATCTAACTTAAATTTAGCCTATTTTATACTTATTAATTAAAATTTTTGTATCATAAATTTAAATTTTGAACTAAATTGTGAATTTAACTTAAATTTAGATTAATGTATACTTATTAATTAAACTTTTTTTGTGATAAATTAAAATATGTATTGAACTAAAAATTTAATGTAAATATATAAAAAACTATTGAATATATTTCAAAATTGTAAATGTTATTATTGACTAATTTTATATTAAATACAAATAAAACAAATGTAAAACATTCGACATGGTAGAAAATAAATAAAATTGTTTTTTTTTTTTTTTAGTGCATTTCTCCGCCACATAAATGTGAACAGGAATTGTTTTATTTTATTTTAAAAAAAAATTCAATTACGATTTCACAAACAAAAATGTAAATTTTAAAAATTTTAGAACGAAAAACAAATGTCAAAGCGCTAATTTTAAATGTTTTCAATGGCAGCACAATTTTGAGATGCGTTTTTATTACATGGTACCAATTAATTTACGCATCGCAAATCAAATGCCCTCATTTTTACATGGTAGGGGCACTGCTTATAATCGAATTTCTTTTTTGATGGTCGCCAATTCCGGTTGTCATAGTATAAACAATAACAAAGAGAATTTTCTTAAGAATGGCAAATTCATTTAATGGCATCCAATTTATTTATGCTTTCTAAAAATTCTTTATTTTTTACCGGCTTTTATAAGATTATTTAGTAGAAGCAGATTAAGTAGCAGAATGTATCATACAAGAAACAATCCATATAACATTCCAAAAATCTAGTAAAGTTTTATATTTGTATATAGTGTTAAATACTTAACTAATGAACTATAAAATTTCATTAACAAAATAATTAATCTATAATATATTTGATTAATATACAAAAAAAAGGTAAATTATTGTAATTAGAACCCATTAATTCGCAAAGATTTAATATAATTTCCGGAATCCGCTTTAATTTTTTTCTTGGAGTACTAGCAATTTTTGAAAAACTTTCTAAAAAATGTATAACAATTTGTTGTTTAATCCTAAAAATAAAAAAGCAAACATTTTACAACATATATCTAAATTCAAATTTTTTTTAATTTAATTTAAATTATAATCTAGAAATGATTATTTGCAATTGACTCTAAATTTCTTTCATTCAATCTGCTGCTTAAATTGGTTTTGAATTCAATGTTTTTTTAAAATTTACATATGTCCAATATTAATTATACAATCTAAAATGTTCGCCAAATTTTAGTCCATTTTGAAGAATAAGTAACATAAAATTTCTGAGCCCCAACTTTTGTGTAATAGTATTTAATTGATCTAACCATAATTAATCAGAAGTAACAGATTTATGTATTTGGTCAATGTTCTGTTCCAAGTCACAAGTAAACATCAAAGCAATTATTTTACCTAATCCAACAAGACCGGGTGGGGTTATGGCTTCATTAATCTTACAAAATATTTTAGAATATATTTCTCTATGGGTTTTACGACCGTATCAAATTCCTTGTAAAATGTAAATCAAAGTAAATAATTTGATTGAAATGTGTGTACGTAATCAATTCACGTGCTAACCATCCAATAAAATTGTTTGAAACATCGCCAAGAGGAGATGAGTACCTTCGAATTGGTATGATTGTACTTTGATAGGAAGATTGCCAATCGTGGACTTTATTATGAAGATATGTATGTATTGCATTCTTTTTCAATATTGTAGTTAATAATTCGAAATAACTAAAAATAAGGTAGTTTTAAGTTATATTTTATATAAAAGAAATTTTACCTACGATTGCATTGAAGAATTTTTAATCCCTTAATATGTGTATACAGTAGTATATAATTTACAGTAGTATATAATACTTATAATTTGAAAAAATAAAAAATATTGAATAATTTAAAACCTATAACTTCTTCTATACACAATGATTCTGTCAACCAGACTTCGCGGCCATTTTGAATGTAATAATAAGCATTAAGTAGGCTTATGATCTGTGAGCTGCCAAAAACAAATTTAATGATATGACAATAATATAAGCAGAGTAGGAAAACTCGACACCAATGTAGCATGTACAGCTAAGTACAAATAAAGTTCAATTTTTTCGCCGTAGAATGAAATTTATGATTGTCAAATGCAAATTTTGGAAATGAGTGAAAATTTGTAGAAAAAAACGTTGAAATTTGAGAAATTCAGCGAAGGAATTCCAAAAAAGTAAATTGTTCAAAAGAGTTCAATTCATTGGTTAAGTCGTTTAGTAATTAAAAATAGGGTTATTATTAATAATTATTTATTTAAAAAAAAATGCCAAGTAAAATAATAGATTATTGTGTCCCTTATGACACAATTTAAAAAACTCCAAATAAATTTAAAACACAAAATTAAGAGCAAAAATGTTTTTAAAAATTTTGGACAATGTGCAGGACGCGTATTTCACGCAATTAAATCCAAACTACTGCTTTAATCTTCCTGATTTTTATCTCAAATGACTGCTTTATGTCCTTTTAACTGATAAATATTCTTTTTTTTGTAAAATCTTATTTTTTTATTTGTTTTTAATTTTAAATTTTTGAAATTCTCCATATAAACAAAATAATTTTACTTAAATGGCCGCAATAATTTTCCCATACTAAGGCATTTTTACAGATGCTGCCATATTGCAATTTTTTAAAATAGTTGTCAAAATTTTCTTTAAATTATAATTGAAAAGGGTGAAAATTTTGAAAATTATTGTACTTAAAATTTTTTTTACCTACTATAATTGGTTTTTAATTTTTTTTATATAAAATAGGTATTAAAGTTAAAAAAAAGTTACTGTTTGAGTAGCATTCATAAACATATTTTATCATTTATTTCAATATTTAATTGATTCTAAATGTAAATGTTAAGATTTTTATTAATTTTTATATGGAAATGTAAAATTTTATATAAAAAATTAAAATTTTGACACTTTTGTGTTAAAAATAAAAACAATAATTAAAACTTTAAAAAATTAATTTTAATATAAAAGAGTCATTTTTTTTTGATTTCATGCAAGCAAAAAAATGTATAAATTGATGCTTGCCGTATGGATTTGCCGAATTTAAAGAGGATTTCTTAAATTGTTAGCGGGGGTTTGGGAGCGGCAGCCCCCGACTTTAAAAAATTTATTTTAATATAAAAGAGTTAATAATTTTACATATTCAATATAAAAATGTCAAAATATAAACTTTACATTTTCAATATAATGTCAAAATTTTAATTTTTTGTATAAAATAAAAATTTTGCATTTACATATAAAATTTACTAAAAATGCTGGCAGTTACGTTTAGAATAAATTGAACATTGAAATAAATTAGAAAATATGTTTATTTTATCATTTAAAAAAGTTTAAAATAATTAATTTGCATATATTAATAAAGATGTCAAACATTTTTTATTTTATGTAAATTTGAGTTATCTGTAACTACCTAAATATTTCTTGTACAACCCTTTCTTTTTCATTATTTAAAAATTCCATTTTGATTTTTAGATGAATTGTACAATGGCAATTCTTTTCATTTATGTTTTATACTAAAAATTATAAGAATGTGTTAAACGTCAAAATGTCAGTCGACCATTATTTTCATAACAAAAATGTCGATTTTTGTATGAAGAAATTTTAAAAAATATTTTTAAGCGAAAAATAAAGAAAAACGGTTCATTTTTTCGGTAAATTTAAATTCTAACGGTAAAAGTTGATCGAATTTTGGCCAATTTTGGGGGGTTCCGGACACGTGGGCTTTTTTTCGGTGAAGTACAAGTCCTGCACATACCCAAAAATTTTAAAAAGAACAATTTATTTAGAAAAATCTAAAATATTTAATTTTAAAACACAAATAAAAATTTTAGGTAACGCACATAAAATCAATGTTAACATTGTCTGTTTTATCAACGCAGAAAAAAGAGCAACGTGACCAGTGATCCCACTCGATTTCCAATAAATGTATCATTTTTAAAAAAGTATCAAATGTATCACTTTACAAAAAAGTAATTTAACTTAATATCTTTCCATATTTAACAAAAATATTTACCTAATAACGTAAACCTATTCAATTAAATTTTAGGGTAGAGTTACTTTTAGGTGGGTCAACTTCTAATGCCTGTAAAATCCTCTGTAATGATCTGATCCTTAATTTTTTTTAAAAAATTCCTTCACCTTTTCTTGTCCGATGGGTGTCCTCCTTTTTTTTTTATTTTTTTATTTATTTTTGCCGTTTTTTAAGTTTAAAATTTATGACTTTTTATGCAAAATTTTAATATTAAATCTATCAAATGGCTGTATAACATTTAACAATGGCTGTATAACTGTACAACATTCCAACTCATGCATTTTTGAAAGGTGCTGCCGGTGTGGAATTCTTTAATTTTTGAAAAGTGTTTTTTAATGAAAATAAGAAAGGTTGTACAAAATTTTTTTAGATAATTTTTTATATTTTAGATATTTGGAATTTGTATAAAATAAAAAATTTTATAAATAATTGTAGATAATAGTAATAAAAAATATATTCCAATTTTTTTAATATATGTATAAAATAACAAATTTTTAAAATAATTGTAGATAAGGTAAGTAATACAAAATTTATTAAAATTTATTTCGAAAGGTTGTTAATAAAGTACTTTTTTTAGGTAATTTTTTATATTTAGCGAGGGACTTTAAAAAATTAATTTTAATATAAAAGAATAATTTTATTTTTGATTTCATGTAAGCAAAAAAATGTTTAAATTGATGCTTGCCGTATAGATTTACTTGCCGAATTAAAAAGAAGATTTCTTAAATTGTTAGCGAGGGTTTGGGGCGGTAGCTCCCGACTTTAAAAAATTAGAAAAGAATAATTTTATTTTTGATTTCATGTAAGCAAAAAAATGTTTAAATTGATGCTTGCCGTATAGATTTACTTGCCGAATTAAAAAGGGGATTTCTTAAATTGTTAGCGAGGGTTTGGGGCGGTAGCTCCCGACTTTAAAAAATTATAAAAGAATAATTTTATTTTTGATTTCATGTAAGGAAAAAAATGTTTAAATTGATGCTTGCCGTATAGATTTACTTGCCGAATTAAAAAGAGGATTTCCTAAATTGTTAGCGGGGGGTTTGGGGGCGGCAGCCCGCGACTTTAAAAAATTAATTTTAATATAAAAGAATAATTTTATTTTTGACTTTAAAAAATTAATTTTCATATAAAAGAGTTGATTATTTTACATTTTCAATATAAAAATGTCAAAATATAAACTTTACATTTACAATATACTGTCAAAATTTTAAATTTTTGTATAAAATTAAAATTTTTCATTTACATAAAAATTACTAAAAATGTTGACATTTACGTTTAGAACAATTAAACATTGAAATAAATTATAAAATATGTTTATTTTATCATTTACAAAACTTAAAATTAATTTATTTACATTTTCATTATAAAGATGTCAATAATTTTTTATTTTATTTAAATTTTAATTATGTGGACTATCAAAAATTGTTTGTACAACCCTTTCATTTTTATCATTTAAAAATTTCCATTTTGAATTTTAAATAAATTGTACAATGGCAATTCTTTCCATATATATATATCTAAAGCTTATAAGAATGTATTAAATGTCAAAATGCCAGTCGTCCATTATTTTCATAACAAAAATGTCGATTTTTGTATGAAAAAAATTTAAAATTTTTTTTTTCGGTATAAATAATGCAAAAAAGGTAATTTTTTCGGGAAATTCATATTCTAACGATAAATACTATCGGTTTCCGGCCTATTTTGGGGGGTCCGAGTCACGTGGCTCTTTGTTTTACCGACCCACCTAAATTACCTACCCCTTTGGGTAGAGTTGCTTTTAGGTGGGTCGGTAAAAAAAAGAGCCACGTGACTCGGATCCCCCAAAATAGGGCGACAACCGATAGTATTTTACCGTTAGAATATGAATTTCTCGAAAAAATTACCTTTTTTGCATTATTTATCCCGAAAAAATAATAATTTTTTTTCTTATTTTCATTTAAAAACACTTTTCAAAAATTAAAGAATTCCACAGCGGCAGCACCTTTCAAAAATGCAAGAGTGTTGGAATGTCATACAGCCATTTGATAGATTTAATATTAAAATTTTGCATAAAAAGTCGTAAATTTTAAACTTAAAAAACGGCAAAAATAAATCAAAAAATAAAAAAAAAGGATACCCATCGAACAAGAAAAGGTGAAGGAATTTAAAAAAAAATTAAGGATCAGACCATTACAGAGGATTTTACAGGCATTAGAAGTTGACCCACCTAAAAGTAACTCTACTCAAAAATAGGGTTATTAATAATTATTTATTTAAAAAAAAATGCCAAGTAAAATAATAGATTATTGTGTCCATTATGACACAAGTTAAAAAACTACAAATAAATTTAAAACACAAAATTTAAAACAAAAATGTTTTTAAAAATTTTAGAAAGAACAATTTATTTAAAAAAATCTAAAATATTTCATTTTAAAACACAAATAAAAATTAACGCACATAAAATCCAATATTAACATTGTGTGTTTCATCAACGCACAAAAAGAGAGCAACGTCACGTCACCCCGAAAAAAAGGATATATAAAACTGTCATTTTCTCTCAATTGCAAGTAAAATACACCAAACACTTTTGTTGCAAAAATTTTTTAGAATTTAAATTATATCTTCATAACAACAACTTTTGACAGTTTTCATTATTTTTAAAAGTAAAAAATTTTATTTTTTAAAACTTTAAAATAAGGGGAAGTGCATACGTCTTCGTGACATCACATTTCTCTCTTTTACTGTCAAAAGGTAGAGAGTTTCGGGAAAAACAGAAAACTTGAAGACCTAACAGACCTAATATGCTTACAATAAACTAAAAAAATGACAATCGACATTTGACATAATAAAAAATATGAATTATGATGTTTTTAAATGCCATTCAGTTTCAAGACCACTATATACTGATTGACTATATACTGTTAGTATGTATGTAGATAGTCTTATCAGTTTGCCTGGTTAATTTAATTTTCGCCCTTTTGCGCTGTACAATTTTTAAATTGGTTTTAGGTTTGGTTTAATACAAAATGCATGGTTTTGGTTTGGTTTATTCGAAGAGTATTGGCAATTAGTGATGAAAAACCACATGGACATCATTGGAGATAAGTCTATTCAACATGAGTATTTTGAAAATAACATGTTTGAAGAAGCTGAAACATTTTATACGGAGACAATTATTGAACTCAACAATAAATTAACGAGCTTATCCCCAACTCCAGCAGTTCGAGCCCAAAAACAATCAAATCAAGATATGAATGTAAGCTTGCCAAAAATTGACATTCCAAAATTCTCAGGAACTTATTCTAACTGGAAATCTTTCAAATTCTTGTTTATGGAAATTATCAACAACAACACAAGCATGGGAAAAGCTCCAAAATTCTATTACTTAAAAGGTAACATCACTGGAGAACTCGCAGAATTAATTAAACATTTACCAGTAACAGCTCACTGCGCAACAAACTTCGCAAAACGAAAGGTCATTTTACCCACAGCGGTGATAAAAATACAAAGATTAGATGGATCCTATACGGAACTCCGAGTTCTTGTTGATCAAGCCACTTTGATTTTAGAAAATACAGTACAACGTTTGCAACTGTCCAAACACAAGGTACATGCAACCGTATTGGGAATTGGCAATACAAAATCCGGTATAGTTCAAAATTTTGTAGAAATTACATTAAGATCGAGATTGAATACGTAATTTTTATGCGTGACCGAAGCATTAGTCTTACCAAAGTTGACCGGTTATTTGCCCTCAGAAAATGTAACTTCCCATCACAATTGGAAACATGTTCGAAGTTTAGAACTAGCAGATCCAAATTTCTATACATCAAATAGAATAGATATAATTTGGTAAGCTGAAGTCTTTTGTCAAATAATTCAAAATAAGGTTATAGGGCGAAAGCCAGGAACTCCCATAGCATAGAAAACCAAATTTGACTATATCTTATCAGGTGAAGTAAAAGGGGAAACTCCAGAAAATACAATTAACTGCTTTATTGGTGAAACTGACATTAACAAAGAACAAAGTATGACTGCGACAGCTGAAGAAATAGAGTGCAAGGTTCATTTCAAATCCACTCATCTGCGTCAAAAGAATGGAAAATATACTGTACGATTACCGTTTCGCCAACATTCTAATTTTAATGAATTACAGAGGTCTAGAGAATTAACACTTGCTAAATCTAAATTTAAATCAAACAAATTTAAATCTAATAACTTGCTGGAAATTATGTACAAGGAATTTATAGCGGAATATATTTAGTTAGGTCATATGGTTCCAGCTTCTGAAAATACGGAAAGCAAATACTATCCTACCTCTTCATGCAGTATTTAAGCGCGACAGCTCAACAACTAAAATGAGAGTAGTTTTTGATGCTTCGGCCTAAAGAAATTCATCTAAAAGTCATAACGATATAATGATGATTGGAGAGAATCCTTTCGAGAAAATCTCGAAACGAGCCTATGAAGGAACATAAGTTGACAACCGTTACTTATGGAACTGAGCCAGTGCCTTTCTTAACTATAAGAACTTTACGTCAACCAGATGATGGCTAATTATATCCTGTGGCGGCAAGAGCTATTTGTAAAGACACCTATATGAATGACGTTGTCTCAGGAGCACATAGTAACGAAGAAGCAACTTTAGCAAGCATTCAATTAATTAAATTGTTAAAGGCAGGAGGTTTAAATTTACGAAAATAGAATTCGAATGATTTTCGTTTATTAAAACAAATACCACCTGAATTAAGAGACTGTGCAAAGAATAAAACATGTGATGACGGAAAAGTCGTTAAGGCCTTAGGAATCTATTGGGTCTCAAAAAGCGACAAACTAAAATTCAACATAAATATTCAAACAATTTCAGAAGAATTTACGAAAAGATCTATCTTATCCGATTGGATTGTTATCTCCAGTTACCATAAAAATCAAATTATTATTTCAACAATTATGGTTGGAAGAGACTGATTGGGATCAGCCAATATCAAATCACATTCTTAAGGAATGGCAAAAAATTAGAGATGAGCTACCATCATTAAGAAAAATAGAAATTTGTAGATGGATTACTTCGAAAATGCCAACTACACGGATTTTCTGATGCGTCTGAAAAGGCTTACAGTGCTGTTGTATACCTTAGAACAATAACAAACGAAGTGTAACACTCATAGCTGCAAAAATAAAGGTGGCGTCTTTAAGATCTCAACTTTCTTTACCACGATTAGAATTAAACGGAGCGTTATTATTAGCTGGATTACTAAAGGAAGTTCAAAGGGCTTTGGACATGGAGGATATTGAAAACTTTGCTTGGAGAGACTCAACTATTTTATTATCATGGCTGCAATCTACTCCAAACCGTTGGAAAACATTTGTTGGGTATCGAGTAGCTGAAATTCAGGCTCTCATTGGCCCGGAAACTTGGTATCACGTCAATTCACCAAGTAACCCAGATGATTTAGCTTCATGAGGTATTTATCCAATAAAATTAGAAAGCAATACAATTTGGTGGGAAGGTCCCACATGGTTAAAACAAGAGGAATTTAAGGCCTCTAAAATACCGGTAAGCAAAACAAATTTGGAAATTAAAACAAAATTTATGGTTAGTATCGTAAAAACTGAAAAGGATACTTCCTTGGTTGAGACTTTACTTCATAACTACTAATCTTTAACAAAATTAAAGTGGATCTTAACTTACTGCATCCTATTTTGTAAGAATACTCAGAGTAGTCTAGAATATCGTAAAACTAGAGTACTAACAACAGATGAAATAGAGAACTCGTTGATAACATTAGTAAAGGTCACTCAATTACAATACTTTCATGAGGAATTCAAGCAAAAGGCATCTCATTACATAAGACTAGCAGATTATTAAGTCTGAACCCATTTTTGGATGCCAATCAACTCACTCGCTTAGGTGGAAGATTATCTGAATCTGAGCTTTCATATAAACAGAAACATCCGTTAGTATTGCCTTACAAAAACGATTTAACTGACTTGATCATAAAGCATGCACATTTACACTCCTTAAATAAAGCTAATAATCAAACTCTGGAATATATAAGACAATCATTTTGGAAACTAAATTCATTAAAGGCAGTTAAATGATGTATACATAGATGTATAACATGTCATCGCTTTAAAGCATCTTCAGCTTCTCAGTTAATGGGAAATCTTCCTAAGCCTCGTATAACGATATCCAAACCGTTCACTAATTGCGGGGTTGATTATTCTGGACCTTTTACCTTAAAAACATCTGTTGGTCGGGGAACTAAGACATTTAAGGGTTGTATATGTAGCTCTATTTATTTGTTCGAGTACCAAGGCAATACATTTGGAACTGGTTAGCAATTTAACATCAAGTGCATTTCTTGCAGTATTTAAAAGATTTGTTAGCAGAAGAGGAGCAGTTGCAAATGTTTATAGTGATAACGCCACGAATTTCTGTGGAGCAAGCTAAATTTTAGCTGATTTATTCAACCAACCAACTATCAAAACGAAATTAAAAATTCGTTATGCCAAGAAGGAATTCAGTGGCCTTTCATACCACCCGCATCACCGCATTTTGGCGGCCTATGGGAAGCTGGTATAAAATCAACCAAATATCATATGAAGCGAATAAAAAAGGACACTATTTTATCTTTCGAAGAACTTACAACTTTGATTGTAAAAATTGAGGCGTAGTTGAATTCTCGCCCACTGTGTCGATTAAATAATGATCCAAAAAACTTGGAAGTTTTAACACCAGCACACTTTTTAATAAGAGCACCATCATTGACCGTTCCTGAAGAGAATGTTTTAAATGAAAATCCTCATTTACTAACAAGATGGCAACTTCTGGATTAGCTTCATAAGAGGTGCTGGCAAAGATGGTCTAAGGAATACTTGTTGAGATTACAACAAAGACTAAAATGGACTTAACAGTAAACAAATTTGAAGGTTGGTAACATAGTACTAATAAAGGAAGACAATCTGTCATCAACAAGATGGTCACTTGGAAGAGTGATTGAAACAACTTGCGATGATAACGGTCTTGTTAGATTTATTACTTTAAAAACAAAAACCTCAGGTTTGAAAAGATATATAACCAAGCTATCGTTATTCCCAATTATAGAGAATGAAGATAACTCTAGCTATGACGTAGCAGTAATGGTAAACGACGGTACCGCAGGTACATCAAAAAATAAAAATGAAACAAATCATTTATCTTTCAACAGGAAACACAAGTACTCCCACAAGGAACACGACAATAAAAAGATAAAGGCATCTAAGTCAACATGTCGCAGTTAAGTTCTATGATATTTACCATTATTTGTAGTTTTTTCTTTACTATGGCACTGGCAAGCAAACCGTCTGCCTACTACAGTAATACTCAGTTTTGGCAATGAACAAGGCATGTACTTCGAAAACATTGCAAACACTAATATGTATAACAGTGAATGGAACTGAATCGTACACTTTAACTTATCGTTATATAAGTATTAAACTAATATGCTAACCAAATCTATAACGTATTTAAAAGGAACATGTGACAAGTTTTCTGCTGATATTGAATTCGTAGATCATTGTAAACCTATTATAGCACAACATCATTTAGAAGAGTTTTGACATTATATTCCTTAATGCAAGTGAAAGCACGAGTTACTCCAAACAACGTAATTTTTGAAATAAAATTGCCATTGTTAGATGCAAAGTGTTATCAGATATATCAGCTTATTCCTATTCCTCTAACTATTGGTAATAAGTTTATATATATTCAACCCTCCAGTAAGTATTTATTGCTAAATAAACGTCGCGATTAGATACTTACCTATGAGCGAAACTGATATAAATTTGTGCAGGTCTTGGAAATCCGATCACCTTTTATGCAGATTTAACTCATCAATGTATAGTCTAGGATCTAACATTAGTCGATGCGAAATGGAGTTATTGTCCTCAGAAACAAAGCTATCTACTTTTTGCAAAATAAAGAGTTTGTCAATAGACCTCAAAAGGGTTCACACAGCTAACCATTGGTTCTCCACTTCAGATAAATTTTGAAAAAGTTGTATTAATTGGAAATGGGATTATTCGCTTAAATCCTGGTTGCACGCTTAAGCATTCCGGTATATTTCTATCGTCTAGTCAAGAGTTTACAGCAAACATAACATCATCTCTTTTAGTAGTATCAGAAATACCTGATATTTTAGCTAATTATCTTAACATTTCGGAAAAGATGAATAACAATTTAAATAATTTGTCAATTTTGCAATAACATCAGCCGACATTCAAACATTACATATTAAAATAAATGATCAAAGAAATGAAATAGCAGCAGTTAGAAATATTAATATTCATGATGTTCATCATTATGCTATGGTTTATATAATTCTTGTATTAGTTTGTATAATAGCTATTTATTATTGGTTGAGACATTATAAAAGAGTTTTAGTAACTTCATCGAAGATCTCAACTATTGATCCAACTGTAAAGATTGCAGAATCAGTGACTCAGTGTAACTAGCAGCATACCTACAGTCTTTCCTAGACAGTATCCTTTTGGTTATTAATTCAACCAGGAGAGAGCATGTTCACAGAACATAAAAATAAAAATAAAAACTTATAATAATAAAATATACTATTTAACATTAACTTAAATTTCAAATTTTTATTTATGTAACAACATTAGGGTTAATTAAAATTACAATTTACCTTTAATAACTTTAGTACATTCTTTTTAATATAAATTTGTTGTAATATGATTCGTATGAACTTAATGTATAACATTTTAAAATATTTTTTGTATAAATTTATACTGACCTACATTATTTTAATTGAAAATATTTAAATGTTGTGTCAGCTAATTTAGTTGCATAATGTAATTGAAAGTTAAAATTTGTATTTTTAACGTATTGTAACCTAATTAAAATTGTATTTAAAAAAGGTAGAATGTAAACCAATGGTTTTTAAAAGCGCACATTTCGAAAACTCAATACAAACTGTTTAGAAGTGTGACTTACACAAAAATTTGAAAATTTCATGTAATAAGAAAAAATGTGAAAATAGGACATTTTTGAAATTTTGAGGGGCCGTAATTCCGGAATCCTATATAACTAAGAAAAGCCGTTAACACACGTAAAAATATATTATTGAAGCTTTAATTTTCATGTCTTGCCGAAGAAAAATGTGTACAGGTGTCTAAAAATTTTCATTTATATTTTTAGACACCTGTAACTTAGGCACTTGTACGCCCTCTAGAGCGGTTGCTACCAAAAAATTTTCTGAGGAAACTTATAATAATTCTAAAAGTTCTGTCTCAAAATTTCAGGTTCCTATCTAAAGGCGTGCCGGAGTTATGAAAAAAGAAATTTCATGCAAAATGTGGTTTTCACATAACGGTAAATTTAAATCGTAAATTGCAAAATATTACATAATTTTGATATTTTTTTATATAGATAATAAAATTTTCGATCTTCTGGCGGTTTTAGATTGCAAAACTATTACGCAGAGCCTGAGATATATACATCTGAAAATGGGGCTTTTTCGCAAATTTGAAGAGCTGCAACTTTGGAACCCTTTACAACTAAAATAAACCTTTAACACACGTAAAAATATAGTACTGTAGCTTTAATTTTTATATCTTCCAGAAGTAAAATGTGTACAGGTTTTTAAGTTACAGGTGTTTAAAAATAGCAAATTTTCAATTTTTGAGCCCTAATAGCTCATAAACAGGGGGTGGTCCAAAAAAATTTTCTGAACAAACTTATACTAATTCTAAAAGTTCTTTCTTGCCTCAAAATTTCAAGCCTCTATCTAGAAGCGTGCCGGAGTTATGAAAGTAGAAAAATCATGCAAAATTTGGTTTTCACATAACGGTAAATTTAAATACTAAATTTAAAAAAATTGTATAATTTTGATATTAATTTACAAAGATAAAAGAAATACCTGTCGAATGACGTTTTCAGATTGAAAAAATCTTAAGCAGAACATAAGATATATGCATTTAAAAATAGGGCTTTTTCAAAGTTTGAGGGGCTGTAGCTCCGTAATGGGAAGGGCTACATGAAAAAGTTGTTCCACAAAATTATTTTTTTTATGAGACCTACCCATGGTTAAAATTTGTTTTCTCTATCTTTAACGGTGTAGAAGTTTTGTAAACAGACGGACGGACGGACGGACGGACGGACAGAGTGAAACTAATAAGCAAATTTTTTCAAAATTTTTTTGGAAATGTGCTAAAAGCGAATTTTGTATTAAATTTTATCATTAATAAAAGCTTAATTGTTTACGGAGAAAACTAAGACTCGAAGTATTCAAGCATAACCTTATCTATTTTTTTTGGTTTAAATTCATGGACTGTTTCATTACATCCAGCTTCGGTTAAATTTTTTTATAATCGATCTGATCTTTAGAGTTGTAAAATTATTAATAATTCTCTCCTTCAAATTACTGACAAGTTTGTAAAATATCAATTATTTTATTTCTATTATTGAAGAAACTTCTCTCTCCATTTTCTCAATATTTGAATGAAATGTTGACGTAAAGAAATGCACAAGAAATAAATAAGCTTCACTCAATTCACTTTTAAAATTTTATTTTTTATAAGATTTCTGGAGGATTATCAATAGATGAAAATTAAGATTTCAACGATTCAAACATTAACAACAAGCGTTCAACGGTCGGATATAAAGAAAGCCATCTAGTCTTAGAATGATAAAGAAGTTGTTTTTAATCAGTTTGTAACATTTTTTAAGCTAAATGATTGCTAACATCCGTTTGAACGCTAATAAAAGGTACCTATGTATATGTTTTAAATCAAACAAGATTCTAGTTAAAGAAGACGGTGAAATAACTTTTGTAATTATTTTTGTAGCTTTTGTTCTAGCGCATGTTAATTTTTTGCAAATATCTAAATTGTTAAACATTTTCTGATTAAGTTTTATTGTACAATCAAGTGAATTAAAAGATTGTTGGTGGCAAACTGTATGATAAGCTGTTGTCCCTTCAGCTGCGTTTATATGTAGTCTTTGTTTTGATTTACTTACAATAAGGCTATTTAAGACTTTTGATGAACTTGATGCACTTCTTACTTTTAATGAATGTTTATTTAATTTAAGATTTTCTTCAATATCAATTTTTGCTTTTTATCAATTGAAAGTGACGAATTATAAATTTTACACAAAACTTCCTAATCTAAATTCCCTTTTTTTTCGGCATTTTTCTATTAAAAAAATTATGGTGTAAAAATTTGTTTGCGAATTAATTCACGACACATTATTCATATATAATATATCTATAAACATACTAGCTTGGAATTTACAGTTTTATATATAAATTTTATTTTACACGTCTTACCAAAACACAAAACATGTTAAGGAAATAAGTAATGATAACTGATGGGAAAGGCAAATGATACATACAAATTTATATATTATTATTTATATGTATATAAATAAATTTACATAATACCAGAGCCAACAATAATGAAAGGCCGTGACATCGAAAGCTTTGAATGTATGTCAAATTTTCAATGTATTTTGAAAGAAAACTATGAAAAATGACATTTTTTAAAATTTTTATTTTTTTTTTCTCCTTAATTTAGGAAAAATACCAAAATGGGCATGAATTTCATATAAAGTTTTTTTTTAAGTATACATCGAATTGTTCCAATTTTCAAATTTATTTCAGATAGTTTATTATTTGCCCAATACAACAAGTAGATTTTTAACTTTGAACTTAAATTTTTACCACTTTTTTAAGCAAATTTGTAACCCTCAAATTTTTTTAAATTTCTTATTGCATTCATCTTCTTACTGTCAAAAAAAAAATGAGTTTAAAAAATTTAAAAGCTTTTATATTAAATATGTTATAAAATTGGTAAGTAAAATTATTTATTATTTAAATATTTTACTTAATATTAGTTTATTATTTAAATATATAATATTAATTTTTATATATTCCTTATTAAAGAAGGAACCGAGGAAGATAAATTTATAAGACTGATTTTTAATTGAAAGAACGTTAGTATTTATAATAATTAATTGCAAGAATCAGCATTTAATTACTGAGAAAATTTATTGAACGCGATTTGTTTTATCCCGAAAACTTTTGACGGGAAATTAAGAATTATAATAATAACATGATTAACGAATGAAGTGGGAGAGAGAAAGCGATATTAATTTGTTTATGAATTATGATGGTCAATTCGAGGAATTAATAACTTACAGATGATGGCTAATTATATCCTGTGGCGGCAAGAGCTATTTGTAAAGACACCTATATGAATGACGTCGTCTCAGGAGCACATAGTAACGAAGAAGCAACTTTAGCAAGCATTCAATTAATTAAATTGTTAAAGGCAGGAGGTTTAAATTTACGAAAATAGAATTCGAATGATTTTCGTTTATTAAAACAAATACCACCTGAATTAAGAGACTGTGCAAAGAATAAAACATGTGATGACGGAAAAGTCGTTAAGGCCTTAGGAATCTATTGGGTCTCAAAAAGCGACAAACTAAAATTCAACATAAATATTCAAACAATTTCAGAAGAATTTACGAAAAGATCTATCTTTTCCGATTGGATTGTTATCTCCAGTTACCATAAAAATCAAATTATTATTTCAACAATTATGGTTGGAAGAGACTGATTGGGATCAGCCAATATCAAATCACATTCTTAAGGAATGGCAAAAAATGAGAGATGAGCTACCATCATTAAGAAAAATAGAAATTTGTAGATGGATTACTTCGAAAATGCCAACTACACGGATTTTCTGATGCGTCTGAAAAGGCTTACAGTGCTGTTGTATACCTTAGAACAATAACAAACGAAGTGTAACACTCATAGCTGCAAAAATAAAGGTGGCGTCTTGAAGATCTCAACTTTCTTTACCACGATTAGAATTAAACGGAGCGTTATTATTAGCTGGATTACTAAAGGAAGTTCAAAGGGCTTTGGACATGGAGGATATTGAAATCTTTGCTTGGAGAGACTCAACTATTTTATTATCATGGCTGCAATCTACTCCAAACCGTTGGAAAACATTTGTTGGGTATCGAGTAGCTGAAATTCAGGCTCTCATTGGCCCGGAAACTTGGTATCACGTCAATTCACCAAGTAACCCAGATGATTTAGCTTCATGAGGTATTTATCCAATAAAATTAGAAAGCAATACAATTTGGTGGGAAGGTCCCACATGGTTAAAACAAGAGGAATTTAAGGCCTCTAAAATACCGGTAAGCAAAACAAATTTGGAAATTAAAACAAAATTTATGGTTAGTATCGTAAAAACTGAAAAGGATACTTCCTTGGTTGAGACTTTACTTCATAACTACTAATCTTTAACAAAATTAAAGTGGATCTTAACTTACTGCATCCTATTTTGTAAGAATACTCAGAGTAGTCTAGAATATCGTAAAACTAGAGTACTAACAACAGATGAAATAGAGAACTCGTTGATAACATTAGTAAAGGTCACTCAATTACAATACTTTCATGAGGAATTCAAGCAAAAGGCATCTCATTACATAAGACTAGCAGATTATTAAGTCTGAACCCATTTTTGGATGCCAATCAACTCACTCGCTTAGGTGGAAGATTATCTGAATCTGAACTTTCATATAAACAGAAACATCCGTTAGTATTGCCTTACAAAAACGATTTAACTGACTTGATCATAAAGCATGCACATTTACACTCCTTAAATAAAGCTAATAATCAAACTCTGGAATATATAAGACAATCATTTTGGAAACTAAATTCATTAAAGGCAGTTAAATGATGTATACATAGATGTATAACATGTCATCGCTTTAAAGCATCTTCAGCTTCTCAGTTAATGGGAAATCTTCCTAAGCCTCGTATAACGATATCCAAACCGTTCACTAATTGCGGGGTTGATTATTCTGGACCTTTTACCTTAAAAACATCTGTTGGTCGGGGAACTAAGACATTTAAGGGTTGTATATGTAGCTCTATTTATTTGTTCGAGTACCAAGGCAATACATTTGGAAGTGGTTAGCAATTTAACATCAAGTGCATTTCTTGCAGTATTTAAAAGATTTGTTAGCAGAAGAGGAGCAGTTGCAAATGTTTATAGTGATAACGCCACGAATTTCTGTGGAGCAAGCTAAATTTTAGCTGATTTATTCAACCAACCAACTATCAAAACGAAATTAAAAATTCGTTATGCCAAGAAGGAATTCAGTGGCCTTTCATACCACCCGCATCACCGCATTTTGGCGGCCTATGGGAAGCTGGTATAAAATCAACCAAATATCATATGAAGCGAATAAAAAAGGACACTATTTTATCTTTTGAAGAACTTACAACTTTGATTGTAAAAATTGAGGCGTAGTTGAATTCTCGCCCACTGGGTCGATTAAATAATGATCCAAAAAACTTAGAAGTTTTAACACCAGCACACTTTTTAATAAGAGCACCATCATTGACCGTTCCTGAAGAGAATGTTTTAAATGAAAATCCTCATTTACTAACAAGATGGCAACTTCTGGATTAGCTTCATAAGAGGTGCTGGCAAAGATGGTCTAAGGAATACTTGTTGAGATTACAACAAAGACTAAAATGGACTTAACAGTAAACAAATTTGAAGGTTGGTAACATAGTACTAATAAAGGAAGACAATCTGTCATCAACAAGATGGTCACTTGGAAGAGTGATTGAAACAACTTGCGATGATAACGGTCTTGTTAGATTTATTACTTTAAAAACAAAAACCTCAGGTTTGAAAAGATATATAACCAAGCTATCGTTATTCCCAATTATAGAGAATGAAGATAACTCTAGCTATGACGTAGCAGTAATGGTAAACGACGGTACCGCAGGTACATCGAAAAATAAAAATGAAACAAATCATTTATCTTTCAACAGGAAACACAAGTACTCCCACAAGGAACACGACAATAAAAAGATAAAGGCATCTAAGTCAACATGTCGCAGTTAAGTTCTATGATATTTACCATTATTTGTAGTTTTTTCTTTACTATGGCACTGGCAAGCAAACCGTCTGCCTACTACAGTAATACTCAGTTTTGGCAATGAACAAGGTATGTACTTCGAAAACATTGCAAACACTAATATGTATAACAGTGAATGGAACTGAATCGTACACTTTAACTTATCGTTATATAAGTATTAAACTAATATGCTAACCAAATCTATAACGTATTTAAAAGGAACATGTGACAAGTTTTCTGCTGATATTGAATTCGTAGATCATTGTAAACCTATTATAGCACAACATCATTTAGAAGAGTTTTGACATTATATTCCTTAATGCAAGTGAAAGCACGAGTTACTCCAAACAACGTAATTTTTGAAATAAAATTGGCATTGTTAGATGCAAAGTGTTATCAGATATATCAGCTTATTCCTATTCCTCTAACTATTGGTAATAAGTTTATATATATTCAACCCTCCAGTAAGTATTTATTGCTAAATAAACGTCGCGATTAGATACTTACCTATGAGCGAAACTGATATAAATTTGTGCAGGTCTTGGAAATCCGATCACCTTTTATGCAGATTTAACTCATCAATGTATAGTCTAGGATCTAACATTAGTCGATGCGAAATGGAGTTATTGTCCTCAGAAACAAAGCTATCTACTTTTTGCAAAATAAAGAGTTTGTCAATAGACATCAAAAGGGTTCACACAGCTAACCATTGGTTCTCCACTTCAGATAAAAAAAGCATAATCGATTTAAATTGTGGTACTCATTTTGAAAAAGTTGTATTAATTGGGATTATTCGCTTAAACCCTGGTTGCACGCTTAAGCATTCCGGTATATTTCTATCGTCTAGTCAAGAGTTTACAGCAAACATAACATCATCTCTTTTAATAGTATCAGAAATACCTGATATTTTAGCTAATTATCTTAACATTTCGGAAAAGATGAATAACAATTTAAATAATTTGTCAATTTTGCAATAACATCAGCCGACATTCAAACATTACATATTAAAATAAATGATCAAAGAAATGAAATAGCAGCAGTTAGAAATATTAATATTCATGATGTTCATCATTATGCTATGGTTTATATAATTCTTGTATTAGTTTGTATAATAGCTATTTATTATTGGTTGAGACATTATAAAAGAGTTTTAGTAACTTCATCGAAGATCTCAACTATTGATCCAACTGTAAGGATTGCAGAATCAGTGACTCAGTGTAACTAGCAGCATACCTACAGTCTTTCCTAGACAGTATCCTTTTGGTTATTAATTCAACCAGGAGAGAGCATGTTCACAGAACATAAAAATAAAAACTTATAATAATAAAATATACTATTTAACATTAACTTAAATTTCAAATTTTTATTTATGTAACAACATTAGGGTTAATTAAAATTACAATTTACCTTTAATAACTTTAGTACATTCTTTTTAATATAAATTTGTTGTAATATGATTCGCATGAACTTAATGTATAACATTTTAAAATATTTTTTGTATAAATTTATACTGACCTACATTATTTTAATTGAAAATATTTAAATGTTGTGTCAGCTAATTTAGTTGCATAATGTAATTGAAAGTTAAAATTTGTATTTTTAACGTATTGTAACCTAATTAAAATTGTATTTAAACAAGGTAGAATGTAAACCAACGGTTTTTAAAAGCGCACATTTCGAAAACTCAATACAAACTGTTTAGAAGTGTGACTTACACAAAAATTTGAAAATTTCATGTAATAAGAAAAAATGTGAAAATAGGACATTTTTGAAATTTTGAGGGGCCGTAATTCCGGAATCCTATATAACTAAGAAAAGCCGTTAACACACGTAAAAATATATTATTGAAGCTTTAATTTTCATGTCTTGCCGAAGAAAAATGTGTACAGGTGTCTAAAAATTTTCATTTATATTTTTAGACACCTGTAACTTAGGCACTTGTACGCCCTCTAGAGCGGTTGCTACCAAAAAATTTTCTGAGGAAACTTATAATAATTCTAAAAGTTCTGTCTCAAAATTTCAGGTTCCTATCTAAAGGCGTGCCGGAGTTATGAAAAAAGAAATTTCATGCAAAATGTGGTTTTCACATAACGGTAAATTTAAATCGTAAATTGCAAAATATTACATAATTTTGATATTTTTTTATATAGATAATAAAATTTTCGATCTTCTGGCGGTTTTAGATTGCAAAACTATTACGCAGAGCCTGAGATATATACATCTGAAAATGGGGCTTTTTCGCAAATTTGAAGAGCTGCAACTTTGGAACCCTTTACAACTAAAATAAACCTTTAACACACGTAAAAATATAGTACTGTAGCTTTAATTTTTATATCTTCCAGAAGTAAAATGTGTACAGGTTTTTAAGTTACAGGTGTTTAAAAATAGCAAATTTTCAATTTTTGAGCCCTAATAGCTCATAAACAGGGGGTGGTCCAAAAAAATTTTCTGAACAAACTTATACTAATTCTAAAAGTTCTTTCTTGCCTCAAAATTTCAAGCCTCTATCTAGAAGCGTGCCGGAGTTATGAAAGTAGAAAAATCATGCAAAATTTGGTTTTCACATAACGGTAAATTTAAATACTAAATTTAAAAAAATTGTATAATTTTGATATTAATTTACAAAGATAAAAGAAATACCTGTCGAATGACGTTTTCAGATTGAAAAAATCTTAAGCAGAACATAAGATATATGCATTTAAAAATAGGGCTTTTTCAAAGTTTGAGGGGCTGTAGCTCCGTAATGGGAAGGGCTACATGAAAAAGTTGTTCCACAAAATTATTTTTTTTATGAGACCTACCCATGGTTAAAATTTGTTTTCTCTATCTTTAACGGTGTAGAAGTTTTGTAAACAGACGGACGGACGGACGGACGGACGGACAGAGTGAAACTAATAAGCAAATTTTTTCAAAATTTTTTTGGAAATGTGCTAAAAGCGAATTTTGTATTAAATTTTATCATTAATAAAAGCTTAATTGTTTACGGAGAAAACTAAGACTCGAAGTATTCAAGCATAACCTTATCTATTTTTTTTGGTTTAAATTCATGGACTGTTTCATTACATCCAGCTTCGGTTAAATTTTTTTATAATCGATCTGATCTTTAGAGTTGTAAAATTATTAATAATTCTCTCCTTCAAATTACTGACAAGTTTGTAAAATATCAATTATTTTATTTCTATTATTGAAGAAACTTCTCTCTCCATTTTCTCAATATTTGAATGAAATGTTGACGTAAAGAAATGCACAAGAAATAAATAAGCTTCACTCAATTCACTTTTAAAATTTTATTTTTTATAAGATTTCTGGAGGATTATCAATAGATGAAAATTAAGATTTCAACGATTCAAACATTAACAACAAGCGTTCAACGGTCGGATATAAAGAAAGCCATCTAGTCTTAGAATGATAAAGAAGTTGTTTTTAATCAGTTTGTAACATTTTTTAAGCTAAATGATTGCTAACATCCGTTTGAACGCTAATAAAAGGTACCTATGTATATGTTTTAAATCAAACAAGATTCTAGTTAAAGAAGACGGTGAAATAACTTTTGTAATTATTTTTGTAGCTTTTGTTCTAGCGCATGTTAATTTTTTGCAAATATCTAAATTGTTAAACATTTTCTGATTAAGTTTTATTGTACAATCAAGTGAATTAAAAGATTGTTGGTGGCAAACTGTATGATAAGCTGTTGTCCCTTCAGCTGCGTTTATATGTAGTCTTTGTTTTGATTTACTTACAATAAGGCTATTTAAGACTTTTGATGAACTTGATGCACTTCTTACTTTTAATGAATGTTTATTTAATTTAAGATTTTCTTCAATATCAATTTTTGCTTTTTATCAATTGAAAGTGACGAATTATAAATTTTACACAAAACTTCCTAATCTAAATTCCCTTTTTTTTCGGCATTTTTCTATTAAAAAAATTATGGTGTAAAAATTTGTTTGCGAATTAATTCACGACACATTATTCATATATAATATATCTATAAACATACTAGCTTGGAATTTACAGTTTTATATATAAATTTTATTTTACACGTCTTACCAAAACACAAAACATGTTAAGGAAATAAGTAATGATAACTGATGGGAAAGGCAAATGATACATACAAATTTATATATTATTATTTATATGTATATAAATAAATTTACATAATACCAGAGCCAACAATAATGAAAGGCCGTGACATCGAAAGCTTTGAATGTATGTCAAATTTTCAATGTATTTTGAAAGAAAACTATGAAAAATGACATTTTTTAAAATTTTTATTTTTTTTTTCTCCTTAATTTAGGAAAAATACCAAAATGGGCATGAATTTCATATAAAGTTTTTTTTTAAGTATACATCGAATTGTTCCAATTTTCAAATTTATTTCAGATAGTTTATTATTTGCCCAATACAACAAGTAGATTTTTAACTTTGAACTTAAATTTTTACCACTTTTTTAAGCAAATTTGTAACCCTCAAATTTTTTTAAATTTCTTATTGCATTCATCTTCTTACTGTCAAAAAAAAAATGAGTTTAAAAAATTTAAAAGCTTTTATATTAAATATGTTATAAAATTGGTAAGTAAAATTATTTATTATTTAAATATTTTACTTAATATTAGTTTATTATTTAAATATATAATATTAATTTTTATATATTCCTTATTAAAGAAGGAACCGAGGAAGATAAATTTATAAGACTGATTTTTAATTGAAAGAACGTTAGTATTTATAATAATTAATTGCAAGAATCAGCATTTAATTACTGAGAAAATTTATTGAACGCGATTTGTTTTATCCCGAAAACTTTTGACGGGAAATTAAGAATTATAATAATAACATGATTAACGAATGAAGTGGGAGAGAGAAAGCGATATTAATTTGTTTATGAATTATGATGGTCAATTCGAGGAATTAATAACTTACAGATGATGGCTAATTATATCCTGTGGCGGCAAGAGCTATTTGTAAAGACACCTATATGAATGACGTCGTCTCAGGAGCACATAGTAACGAAGAAGCAACTTTAGCAAGCATTCAATTAATTAAATTGTTAAAGGCAGGAGGTTTAAATTTACGAAAATAGAATTCGAATGATTTTCGTTTATTAAAACAAATACCACCTGAATTAAGAGACTGTGCAAAGAATAAAACATGTGATGACGGAAAAGTCGTTAAGGCCTTAGGAATCTATTGGGTCTCAAAAAGCGACAAACTAAAATTCAACATAAATATTCAAACAATTTCAGAAGAATTTACGAAAAGATCTATCTTTTCCGATTGGATTGTTATCTCCAGTTACCATAAAAATCAAATTATTATTTCAACAATTATGGTTGGAAGAGACTGATTGGGATCAGCCAATATCAAATCACATTCTTAAGGAATGGCAAAAAATGAGAGATGAGCTACCATCATTAAGAAAAATAGAAATTTGTAGATGGATTACTTCGAAAATGCCAACTACACGGATTTTCTGATGCGTCTGAAAAGGCTTACAGTGCTGTTGTATACCTTAGAACAATAACAAACGAAGTGTAACACTCATAGCTGCAAAAATAAAGGTGGCGTCTTTAAGATCTCAACTTTCTTTACCACGATTAGAATTAAACGGAGCGTTATTATTAGCTGGATTACTAAAGGAAGTTCAAAGGGCTTTGGACATGGAGGATATTGAAATCTTTGCTTGGAGAGACTCAACTATTTTATTATCATGGCTGCAATCTACTCCAAACCGTTGGAAAACATTTGTTGGGTATCGAGTAGCTGAAATTCAGGCTCTCATTGGCCCGGAAACTTGGTATCACGTCAATTCACCAAGTAACCCAGATGATTTAGCTTCATGAGGTATTTATCCAATAAAATTAGAAAGCAATACAATTTGGTGGGAAGGTCCCACATGGTTAAAACAAGAGGAATTTAAGGCCTCTAAAATACCGGTAAGCAAAACAAATTTGGAAATTAAAACAAAATTTATGGTTAGTATCGTAAAAACTGAAAAGGATACTTCCTTGGTTGAGACTTTACTTCATAACTACTAATCTTTAACAAAATTAAAGTGGATCTTAACTTACTGCATCCTATTTTGTAAGAATACTCAGAGTAGTCTAGAATATCGTAAAACTAGAGTACTAACAACAGATGAAATAGAGAACTCGTTGATAACATTAGTAAAGGTCACTCAATTACAATACTTTCATGAGGAATTCAAGCAAAAGGCATCTCATTACATAAGACTAGCAGATTATTAAGTCTGAACCCATTTTTCGATGCCAATCAACTCACTCGCTTAGGTGGAAGATTATCTGAATCTGAACTTTCATATAAACAGAAACATCCGTTAGTATTGCCTTACAAAAACGATTTAACTGACTTGATCATAAAGCATGCACATTTACACTCCTTAAATAAAGCTAATAATCAAACTCTGGAATATATAAGACAATCATTTTGGAAACTAAATTCATTAAAGGCAGTTAAATGATGTATACATAGATGTATAACATGTCATCGCTTTAAAGCATCTTCAGCTTCTCAGTTAATGGGAAATCTTCCTAAGCCTCGTATAACGATATCCAAACCGTTCACTAATTGCGGGGTTGATTATTCTGGACCTTTTACCTTAAAAACATCTGTTGGTCGGGGAACTAAGACATTTAAGGGTTGTATATGTAGCTCTATTTATTTGTTCGAGTACCAAGGCAATACATTTGGAAGTGGTTAGCAATTTAACATCAAGTGCATTTCTTGCAGTATTTAAAAGATTTGTTAGCAGAAGAGGAGCAGTTGCAAATGTTTATAGTGATAACGCCACGAATTTCTGTGGAGCAAGCTAAATTTTAGCTGATTTATTCAACCAACCAACTATCAAAACGAAATTAAAAATTCGTTATGCCAAGAAGGAATTCAGTGGCCTTTCATACCACCCGCATCACCGCATTTTGGCGGCCTATGGGAAGCTGGTATAAAATCAACCAAATATCATATGAAGCGAATAAAAAAGGACACTATTTTATCTTTTGAAGAACTTACAACTTTGATTGTAAAAATTGAGGCGTAGTTGAATTCTCGCCCACTGGGTCGATTAAATAATGATCCAAAAAACTTAGAAGTTTTAACACCAGCACACTTTTTAATAAGAGCACCATCATTGACCGTTCCTGAAGAGAATGTTTTAAATGAAAATCCTCATTTACTAACAAGATGGCAACTTCTGGATTAGCTTCATAAGAGGTGCTGGCAAAGATGGTCTAAGGAATACTTGTTGAGATTACAACAAAGACTAAAATGGACTTAACAGTAAACAAATTTGAAGGTTGGTAACATAGTACTAATAAAGGAAGACAATCTGTCATCAACAAGATGGTCACTTGGAAGAGTGATTGAAACAACTTGCGATGATAACGGTCTTGTTAGATTTATTACTTTAAAAACAAAAACCTCAGGTTTGAAAAGATATATAACCAAGCTATCGTTATTCCCAATTATAGAGAATGAAGATAACTCTAGCTATGACGTAGCAGTAATGGTAAACGACGGTACCGCAGGTACATCGAAAAATAAAAATGAAACAAATCATTTATCTTTCAACAGGAAACACAAGTACTCCCACAAGGAACACGACAATAAAAAGATAAAGGCATCTAAGTCAACATGTCGCAGTTAAGTTCTATGATATTTACCATTATTTGTAGTTTTTTCTTTACTATGGCACTGGCAAGCAAACCGTCTGCCTACTACAGTAATACTCAGTTTTGGCAATGAACAAGGTATGTACTTCGAAAACATTGCAAACACTAATATGTATAACAGTGAATGGAACTGAATCGTACACTTTAACTTATCGTTATATAAGTATTAAACTAATATGCTAACCAAATCTATAACGTATTTAAAAGGAACATGTGACAAGTTTTCTGCTGATATTGAATTCGTAGATCATTGTAAACCTATTATAGCACAACATCATTTAGAAGAGTTTTGACATTATATTCCTTAATGCAAGTGAAAGCACGAGTTACTCCAAACAACGTAATTTTTGAAATAAAATTGGCATTGTTAGATGCAAAGTGTTATCAGATATATCAGCTTATTCCTATTCCTCTAACTATTGGTAATAAGTTTATATATATTCAACCCTCCAGTAAGTATTTATTGCTAAATAAACGTCGCGATTAGATACTTACCTATGAGCGAAACTGATATAAATTTGTGCAGGTCTTGGAAATCCGATCACCTTTTATGCAGATTTAACTCATCAATGTATAGTCTAGGATCTAACATTAGTCGATGCGAAATGGAGTTATTGTCCTCAGAAACAAAGCTATCTACTTTTTGCAAAATAAAGAGTTTGTCAATAGACATCAAAAGGGTTCACACAGCTAACCATTGGTTCTCCACTTCAGATAAAAAAAGCATAATCGATTTAAATTGTGGTACTCATTTTGAAAAAGTTGTATTAATTGGAAATGGGATTATTCGCTTAAACCCTGGTTGCACGCTTAAGCATTCCGGTATATTTCTATCGTCTAGTCAAGAGTTTACAGCAAACATAACATCATCTCTTTTAATAGTATCAGAAATACCTGATATTTTAGCTAATTATCTTAACATTTCGGAAAAGATGAATAACAATTTAAATAATTTGTCAATTTTGCAATAACATCAGCCGACATTCAAACATTACATATTAAAATAAATGATCAAAGAAATGAAATAGCAGCAGTTAGAAATATTAATATTCATGATGTTCATCATTATGCTATGGTTTATATAATTCTTGTATTAGTTTGTATAATAGCTATTTATTATTGGTTGAGACATTATAAAAGAGTTTTAGTAACTTCATCGAAGATCTCAACTATTGATCCAACTGTAAGGATTGCAGAATCAGTGACTCAGTGTAACTAGCAGCATACCTACAGTCTTTCCTAGACAGTATCCTTTTGGTTATTAATTCAACCAGGAGAGAGCATGTTCACAGAACATAAAAATAAAAACTTATAATAATAAAATATACTATTTAACATTAACTTAAATTTCAAATTTTTATTTATGTAACAACATTAGGGTTAATTAAAATTACAATTTACCTTTAATAACTTTAGTACATTCTTTTTAATATAAATTTGTTGTAATATGATTCGCATGAACTTAATGTATAACATTTTAAAATATTTTTTGTATAAATTTATACTGACCTACATTATTTTAATTGAAAATATTTAAATGTTGTGTCAGCTAATTTAGTTGCATAATGTAATTGAAAGTTAAAATTTGTATTTTTAACGTATTGTAACCTAATTAAAATTGTATTTAAACAAGGTAGAATGTAAACCAACGGTTTTTAAAAGCGCACATTTCGAAAACTCAATACAAACTGTTTAGAAGTGTGACTTACACAAAAATTTGAAAATTTCATGTAATAAGAAAAAATGTGAAAATAGGACATTTTTGAAATTTTGAGGGGCCGTAATTCCGGAATCCTATATAACTAAGAAAAGCCGTTAACACACGTAAAAATATATTATTGAAGCTTTAATTTTCATGTCTTGCCGAAGAAAAATGTGTACAGGTGTCTAAAAATTTTCATTTATATTTTTAGACACCTGTAACTTAGGCACTTGTACGCCCTCTAGAGCGGTTGCTACCAAAAAATTTTCTGAGGAAACTTATAATAATTCTAAAAGTTCTGTCTCAAAATTTCAGGTTCCTATCTAAAGGCGTGCCGGAGTTATGAAAAAAGAAATTTCATGCAAAATGTGGTTTTCACATAACGGTAAATTTAAATCGTAAATTGCAAAATATTACATAATTTTGATATTTTTTTATATAGATAATAAAATTTTCGATCTTCTGGCGGTTTTAGATTGCAAAACTATTACGCAGAGCCTGAGATATATACATCTGAAAATGGGGCTTTTTCGCAAATTTGAAGAGCTGCAACTTTGGAACCCTTTACAACTAAAATAAACCTTTAACACACGTAAAAATATAGTACTGTAGCTTTAATTTTTATATCTTCCAGAAGTAAAATGTGTACAGGTTTTTAAGTTACAGGTGTTTAAAAATAGCAAATTTTCAATTTTTGAGCCCTAATAGCTCATAAACAGGGGGTGGTCCAAAAAAATTTTCTGAACAAACTTATACTAATTCTAAAAGTTCTTTCTTGCCTCAAAATTTCAAGCCTCTATCTAGAAGCGTGCCGGAGTTATGAAAGTAGAAAAATCATGCAAAATTTGGTTTTCACATAACGGTAAATTTAAATACTAAATTTAAAAAAATTGTATAATTTTGATATTAATTTACAAAGATAAAAGAAATACCTGTCGAATGACGTTTTCAGATTGAAAAAATCTTAAGCAGAACATAAGATATATGCATTTAAAAATAGGGCTTTTTCAAAGTTTGAGGGGCTGTAGCTCCGTAATGGGAAGGGCTACATGAAAAAGTTGTTCCACAAAATTATTTTTTTTATGAGACCTACCCATGGTTAAAATTTGTTTTCTCTATCTTTAACGGTGTAGAAGTTTTGTAAACAGACGGACGGACGGACGGACGGACGGACAGAGTGAAACTAATAAGCAAATTTTTTCAAAATTTTTTTGGAAATGTGCTAAAAGCGAATTTTGTATTAAATTTTATCATTAATAAAAGCTTAATTGTTTACGGAGAAAACTAAGACTCGAAGTATTCAAGCATAACCTTATCTATTTTTTTTGGTTTAAATTCATGGACTGTTTCATTACATCCAGCTTCGGTTAAATTTTTTTATAATCGATCCTTTCTTTAGAGTTGTAAAATAATTAATAATTCTCTCCTTCAAATTACTGACAAGTTTGTAAAATATCAATTATTTTATTTCTATTATTGAAGAAACTTCTCTCTCCATTTTCTCAATATTTGAATGAAATGTTGACGTAAAGAAATGCACAAGAAATAAATAAGCTTCACTCAATTCACTTTTAAAATTTTATTTTTTATAAGATTTCTGGAGGATTATCAATAGATGAAAATTAAGATTTCAACGATTCAAACATTAACAACAAGCGTTCAACGGTCGGATATAAAGAAAGCCATCTAGTCTTAGAATGATAAAGAAGTTGTTTTTAATCAGTTTGTAACATTTTTTAAGCTAAATGATTGCTAACATCCGTTTGAACGCTAATAAAAGGTACCTATGTATATGTTTTAAATCAAACAAGATTCTAGTTAAAGAAGACGGTGAAATAACTTTTGTAATTATTTTTGTAGCTTTTGTTCTAGCGCATGTTAATTTTTTGCAAATATCTAAATTGTTAAACATTTTCTGATTAAGTTTTATTGTACAATCAAGTGAATTAAAAGATTGTTGGTGGCAAACTGTATGATAAGCTGTTGTCCCTTCAGCTGCGTTTATATGTAGTCTTTGTTTTGATTTACTTACAATAAGGCTATTTAAGACTTTTGATGAACTTGATGCACTTCTTACTTTTAATGAATGTTTATTTAATTTAAGATTTTCTTCAATATCAATTTTTGCTTTTTATCAATTGAAAGTGACGAATTATAAATTTTACACAAAACTTCCTAATCTAAATTCCCTTTTTTTTCGGCATTTTTCTATTAAAAAAATTATGGTGTAAAAATTTGTTTGCGAATTAATTCACGACACATTATTCATATATAATATATCTATAAACATACTAGCTTGGAATTTACAGTTTTATATATAAATTTTATTTTACACGTCTTACCAAAACACAAAACATGTTAAGGAAATAAGTAATGATAACTGATGGGAAAGGCAAATGATACATACAAATTTATATATTATTATTTATATGTATATAAATAAATTTACATAATACCAGAGCCAACAATAATGAAAGGCCGTGACATCGAAAGCTTTGAATGTATGTCAAATTTTCAATGTATTTTGAAAGAAAACTATGAAAAATGACATTTTTTAAAATTTTTATTTTTTTTTTCTCCTTAATTTAGGAAAAATACCAAAATGGGCATGAATTTCATATAAAGTTTTTTTTTAAGTATACATCGAATTGTTCCAATTTTCAAATTTATTTCAGATAGTTTATTATTTGCCCAATACAACAAGTAGATTTTTAACTTTGAACTTAAATTTTTACCACTTTTTTAAGCAAATTTGTAACCCTCAAATTTTTTTAAATTTCTTATTGCATTCATCTTCTTACTGTCAAAAAAAAAATGAGTTTAAAAAATTTAAAAGCTTTTATATTAAATATGTTATAAAATTGGTAAGTAAAATTATTTATTATTTAAATATTTTACTTAATATTAGTTTATTATTTAAATATATAATATTAATTTTTATATATTCCTTATTAAAGAAGGAACCGAGGAAGATAAATTTATAAGACTGATTTTTAATTGAAAGAACGTTAGTATTTATAATAATTAATTGCAAGAATCAGCATTTAATTACTGAGAAAATTTATTGAACGCGATTTGATTTATCCCGAAAACTTTTGACGGGAAATTAAGAATTATAATAATAACATGATTAACGAATGAAGTGGGAGAGAGAAAGCGATATTAATTTGTTTATGAATTATGATGGTCAATTCGAGGAATTAATAACTTACCGGTGAGAAAAATATTAAGCACGGTTTCTTTTGTCGGAAGAATTAAAAAATAGAAAAATTAACAAAATAATAGATTGACCACAATTAAATTACAATATGAGAAAATTTGTTGACAAATTTGTTGACAAATCTTCTCATTGAAAGAAAATTTTAAATTTTATTTCTCAACAACAATAACTTAATTATTTAACGCGATATATGATCTACACTATAGTTAATAAAACAGTTAATAATAAATACTACAGGTGGGAAAAAAGAAAAAATAAACTAAACTAAAAAAAACTAAAAGAAAAAATTCCTTTCCTACTTAATATTTTCAACATTGTAATAATCTATTTTTTTCAACCATTTTTTACACATTGAAGAAAACTTTTTTAAATTAGAAGATTCTCTAATGCTAACTGGAAGATTATTAAAATAAATTGGGGCCAAGGTAGCAAAAAATCTTTTAAAATGTGTTTTATCACTAAAAGGAATATTTACTAAATTTAGATTATTTATTCTTAGATTATAAACGTTACAAACGCGAATTTGAAATGGTATTTTCTTTTTGAAAAAAGTAATTAGGCATTTATAGGCATACAGATTTCTTAGAGGGAGTACTTTTGAATCTATAAATATTGGCCAACAACAAAAATTAATCAGCACTTTTGAGCCAAAAGTAAAGGTTTAACTGTATCGAAGTATATTCCACCCCAACTTGTAAAGCCGTATTGTAATTTAGAATGAACTATTGCATAATAAATTTTTAAGAGTAAGTACTTTGAACAGAAATTTCGTAAGAAAAAAAAATTTCTTATGCATAATAGCATATATTTGTGAAGATTATTTAAGTGCGTTTTCCAATTTAATTTGTTATCAATGACTACTCCTAAATATTTGAAGTTATCTACCAATCCAATTTTAAAACATTCTAATGAACAACACTGACCTTGAATCAAACTATCAAGCATATCACAACTACTGCTACTGCATTTTTTAATTTTACAATTAGAAGCGTGAAATTTTATATTGAGATTAATATTATTGGGATTTTTTAAATTAAAGAACATAACTTTAGTTTTACTACTTAAACTAAGCTACTTTGTTAAGAACCAGTTACTTATTATTACTGCGGCAGACTCTATACAAGATTTGAGATTGTAAATAATTTTTTAAAGTGCGCAATCATCAGCGAAACCTGTAATGTTACCTTTGAAAGGTTGATTAAATAAAGAATTAATATATACTAAAAATAACAACGGATTTAATACTGAACCTTGCGGCACACCTAAATTAATTTCTCTACTTTCACTAGAAGTATCACCTATTTTTTAAATAAGATCGTAAAAAATCGAACATAAAACCTCTAAAACCCCCTTTTGCGAATTTGGAGATCAAAATTTCATGGTTAATTGTATTGAAAGCCTTTTTAATATCAATAAATAAAGCAGCTGTTTGGTTACTAATATTTAGACTTGAATACACTCGACACATAAATTTAAAATCGCATTAATGTATACTAAAAACCTTTATTTTGTGTAGGTAACTGAACTCCTTTTTTTAATTAGCTTCTCAAAAAGTTTCCCAATACTAGGTAAAATTGAAATCGGCCTGTAATTGGATATGTCTTCTTTCGAATCTTTTTTATGAATAGGTATCACTTCTGCATTCATATACTTCATCAGGTGATATTTCTAAATAACCAAATGTTGAAGTTTGCATATTTTCTAAAATAATACTATTATTACTAAATTGACAATTACAACTACAAGTATTGTTTGTAGCAACTAAAACATTTGCTAACTCAACAAAAACTTGTCTGCTATTTTTATTTTGTCAACAAATATTTCGTCATTACAATTTATTTTATTAATTTTTGTACTAGAACTGGCTTATTCAGAATATTACTAACCCCTTGCCGCTCCATTTTAGAGTTACCACTATATCTGTTTAATTCAGAAGTATAGTAATAATTTCGACAAAGTTTTATTTTAGAATTAATATTTTTACTTCTAATTTTAAATTCTTGTTGTAGACTTAAATTATTCGGATCACTTCTACATTTTAAACCTAATTTATTTTTAGATTTAATTTCCTTTAGAAGCTGATCGGTTATCCACGGTCTTAATTTAATTTTAGTTTTAGGTTTCCGAACTTCTATAGAGCAGTTATCAATATGTTTCCTAAGTATACTTGTGAAATTATCGTATGCACAACTTGGGTTAGATTCATTAAGAACGATATGCCAACTTTCATTTTGTAATATAAAGGATAATTTAGAAAAATCAATTTTCTTATTTGTTGAATTTGAATCAGTGACAGTTGGAGAATTATAAGAAGTTAAAATTAATGAAATCATATTATGATCTGTTATACCTAAGTAATATTATCTGGCAATGGTTCAAAATTCCTTATATAATTGTTTATTCTTACAAAAATATGATCAATACATGTACTACTAAATTCAGAAATGCGTGTTGGTGACTCTATTAGTAGATATAAACCATGCAATGACATTGTATATAAATACATTTGTTTTAAACAAGATTGCTTTATTATATCAATATTCAAATCTCCAATTACAATTATATTTTTAGTTTTTTCTTTTCTTCAAAAGTACATTTAATTTTTACAATATCTATTTATTATTATTATTTAAATTTTATTAAATAAAATTTAAAAGATTTAAAAGGTATTTAAAGATATTGAAGTACAAATGTTAGAAAAATCATTTTTTATGTATACTGTTATATTAAATATTCCCAGTTTGACTACAATCTGCAGACTTGAATTTAAAACGCTGCAAGCGGTTTGTGTACATTCAGGGTTATCTAGATCCGACGTATTTACGATATCAATCGATTTTCCAAGTGAAATTTGCTCCATATTGTCAATTTTATTTTCCAGAAAATTAACTTTGCGTTTTAAGTGTATATTTTCCTGCTCCAAAAATAAAAGTTTGTTCACGTACGTTTGATGGATCTTCTCTATTTTCTGAAACATTTCAAATAACTTTCCCACATCTTGTAATTTTTTGGTTGTATTTGAATTCGTAAAGGGAGTTACATCTTTTTTTCTTACGTCTGATGTTTCAGGAGTTGTATTTGAATTTGTAGAGGGCTTTTATCCATAAAACGTGGCAAGAAATTGGAAATTGATGATGTTGATAATGAACGTCGATTTTTTAAACACTTCTCACATGTAAAAGGTGATTTGGAACTGCCACTTATACACTTTAAGTGAAAGTTATTTTTACAACTCTTACATTCGGCATTCTTTTGTTGACGATCAATTTTCTTATTACACTTAATACAATGCATATTTAGTAACTGGTTTATTTTGGAATAATATATAAATTAATTTATTTCTCAATTAAGCATAAAATAAAAATATTTAAAGTTATGGTTTATGTTTATTTTCTTAGACAATTTTAATTTACGTTTATTTTCTTTGAAAATTTTTTATTTTGCAATAATATAAATTGATTTGCCAATTGCAAAAATAAAAAAATAAAAATATTTAACTTTCTTTTTTAATTAATTATATTAAACAATTTTTTTATGTGTTCACCCACAATGAACTAAAATTGAATGATGAAAATTTTATGTTTATTTAGTTTATTTTATTAATAATAGTAATTTTTTTTTTAATGAAAATTTTCTAACTTAATTTCTAAATCAAAATTCTTGATAAAATTGGTTTAGCGATTTTTTTGATTGCCCATACTGTACCAAAAAGCACTCTCATTCAAGTTTTGTTAAGGAGCTTTAACCGTGGGAAAATAAATGGAGGTATTTTTTTAAAAACATAATTTTTTAATTAAAACATTTGAAAAGATCTATAACTCATCAGGTTTGAAAAGATCTATAACCAAGCTATCATTATTCCCAATTATAGAGAATGAAGATAACTCTAGCTATGACGTAGCAGTAATGGTAAACGACGGTACCGCAGGTACATCGAAAAATAAAAATGAAACAAATCATTTATCTTTCAAGAGGAAACACAAGCACTCCCACAAGGAACACGACAATAGAAAGATAAAGGCATCTAAGTCAACATGTCGCAGTTAAGTTCTATGATATTTACCATTATTTGTAGTTTTTTCTTTACTATGGCACTGGCAAGCAAACCATCTGCCTACTACAGTAATACTCAGTTTGGCAATGAACAAGGTATGTACTTCAAAAACATTGCAAACACTAATATTTATAACAGTGAATGGAACTGAATCGTACCCTTTAACTTATCGTTATATAAGTATTAAACTAATATGCTAACCAAATCTATAATCTATTTAAAAGAAACATGTGACAAGTTTTCTGCTGATATTGAATTCGTAGATCATTGTAAACCTATTATAGCACAACATCATTTAGAAGAGTTAGAAAACGCTATTTATTTAATTTATAAACAAAACGAAACTTCATCTAAGAAGAAAAGTGCTGCGTTTGGAATTATTGGAAATGTAGCACATAGCCTCTTTGGAGTCCTAGACGAAGAATTTGCTGAAAAATATGAAACAGATATTAATCAGATTAAAGAAAATGAACGTCACATGGAAGCATTATTTCTAAGGCAAACTTCCATATCTGATTCAACTCGTAATATAATTAAACGCGAGCAACTTTATGAAAATCAGCAATATTTAGCTATGAGAAAACAACTTTCCTATTTGGAAAGATGATATAAATAGAACAAAACAAACGCAAGCTTTATTTGAAAAATTTAACTCTGCTGCCTTAGTAATGACATTGGATTTAAGCAGTATGCGACACATACAACAATCGATTCTTTCTGTCATAAGCAACACACGTTATGGACGAATTAATACGTTGTTAGTAACTCCTGAACAACTAAAATCACAATTTAAAATAATACGAGAACATATTCCTAGTCATTTAAAAATACCAGATGACCAAAACCAAATTTTGACTTCCTTAATGCAAGTGAAAGCACGAATTACTCCAAACAACGTAATTTTTGAAATAAAATTGCCATTGTTAGATGCAAAGTCTTATCAGATATATCAGCTTATTCCTATTCCTCTAACTATAGGTAATAAGTTTATATATATTCAACCCTTCAGTATGTATTTATTGCTAAATAAACGTCGCGATTAAATACTCACCTATGAGCGAAACTGATATAAATTTGTGCAGGTGTTGGAAATCCGATCACCTTTTATGCAGATTTAACTCATTAATGTATAGTCTAGGATCTAACATTAGTCGATGCAAAATGGAGTTATTTTCCTCAGAAACAAGGCTATCTACTTTGTGCAAAATAAAGGGTTTGTCAATAGACCTCAAAAGGGTTCACGCAGATAACCATTAGTTCTCCACTTTAGATAAAAAAGCATAATCGATTTAAATTGTGGTACTCATTTTGAAAAAGTTGTATTAACTGGAAATGGGATTATTAGCTTAAACCCTGGTTGCACGCTTAAGTATTCCGGTAAATTTCTATCGTCTAGTCAAGAGTTTATAGCAAACATAACATCATATTTTTTAGTAGTATCAGAAATACCACATGATATTTTAGCTAATTATCTTAACACTTCGGAAAAGATGAATAAAGATTTAAATAATTTGTCAATTTTGGAAAACGAAATAACATCAGCCGACATTCAAACATTACATACTAAAATAAATGATCAAAGAAATGAAATAGCAGCAGTTACAAATATTAATATTCATGATGTTCATCATTATGCTATGGTTTATATAATTCTTGTATTAGTTTGTGTAATAGCTATTTACTATTGGCTGAGATGTTATAAAAGAGTTTTAGTAACTTCATCGAAGATCTCAACTATTAATCCAACTGTAAAGATTGCAGAATCAGTGACTACAGTAACTAGCAGCATACCTACAGTCGTTCCTAAACAGCATCCTTTTAATTATTAATTCAACCCGGGGGGAGCATGTTCACAGAACATAAAAATAAAAATAAGAATTTATAATAATAAAATATACTATTTAACATTAACTTAAATTTTAAATTTTTATTTACGTAACAACATTAGGGTTAATTAAAATTCCAATTTACCTTTAATAACTTTAATACATTCTTTTTAATATAAATTTGTTGTAATATGATTCGTATGAACTTAATGTAGAACATTTTAAAATATTTTTTGTATAAATTCATACTGACCTACATTCATTATTTTAATTGAAAATATTTAAATGTTGTCAGCTAATTTAGTTGCATAATGTAATTGAAAGTTAAAATTTGTATTTTTAACGTATTGTAACCTAATTAAAATTGCATTTAAAAAACGAATTTTGTATTAAATTTTATCATTAAAAAACGCTTAATTACAAGAAAACATTGTTTTTTATTGTGAAGCAAACCAATTTCATCCAAGAAAACACTTCAAATTGTTTACGGTGTAAACTAAGACTCGAAGTATTCAAGCGTAACCTTATCTAATTTATTTTGGTTAAAATTCATGGACTGTTTCATTGCATCCAGCTTCGGTTAAATTTTTTTATAATCGATCTTATCTTTAGAGGTGTAAAATTATTAATAATTCTCTTCTTCAAATTATTGACAAGTTTGTAAAATATCAATTATTTCTGAAATATTAATTATTGAAGAAACTTCCCTTTCCATTTTTTCAATATTTGAAAAAAATATTAGAAATAAATAAGGTTCACTCAATTCACTGTTAAAATTTTATTTTTTTTAAGATTTCTGGAGGATTATCAATAGATGAAAAGTAAGATTTCAACGATTCAAACATGAACAACAAGCGTTCAACGGCCGGATGTAAAGAAAGCTATCTTGTCTTAGAATGATAAAGAAGTTGTTTATAATCAGTTTGTAACATTTTTTAAGCTAAATGATTGCGAACATCCGTTTGAACGCTAATAAAAGGTACATATGTATATGTTTTAAATCAAACAAGATTCTAGTTAAAGAAGACGGTGAAATAACTTTTGTAATTATTTTTGTAGCTTTTGTTCTAGCGGATGTTATTTTTTGCAAATATCTGAATTGTTAAACATTTTCTGATTAAGTTTTATTGTACAATCAAGTGAATTAAAAGATTGGTGGCAAACTGTATGATAAGCTGTTGTCGCTTCAGCTGTGTGTATATAGTCTTTGTTTTGATTTACTTACAATAAAGCTATTTGATGAATTTGATGCACTTCTTACTTTTAATGAATGTTTATTTAATTTAATGTGTTCTTCAATATAAATTTTTACTTTTTATCAATGAAAGAGAATTATAAATTTTACACAAAACTTCCTAATCTAAATTCCCTTTTTTTCGGCATTTTTCTATTAAAAAATTATGGTGTAAAAATTTGTTTGCGAATTAATTCACGACACATTATTCATATATAATATATCTATAAACATACCAGCTTGAAATTTACAGTTTTATATTTAAATTTTATTTTACACGTCTTACCAAAACACAAAACGTGTTACGCGAATAAGTAATGATAACTGATGGAAATAGTAGGCAAATGATACATACAAATTTATATACTATTATTTATATGGATGTATATAAATAAATTTACATAATACTAGAGCCAACAATAATGAAAGAACGTGACATCGAAACTTTTGAATGTATTAGTGCAAATTTTCAATGCATTTTGAGAGAAAACTACGAAAAATGACATTTCTTAAAATTTTTATTTTGTTTTTTTTTTTTTCTTGTTTTAGGAAAAATACCATAATGGGCATGAATTTCATATAAAGTTTTTTTTTTAAGTATGCATCGAAATGTTCCAATTTTCAAATTTATTTCAGATAGCTTATTATTTGCCCAATACAACAAGTAAGTTTTTAACTTTGAACTCAAAATTTTAACTCCATTTTTAAGCAAATTTGTAACCCTCCAATTTTTTTAAATTTCTTATTTCATCCATCTTGCTACTGTAAAAAAAAAATGAGTAAATTATTTTTAAAAATTCTGTGCACATAACCTCAAAATTTAAAAGTTTTGATATTAAATATGTTATAAAATTGGTAAGTAAGATTTTTTTAATATGGAGTTTTTATATATCAAATTTCATTAAGAAAATATGAAATATATATAAAAAAGAAGTTTGAAGTTTCTCCTTTATGCTTGTAAGAAGATTAAATTTCAAATTGCATTTTTCAATGCAATTATGGACAAAAAAAAAGAAAGGGGGTTCCGATTTTTATGTAAGTAAATTTTCATATTTTTGTTACAGTAATAAAAAAAAAGGTGTAGTATTTAGTAGTAAAGTAGCTTTAGAATAACATAATATAATAAATTGAAGATGTATTCAATTTAATTAGTTTATTGAATTTAAACAATATTATTCAATTTAATTTGTAATTTTTAGTTTTATTTTAACTTTCAAAAAAATTTTATTTTAATTTTGAAAGGTGAATCAATAATTGTTGGTATTTGAAATAAAATAAAATTTCCGTTTTCATTTAAAAGTTAAAGCTTTAGTTTTTTATTTTATTCTATTACTCTTTTTAAATATAATGGTTCGAAAATGTGCGCTTTTTGTATGTAAATCCAATTATAATTCTCACGTGAATAACGTTCCAAATTTTAAAGTTCCAAAAAATGAACGATTAAGAACATTATGATTAAGCGCTATATCAAAGAAAATTAGCAACCTACGGCGTATAGTTGCACATTTCTTTCTACAATTGCTTCCTTATAAATATTAGCGTTAAATATTAAAATTTTACGGGATTTTGATTTAAAAAAAAAATTCTTTGAGAGAAGTAACCAAAATTCAACTAATATTTACTAGTCTCGATTTGGATGACATTGATTTAAAATGGACGTGTAAATGTGGTAATAGAAGTTGCAATATGTTTTTATAAATAAGTAAAACTTTCGCTAATATTTTATTAAATAATTTTACAAAACAACATAACGGTACTATAATAATTTTAATATATAACATAATTAAATATTTATGTTTTATGTTTATTTAGTTTATTTTATTAATAATAGTAATTTTTTTTTTAATGAACATTTTCTAACTTAATTTCTAAACCAAAATTCTTGATAAAATTGTTTTGCGAATTTTTTTTATTGCCTTTATTGCCATTTTTTTTGTATTTTTTTATTTTATTTTATATATTTTATTTTATTTTTTTATTTATCAAAAAGTACTCTCATTCAAGTTTTGCTAAGGAGCTTTAACCGTGGGAAAATAACTGGAGGTATTTTTTAAAAAAACTTAATTTTTTAATTAAAACATTTAAATATTTTAAATATGAATACATCAAAAGATGTGTTAAAGATGAAATCTTATGGTGGCCTTTGGGAGAAATTTGTAGGTTATATAAATACCTAACTTCTTTGTAATGGGTTTTTTCTAAAGGTATGTAAGTATATTTTTACAATTTTTATTTTTTATTTAAACTTTTTGTTTTTTGGTTTGCAACAAATAAAAAATTCATATGTCTTATAATATCTCACAAAATATTGAGTATATTCTGTATAACACAGAATATTGATAATATTGAATATTCTGTGAGATTCAAATTTGAAAAACTATCCCGGACATTCCCGGCTAACGCCTAAGACGGGACGGATGGCAACCCTTCAGTGAAGAGTTAAAACTTAATGGATGCAAGTAGCGCATTGAAAAGAACATTGTTGAATTTCATTACAACATTATAAAAAAAATTGAAAATAAAACAAATTCATAATTTATAGCAAAACATTTTGATTTTTATTTCGTGTTAATAGGTGTGTTTGGTATCTATGTGAAAAGTTTTTAAAACCTTTTAAAACTTTAAAAGGTCCTTCAAGAGTTTCAAGTGTTCTGTTTGCTAACCCAAGCAAAAAATTTTGGCTTTTTGACAGTTGAAGAAAGAAAAATGTGACGTCACGATGCCTTATGCCAAGACCATGTAGAATTAAAAACACAGGTAGTTTATAAATTATTATACATATATATAAAAGTTTTAATTTTGTATTTCAATTTTTGATACAATTCACTTAAAAATTACAAATTTAATAATTTGATCTTTGATCTGTTCAGAACTAGAAAAGATTTGTGCTGATATCACAGAAGATTTGGAAACAAAGCAACTAAATGTCAATGCCCTCAGAAAACATACTACAATCACCCAAACTAGACAAGGCACCGAATATTGCGGCGAACGGTGCGTCAAAGTTCAATAGCCGCCTATTTGTCCGCGACTGTACGAACAACATAATTTTTCGTATTGACACTGGCGCAGATTTGTCTGTTCTGCCATGCAAACACCATTTTGAAAAACGCAATTCCGGCATTTTACTTTCAGCGGCCAAAGGTACGAATATCAAAACTTTTGGTTCTAAGATGTTGCGGCTTAACCTAGGTCTTCGGAGATGTTACGTACACGAATTTCTTTTAGCTGATATTGATCGAGCTATCATTGGGGCAGATTTTCTAAAAAAATATGGACTGATCGTTGATCTAAAAAATAAAAGGCTCGTAGACCCGCTAACAAGTCTGTCTATTAATACTCTTTTGCTTTCGTCGAACACACCGACTCCTAAACTTTATTTAATACGCAATGAATTTTAAATTTTGTTAGAAAAATTTAGTGACCTTACTTAGCCCCCAAATTATTACAAGGAAGTTAAGCACACAATTGTGCATCACTACAAACGGTCAACTGCCTTTCGCTAAACCACGACGTCTGGATCATACTAGACACTGCGCTGCAAAGAAAGAATTTGAACTAATGATGGAAATAGGAATATGTAGGCCGTCATCTTCTCCTATATAGTCCGCATTACATATGGTGCGAAAAAGAAATAACTCAAATTGGCGTCCGTGCTTCGACTACCGTCGCCTTAACGCAGCTACAATTCCTGATCGGTATTCCATTCGGCACATACAAAATTTTTCGGCCTGATATTTACAAAACAGCCATCACGACGCCTTTCGGTCTATATGAATTCCGACGGATGCCTTTCGGGTTGCGCAACGCCGCGTACACCTTCCAACGTTTCATGAACGAAGTCTGTAAGGGATTGGATTTTGTTTTTGTGTACATCGATGATATACTAATTTCTTCCGCTGATGCAGCCACGCACAAAGAACATCATCGTCAACTATTTCAAAGATTCTCAGATGACAGGATAACAATCAACCCTTCAAAATACATTTTTGGGGTAACAAATTTAGATTTTTTGAGTGACCGTATAACACCGGAAGGAATTTCTCCGTCAGAAGACCGGGTCAACGCAATTAAAAATATCCCAATTCCCAAGTCTATTCGACAAATCCAAAGATTTATTGGTATGGTAAATTTTTATCATAGGTTCGTGCCCAAATAAGCTTAATTCCTCACGCCGATTTACACATACTTGACAGAGACATTAAAAAACGGAAAGAAGAATAAACTTTTAACTAGGCCGGGCGAGCTTAATTCAGCTTTCCAAAAAGTAAAAGATGCATTGGCAAACGCAGCAATGCTCGCTCGTCCACAGCCAAATGGAAAGTATATAAGCTCGACGGATGCTTCAGATATAGCTATAGGAGCAGTACTGCAGCAGCCAACAAATAAAGGCTGGAAACCTCTAACCTTTTTCTCAAAAAACTATCGCCTACCGAAAAAAAGTATTCAGCCTTTGATCGAGAATTACTCGCCATTTACGCCTCTATCGAACATTTTCGCTACGCGGTAGAATGCCGCGCTGTCACGATTTTTACCGACCATAAATTTTGGAACGCCATTTGTTCCAAAACAGAACGAAACCCGAGGCAAACGCGACACCTCCTCTACATTGCACAGTTTACGACCAACATCCGTTATATCGCCGGTATACAAAACGTTGTAGCTGACGGTTTGTCGCGTATTACAGAAATTTGTGAGGTGGACTGCGACAACTTTGATCTCGTGAAAATTTCACAAATGCAGATAGACGATCAAGAGTTAGCAGGACTATTGGCTAAGCCGAGAGGTTCTTGGAAACTTGAAAAAATTCAGTTAACTGACCTCGAATTATATTGCGAAAATTCTACGACTATTAATAGACCTTACATACAAGGCTCTTTACGTCGGGCAATTTTTAATAACTTACATAACTTAGCCCACCCTAGAATCCGAGCAACCAGAAAATTGGTTACATCCAGACATTTTTGGCCTACCATAAATAGCTATTCGAATCTCTGGACCAAAGCCTGCATGGCCTGCCAAAGATCAAAAATTCAACGTCATACCAAGTCACCTCACGAAGTTTTTAAGATTCACTAATTACGATTCACGACAGCCAGAAGCCTACGCCATACCTGATATTACCGCTTTTACAATTTTGGTAAAAAACAAAGAAATATCTATTTCAATCGATAGACTCAAGCCGGCCTACGGAATTTCTTCAATAGGTTCAAACAATAGTCACCGAAAAGTGCCTTTTAATAACAAAATTTAATTTTGCTTGTTTTTATATCATTCTTCCTATTAAGATAAATTACGTTACACTCGAAGGAGGGTCTTGTAGTGACCCAGTTCACTAATCTTGTCACACTTTCACAAATTCTCAAATCACCCTATACATAATTTTTAATAAATAAATTAGTGTTTCATTACTATACATATTAATTATTATTTTGTACCTCATGTAATCACTATTGGTCAACGACAAGTACAGTTGAGAAACTCTCTCAATTTGAGGTCTTTATTTGACCAACGGTTCTTTTCCAATAATATGCCATGCTTAGGAATTAAGCGGAAATGAAACATTAATTTATTTTTTAAAAATTATGTATAGGGTGATTTGAGAATTTGTGAAAGTGTGACAAGGTTAGTTAACTGGGTCACTACAACCACCTATATACTGACAGGCTTGCTTATAATGGAATTTTTTTTTAATGGCCGATTTTGGTTGTCATAGTACAAACAAGGAGAATTTTCTTATATGAAAAATTTTTCGCGCGGATTTTGAAAATAAATTTTTAAAAATATTTAATTAGAATTTAGTATATTAAATTAGTGAAATAAATAAAAAACAAAACAAAGATGTAAAAAATAAATAGTATAGTGATTCAGTGATTTCCAATTAGAAAAAGCAAAGTGTTTTATATAAACAAAATACTAGTAGAACAAAATAATAATACGAATAATAGTAATAACTAGTATGTAATAAAAATAAGAATAATTATTTTAAACAACTAAAAAAAAATAAAAATAACATTGTGCAAAAAAACATTGTGCAATGTAGCTGATTGCAAATCAAACAGCCATAATGCACCGGAATACACTACATGTTTTTTGTTCCCAAAAGATGCAGAACTTCGAATAAAATGGTTTAGGGCAATTAGAACACCTGATTTGAAAATTTCTACATCTACCAACATGTGCGTAAAGCACTTTGCGGGGCAACAAATAAAAAAAAGTATATTTTATTATAAGTGGAACAAATACATTTTGGCGAATAAAAAATGGACGGTTAAATCAGGGGCCTTCTTATCTTACTTCCAAACCAATTAAGATAAGAGAAGACCCAAAAGCAAGACGGAACGTATTATAATTGTCCATGAAGCTGAAAATCGAGAATGGCTAGATGAGGACAAAATTTTATCAATTGAGGATATCCCAAAAAGAGCAGATAAGTAAAATTTATTTAATTGGGATTATAAAGTTATACAAAAAGTTATTTATTTTTACAAAATTTTTTATTTTTTTGTTATTAATCTAATACTATGCATCTAATACATTAATTCTGAAACATTTTTAAACTAAAATAAGTTTTAAAATAAATAAAATTAAAAGAAAACAAATTCTCTTTCTCATTTCTATTTACTAAATAATTTCATACCAATTAACTAATCAATATTGTATTTTAAATTACTTAATTTTAGAGAATTCATACCATGGAAAAGATTGGAACTGGACCTTTTCAACGACCAGCTTAAGTTATCCGTTTTTCATTGTATTTATCTAAAATAAAATAAAATTTCTGAAATTGATGCTATGCAAAATACAAGCATACGCTGGAGGAAGCACTTGCGAAGCGGTTGAGTATAAATATGGAGAGAGACTTAATTCTTTGAGGAGTATGCAAGAATCCTTTAATATGACCATTAATAATGTAAAAGAGGTTGATGAAGTTGTAACAAAATTTAGCAATAACAGTAGCAACATGAATGCTCAGTTGGAAAAATTTGCGGCTAAAATTGAAACTGTAAGTACTGTAAATCCTAAATCCAATATTTCGTATTCGAATGTGGTAAAAAAAATCCAGTCGTTGTTATTAAGCCACAACAAGAGCAAGAGTCAAAAAATACAAAGACAGATGCCAAAAAATTAATTAACCCAACAAACTTCAATCTGGGTGGTATGATAGAAAGAAATGATGGTAAGGTAGTAATTCTTTGCGATGATGAAAACACAAGTAAAAATATATCGCAAGTGGTTAAAACTAACTTAAACGAAAATTATGAAGTCGTGACTCGTGATACCAAAAGAAATTAATCCGAAGATTTTGTTTGTAGGAATGCGTGAAGAGTATGAAAAAGAAGATATAACGAAAATGATAATTAATCAGAATGCAATTTTATCTGAGAAATAAATAAAATTAATAAGAATATATGAAAATAAAAAAAATGATTTTAACGCAGTAGTAGAATTAAGTATTGAGCATTATAAAAAAATATTGGAAATGGCCAAAATAGGATGGGATAGGTGTAAGGTATATGCAAGTTTTGATGCCAGGATATGTTTTAACTGTTTAGGATTTGGTTACAAGAAGGAGAAATGTACTGTTCCATAGAAAATATGCATTAAATGTGGTGAACATCATTTAGTAAAAGACTGTGTAGTAGAAAAACATCAATGTATTAATTGTAAAAAAGCTAATAACACTTTAACCCTCCAACTTGATATTAACCATAATGTGCTGGATAATCGTTGTCCCTCCCTCTTAAAGAAAATAGAAGCAGAAAGAAAGAAAATATTTATATAGCAACCAAACCAATTATAATGCATTTATTTAAATAGTCAAGGGGTAGTAAATAATTTTTCAGAACTAGAAAATTTGGTAATTAGAAGGAATTGTGATGTAGTATGTCTGTCTGAAACACACTGTCTGTCTGTTGAGTTAGATGAAAAAATCAGCGACCATGAGACTATATAAAAATAATAATAAAGATAAAAAATAAAGAAGCATATGAAAATAATAAAGTTATCGAAGTTCTCAAATATGATAAAAATCGGTTCATCTCAAAAATATTGTTAAACGATATTATGATGATATATTATTGTGATATTAATCTTAAGGCTGAAAAATTTAGCACTACAACAGATAGTTAATGAATTTATTATCATTTACTTTATCATCATTTAATTTATTACAAGAATGTAAAAGTTTTTAATTATAACTGGTATACTAATAATTTGAATGAATTAAAAAAACAAAGGAATATACAATACAGAACAGCACAATGGGTAAATAACCGTAGTGAATGGGAGAAATATAAATGTATAAGAAATAAATATAAAACGGAAATTAATTATGCAAAAAATCGGTATATAAAACGTAAAATCGACAATTCTAGTGATCAAAAAACAATGTGGGGAAACATAAAAAGGCATATTATAAATAAGAATGAGGTGTTTATAAAAGAACTAACTATTAATAATAAAACGGTAAATGATAAAAAAATAATGGTAAATAAATTAAATGAAGTTTTTATATCAAGTATTGTAGAAATAAATAGAAGTATATCACCACTACCTTATAGAAATATAATTGATGAGAGCCGACATCTCTTTAAATTTAAAAGTGTGGCACTACTTGCCACACAGCACGTGCAACAACCGAATTATTGCGAGAAAAGTTTGGAGATTCGATTATTTTAAGAAATTGTGACATTGAATGGCCTCCAAGAAGTTGTGATTTAACACCATTAGACTATTTCTTGTAGGGTTATTTGAAGTCAGTGAACTTTAGCAATAAGCCAGACTCTCTTCAAGCCTTAGAAGTCAATATTGAACATGCTATTCATAACATACGACTTAATTTAGTGGAAAAAGTGCTCGAAAATTGTGTTAATCGAATTCGTTCCTGCAAAAGAAGTTGTGAAGGCCATTTGAATGACGTATTATTCAGAACTTAATTGTATTAATTGTACTTCACATTAAATAAAAACATTTGAATTTCCCTAACAATTAGTGTGTTTTTTTTTTTGAAAAGAAATCATATCACTCTAATTGGAAAACCCTGTATTAAGAATCTAAATAAAAAAAGTGATATTCACCGTTTGAATGCGCCAATGTTATTAGATTCGTTTGAATTAATTAGAGAGAATATGCTATCAATTATAATTAAATAATAAATATCAATAATAAATAAATATCAATAATAAAAAGATGGCGTTTTCCCATATAACTGGAAGGAAACTATAGTTATGCCAGTAAAAAAGTGAAGGGAACAATAAAATGTGAAGAATTTCGACCAATTAATACTATTATGATGGAATCTAAAATCATAGGCCAATTAATACTATTATGATGATAACCAGTCTGGATTCAGAAAAAACCACAGTTGTGAATCAATGTTAAGCCTATTAATCAGTAATTGGAAAATGGACTTACATGACAAAAAGATTATTGTAGCAGTATTTATTAATCTTCAAATAGCCTTTAAAACGGTGGATCGCTATATTCTGCTTTAGAAACTGGAGCAGTACGGAGTAAAAGAGGAAGAAAATAAATGGTTTAAATCATATGTAGAAGACAGAACTCAAAGGACCAAAATAGATGATGAAATATCAAACCCAGTTGAGGTACCCTTGGGAGTTCCACAGGGGAGTATCTTAAGAACATTGTTGCTTATTTTATATGTGAATGATACGCATAAAATTTCAATTATCGTAAGTCAAAATTAATGTAATTTGCAAACGATGCTTTGTTATATGTTTCATGTGATAATGTTAGTGAATGCCTAGAAGTTTTAAACACAGCCTTGAATAATTTGAGTAATTGGCTAAAAATGAATAAACTTAAGCTTAATGTAAAGAAAACCCAATGTTTGAAAATGAATTGCAAAATTGATATAGATTTAAGAATAGAAAATGAAAAGATTAAAGAAGTAGATGAAATTAAATACCTAGGCGTAAATTTAGATAGTAAGTTGAACTTCAAGAGTCACATCAATTATATACACAAAAAAATTGGAAAAAAAATATATTTTTTCTCCAAAATTAGACCTCAAGTTTCATATGGCAATAGATAGCTATAAGAATATACAATGTTATGATAAAGCCACATTTTGAGTATTGCTCGTCAATTATTTTCTAAGTTCCGCAAGAAGAAATGAATACTCTACAAAAACTGCAAAAACGTTCGATACGCATAATTTTAAAGGTAAATAGATACACCTCAATAAGCCTAATGATTGAAACGTTATCTTGGATGACTATTTATCAAAGGATTGTAATGAATGTGATGATTATTGTTTTTAAAATGCGATCTTATATATCCCGAATACTTGTGCAGTAGATTGATATATGCCAGAGATATTCCTAATTACAACTTCAGAAATGTAAATAATTTTAGATTTAGATAGAAACGAGAAAACTAAAAATATGCTGCTGTATAAAGGATTGAAATTGATTGAAACGATGAAATGAACTAAAAATGAAAAAAAACTTAAAAGTTTTTAAGAAGAAAATTGTTTCGTACATTAAAAGTAAATTTTAATTTTGTAAATATTATTTGTTATAATTGGAAAAATTTAGAGTATTAGAAAAATTAAAGAAATGTAAATTAAAGTATTAAAATACTAATAAATAAATAAAAAAAAAAGAATATTTATTTGATCCGAAGTTACACATTTATATATTTGGTCAATATTCTGTTCTAAATCACAGTCACAGAGTCACAGGGGTTATGGCAAATATTTTATCTAATCCAACAAGACCGGATGGGGTTATGGCTTCTCTAATCTTACAAAATATTTTAGAAAGTAACATTTCTTTATGGGTTTTATGATCGTACCAAATTTCTCGCAAATCAAAATAAATAGTTTACTTGGGATGCGTTATCATAATCAATTCATGTGCTAACCGTCCAATAAAATTCTTTGAAACATCACCGACGGGAGATGAATACCTTGGAATTGGTAGGGTTGTACCAAAGATAATATAAACCGTATAGATGTGTAAATGCATAGCTAACAATAATTTATAAGGCCTGGACACTGAAATATTTGTTTGTGTTAGTAAAAAACATGAGCGGAAAGCTCAGAAAATAACATTTCTTTAAAAAAATTTTTTTTGAATTTTTTCTTATTTTTTTTACCCAAAAATATGATTTTTTACGACAATGTGTATTAAGTTTTCGTTATGAAATACTTGCCCAAAAATGTCGAATTTTAATTCAAATAGTTTAGAATCTCTGCTACCATCTCTTAGAATTTCAGCTTTCAATTCAAAATTTTTAATATATTTTCTATAAAAAATGTAGGAATAGGTTTTTTAAACATTTTAACATGACGGCAATTTTAACACTATCAAAAAAGAATGAGAGTAAAAATTTTTCATAATTTAGTGAACATTTAGCTTTACAATAAATTGTTCACAAATTTGGTTAGTATATTTGAATTAAAATCAAGTTTTTATAATTTTAGTTTAAATAAAAATAGATAAAATATATATGAAAAGAAAGTTTAAAATTTTATCTTTATTCTTGTAAAAAAATTAACTTTCCACTCATATTTTTTAATGTTATATTCCTAAATTGAAAATCTTGATTACCAAATTCTGGGTAAGCAATTTTCGTTTTTTAGGATACAGTTAATAAGAAAAAATTCATTGTATAATAGCTATGAGTAAAAATGTTATAAACGGTAATGATACCACGAACAATAAAAAAGCATTATTTTAAATATAATTATTTTCCCATAGATTTATTTTCAATAAACTTTTCAATCAACATTCTTGTCAATTCAGCATTTGCACATTATTATAGAAATATTATTACTTTCCCATAGACAAAATTCTAAGTAGGTTAATACGACACCTACATATATTCTTGAAAAATTAAATAATTATTATCCCATAGATTTACATTCAGTAAATTTACACGTTCCTGCAATTCAGCATAATTAATTTTCCATATACAAAATTCCTGCTAATTAAAGATTTTAATGTTCCCACAAAATAATATCTTTTCAATTAATTTTATATGACACCTTATTCCTAAAAAAACTAAATTATTATCCCATAGATTTACTTTCAATAAATCTATGTACATGTTCCTGCAAATTCAGCATCAGGAACTTTATTATATTTTCACACAGACAAAATTCCTACTAATCGAACTTTTATTGTTCAATAAGTTTCCGTAAGCAAAAATTATAATATAAATATCAGGAAATAAACGAATTAAATTAAGTTCTATTCTGGATTTCAAACTCACCGAAGTTCCGTATTAAACATTTAAAATTAATTAAATTAAGAAATAAAAAGTATAATTAAATAAATTAAAGTATATTTAAATTGCGAAATTAGTTGTTGATTAAATTATAGAATATAAGTACAACAAGTTGCTGCTTAGTTCCTGTACATCTCGTTGCTGTTTAAGTTCCTATATTATACCGTAGCTGATCAACTATACCATCAAAAACTACTTTAAACGTAAGCAATAATTTAGAAATTTTAAAATATTAAAGCTATATAAAAAGCAATAAGTAAGTAACAATTAGGTTAAGTTTCTAAAAAACCAATCAGAAAGCGTTCTTACAAAATTAAAATGACTGAAACTGAATTAATTTCATATAGTAAATCGCTGATCAATAGTAAATCGCCTAAAATATCTTGATAAATTACCCGACTTTACTGGAAACTTTAAAGAATTACAAAACTTCACAGATTTAGTTGATAGGGTAAGCCCTTTATTAGGCAAATATGACGACATAAGTCAGACTTGATTAAGTCAAAATTTAAGGGAAAAGCGAGGGAAGTAGTGGAAATAAACCAACACATTAAGAAATGGACTGAAATAAAAGACGTCCTTGTAAAAAATTTTAGCGATTAAAAATATATTAAGAAGATTAAATATAAAAGTTAGCTTAGAATTAAGAGCCAACTTAACAGCTGCTCAACAAACAATTAGTAATAATTAAAACTCTATTCTAACTATTTTTAAGAACAAAATGCCTGAACCAATTCTATATTGCCGTGACCCTAAAACACTGGAATCCGCTATTGATATTTTAGATGAAGCATGATATACACATATTAACCTTAATAATTTTAGTGGATTAATTAAAGACATTTAATTCTATTAATAAAACCTGTTTTAAATATCTAGGATCTTGGCTACACGAGAGCTGGGACTCTGATAAAGAAATAAAATGTCATATAGAGATGGCTAGAGGTGTCTTTTTTAAATACAAAAGCGTGCTAATCAATCGAGATATTAACATCGAGCTAAGACTACGCTTTATGAGGTGCCATGTTGAAACATGGCCCGAAAAGTAGCAAGCATGAACAGAATTGAAGCATTTGAAATGTGGACATATAAGCGCATGTTAAAAATACCATGTTCACATAGAATTACAAATGCAGAAGTTCTGAGCAGATTGAGGAAACAAAGGGAACTACTTTTATCGAGAAAAAAACGAAAAGCTGCCTATTTTGGTCATATTATTAGGGGCCAGAAATACCAACTTCTGCAATTAATTGTACAAGGGAAAATTGAAGGTAGAAGAGGTGTAGAAAGAAAAGAAATGTCCTAGTTAAGAAATATTAGAAATTGGACAAATATAAGAAAGATAGAGAATTTAGTCCACATAGCATCGAATCAAGAAGAGTACGCTAATGTCGTTGCCAACATTCGTTAAACCAACAAAACTCAAAGGTACACGCTTACATCCAGTAGTATATTGGCAGAGGATGAAGTGGTGACCCAATCACCAAAATCAATTACAATTATAATCGCACCAATAATAACGCTACTATCAATAATTCTGGAAACTTTAATAATACAAAGCTTCATAATAACAACTACATTAGGAACAACCAAAATAATAACAATTTTAATAGGTATAACCAAAATATTAATAACAACTATAGGAACAATCAAAATAACAATATTAATAACAATAGGAATCACCAATGGAATTCTTCTCAAAATCGAAATTCAAACTATTATAATTCCAATAATAGCAACAACTACCCATATATAAACAACCCATTTGTAAATAATAGTAATTTTACAACCAATTATAACAGAAATAATCAAATTTCTGAATCTGAACCAATGGAAATAAACATTGGAGAAACACAAAAAAGTGTGAACAAAACAGAATTACCAGCAAATTTTCTTTTAACAGCCTCAAATTTCAATTATCATATATCTTAGTTAGTGGCAATATCAGACCACTTAAATTTATAATAGACACCGGAGCAACACACTTTATTATAAATCCTAACCTTTGTCATCCAATGTGTTTAACAGAACTTCAAACCCCCATAAATATTAAAACTATAAATCAAGATGTAAAAATAACTCATAAAGCAGTTATACCTCATCATGAAAAATAACTCATAAAGCAGTTATACCTCTTTTTAAAGAATTGGGAGACTCAACAAAGAAGTTTGAAATGTATGTCTTTCCTTTTCATGATAATTATGACGCATGAGGCAATAATATACTAATGCCATTATGAGGTAATAATATATTAATGCCATTATGAGGCAATAATATATTAATGCCATTAAAAACTAAAAGCGACTTAGGTCAACAACTTTTAACCACACTTTATAATGAAATACAAATACATTTTAAAAATCAAAATAAAGAAACAAAATATAATATTACTCAGAAAGGTGCATATGAATTAACTGTACCAGTACTTCAAAAAGATGGTCTCGCTTATCTGCAGAAAACGAAGTCCTCAGATGGCACAATCATAATTCAAGAAGGAATACATGAAGTACAGAACTATGCAGCCGTTGTAAAAGTAAACGTTCTTAATAGCGGTAATAAATCTATAGCTTTTTCACCATTACAAACTGAGATTGTAAACCATAATAACTTTAATATAATTTCTGAAACTGTTAAAAAATTTAATGTTTTAAGCGAAATTCGAAATGAACATTTATCTAACTTTGAACGAATTTATCTAACTTTGAAAAAATGCATTTATCACAAGTTATAAAACAATACTCTCATTTATTCTATAACGAAAACTTAGATTTATCTTTCACAAACGCTATCAAATATCGTATTCGTACTATTAATGACGTTCCAATATTCACTAAGTCTTATAGATACTCTCAAATTCACAAAGAGGAAGTACAAAGGTAAATTAATGAGATGTTGGACAAGGGCATTATTAGGCCTAGCAACTCCCCATATTCTGCTCCTGGATCGTCCCAAAGAATGAAGACGCCAGTGGCACACAGAAATGGAGACTCGTTATTGACTATAGGAAACTAAACGAAATTACTTTGGACGATAGGCACCCTATACCAAATATAGATGACATTCTAAGAAAATTGGGAATATGCCAATATTTCCAATATATTACCACTTTGGACCTTGCTAAAGGGCTCCACCAAATAGAAATTGACGAACGCGACATTCACAAAACCGCGTTCACTGTCGAAAATGGACATTATGAATTTATTTGAATGCCGTTTAGACTTAAAACAGCACCAGCTACCTTTCAACAGTTAATGAACCATGTACTGAAAGACTATATAAATAAAATATGTTTGGTGTATTTAGATGACTTCATCATCTTCTCAGCATCTATTGAAGAACACATAGATTCGCTGAAAAAATTTTTTAAAAGGCTCGAAGAAGCTAAATTAATGATTCAATTAGATAAATCGGAGTTTATGAAAAAAGAAGCTGAGTTTCTTGGTCACATTGTGACTTTAGAAGGAATAAGACCAAATCCTAAAAAAATTGAATGCGTCAAAAATTTTCCTATTCCCAAAACTCCAAAACAAATTAAACAATTTCTCGGACTATCAGGATACTACAGGAAATTTATTAAGGATTATTCCAAGGTCGCTAAACCAACGACAAAATACTTAAAGAAAAACATAAAATTAAAACTTGATAATCCTGAATATGTTCAAAGTTTCGAAACTCTCAAAAGACTACTTATAAATGAACCAATCCTTATTTATCCAGAATTCAACAAAACTTTTACTATTACAACAGACGCAAGCCAATTCGCTCTTGGGGCCAAAAGAAATACATACTTCTTTTCAGATCACAATGTTCAAAATCGCCCTCTTAATTATAATATTCATATCTTTAATATTATCACAAAAACTCGAAGTACAAAACATTTATAACAACAAGTAAATGTAACAGTAAGTCGATGCAACCGACTTATTAATACCCTACACCTGAATAATTCGAATTAAATTAAAAATCCAGAAGTGTTTTTGGCAGCTGCTTGAACTTCTTCCCTTTTCTGTCTTATTCAACTCGAATTTCAAGAACGTAAAAGAGGCATCCGCTTGGGATATGCTTGACACCCTTGTATAAAATTTTAAGTTTCTATCTTAATTATTTTCTAAGATTGGTAGTCCTTGGGAGGTTTGTGTCAGCTACCCGAATTGCCACTCCAATTCATCGAATCCATCTCAGGAACATAAAGAAAACTTGCCAGAACACCATTCTATTAAATTTAAAGGTTCTACTTTTGTTGGTTTTGGAGATATGCTCGTTGCTCTTGTGCTCGTCCGGAAGTTTCCAAAATACGAACCCATGGTTCAAATTCTTTCAAATGTCAGTTTCCAATTTTACAGAAAAGGAAACATAACAGAACACCTTTGTACTAAAAATAAAAGTTCTATCTTTGTTGGTTGTGGAGATATACTCGTTTGCTCTGGGGCTCGTTCGGAAGCTTCCAAGATTTGAACCCATGGACCAAATCCTCACAAATTTCAGAAACATAAATCAAACATGAAGGAACACCATTCTGCCTAATTTAAAGGTTATATCTTTGTTGCATTTGGAGATAATATCATTTGCTCTGAGGCTCGTTCGGAAGCTTTCAAAATCCGAACCCAAGGACCAAATCCTCTCAAATTTCAGAGGCCTAAATCATACATGAAAGAACACCATTCTGCCAAAAGTAAAGGTTATATCTTTATTGGTTTTGGGGATAATCTCATTTGCTCTGGGGCTCGTTCGGAAGCTTCCAAAACCAAACCCATGGACCAAATCCTCTTAAATTTCAGAGACATAAATCAAACACGAAAAAACACCGTTGTACCAAATTCAAAGGTTCTACCTTTGAATTTGGTACAATTTTTTAGTTGTCCTGCCTAAACCATTTGACTGATTGAGTTGAAAATTTGCACAAATGTTCTTCCTAGCATTAGGCGGGTATCTAAAAAATTTGGATGCAATATGTTACCCTGATTCGGCCTTTCAAAAATTTCGTTTGGGCACGAGAGTTCGTTAAATTTTCCTGTTGTCCTTCTTAAACGGTTTAATCAATTGAGTTGAAAATTTACAAAAGTGTAGCTTTTCACCCCAGAACTCAGTTGATTTGGTTACGATCCGGTAATCCGATTCGGCACCAGAGCCCAATGAAGTTTTTTAATTTCTTTGTTGTCGCGCTTAAACGTTTTGAGCAATTGAGTTGAAAATGTACAAAAGTGTAGGTCTTTATCTCAAAAGCTTTCTGAGTTGACCGGGTTACTATACATTAACCCGTTTCAGCATCAGGCTTCAGGCCATGAAGTTTTTAATTTTGTTGTTGTTGTGCTTAAACGATTTGACTAATTGAAAATTTGCACAAGTATTGCACTTTGGCAAATAAACTCATTCAATAAATTTTGTCGTAATACATTAACACATTTCGCACGATAGATTGTCAAAAAAAATTTTTGTTTCTAATTTGTGTCTAATTTGACAGGATGAATTTATGGTTCTTAATAAAGCCTGTAACAAAATTTTTGTTAACGTTTGTTAACCCATTTCCGAACGAGCACCTATTAACAGTATTCTACTAAATTTTTGGTGTTGTTATTATTATTAAAAAGATATTTCCAACACTCTTTACTTTTATCTATACTGTTTTTAATATTCCATAAAAACCTTTCAATGCAAATTTCTAATATAAAACAGTAATTGAAGTAGCCTTATTAAGTATCTTAAGAATACCGTGTTTAAGTCTTAACAAAATAACATTTTTGGCCGTTGTTAAAAACAGAAACAATCTTGTACATACGACAATCATTATGTCATCATTCAGAAATGCATTACTTACACGTGGTCTACCTATATAAGATGCAAATGTATAACATATTTCCCATAAAATATCATTGATATATGTTCATACTATAATGTACGTATGTTTAAAAATACTATAAACACAGTCAATTAAATTATTAAAGATATTCACATTTCTGTACAGTATTTAATCAAAAATGAGTACATACATATTTAAAGAACAGAAAACCTTACATTCTTATCCATATACAGTTTGTACACATATTTTTAGCCTTATTCCATATCAATTTGAAAGCATAATTAGAAAAAGTTTACGTAAACAAAATTCTGGTTGATTTATAAAGGTAAAAAACAATCCTGTATTTTTTATATTGAAAATATGTTAAAAAGAATCTGAGATGTATGCATTTAAAAAGAAGTTTTTTCAAAATTTGAAGATCTGTCGAAAATTTGAAGATCCTACAATCTCCAACGGTGAGGGTACATAAAAAAGTTGTTCTACAACATTACTCTTTTAAGATGCCTATGCATAGTTAATATTTCATTGCTCTTTATTAAACAGTATATAAGTTTTGTAAACAGACAGAGTGATATTACTTAGGAAAAACAATTTATTACATTATGGTCTACGAATATATTGTAAAAAAATCACTTCGCCGTAATTGTGTACTCAATAGATTACTAATTCCTTTAAAGATTTTTTGTAGACGAATTGTCTATAATTCTTCGCTCTGTTTATTAAATTTGACTAAATTTAATTAAAAATAGAATATTAACTACCAGCATCTGTAAATGCATAGTAATAAGTTAACTACCTATATTAATTAAATTATATTAACGCAGAAAGAAAAGTTAATAATTTTTATTTCATAAAACCAATAAAATACTCCGGGCAACGCCGGGTACTCTGCTAGTATATTACTAGGTGAAGCAAAATAAAATAAAAAGAGAAGCAAAAGTGATGAAAGAATAATAATTTCTGTATCAAATTAAATAAAAAAAAAGAAAAATTAAAAAAATTTTATAAGTACCACAAAAATTTAATCTAATTAAGTAAATGCTCAATTGCATTGTGATCAAACTGCAGAAGCCAAAGCTTGACAAGTTTTAGAAACTTTCTCAAAAATCTAACCTTCATGATATAGAAAGGAGCCCTATTAAATAATCTTGCTGCTGTTATGAAGTAGGAGTTCCTAAAATAAGGAAAAATAACTGTGCAATCAAAATTGGAGCGCAAATTGTAATTGTTTGAGATTCTGGAATTCAAATAACCACATTTTTTGCAAAATATCTTTAGCACCTTAAAGAAATATAAATGTCTTACTGGAAGAACTTCAAGTTTTTTAAAAATATCCAATGAGTGATATCTTCTGTTTTTTTTGAAAATTTTTCGCATAAATGACTTTTGAAGAGTTACAATCTGGTTAATCTTATTACAGTAAGCCCCTCTCCAGCAAGCTATCCCATATTGTAGCCTAGAATGGAAAATTCCATGATAAACTGTTTTTAATAATTTTAATGAACAGAACCTTTGCAGACTATAAAATTTCCGCAGAGTAGTCAGGAAGTGTTTTTTTAATGTGGCTGTATGTACTGACCAGTTCATATTGCTATCAAATGTACACCTAAATATTTAAAATTGTTTACTGTTCCTATTTTAAAACATTTATCAATACAGCTCACGTTTTCATTAAACAATTTAAAAACCCAGAAGAACACTTTTCATTGCATAACACAAATCTATTACATTCCGACGCATGAAAAATGTTTTTGGAGAGTCTTGCTGAGTAAGATTAAAATACATAGCTTTAGTTTTGCAACTTTGCACAACTTTTCCTATCATCAAGGCCTTTTTGAATGTTAAAGGAGAAGTCTTGAAGTGTATCTTCGGTATACAACCCTTTTTAAAACCCAAATTGACAATTGCTAAAAAAGCCTATTTTTCTAAGATATTTTAAAATTCTACACTTCATTATTTTTTCGAAAAGTTTGGAAATGGATGACAACAGAGAAATAGGTCTATAATTACTAAAATACTTTACGCCACCTTTTTTATACAGTGGCATGACACTTGCACCTTTCAGCTCCTCAGGAAAAACACCATTTAGAATACTGCTATTAAATAAAAAAATTAGAACATCAACAATATTTAGTACAACTTCTTTTAAAAGTTTATTTGAAATTCTATCAAAGCCACAAGACTCTGAGTTATCCAAGGAGTTAATTGATTTTAGTACCTCCACAGAGGAAATATGTTCTAAAAAGAAATTTCTTATTTGGTAATTTTCCTCCCTTAAACCTAAATTATTAAAACAACAAATATGATGAACGGACTGATCACAAGGCGCAGAACTAATAGCAATTGACGCAAAATGATTATTGAAAACATTAGCTATTTCAATAGGAGCAGAAATTATAGACCCATTAACATTTAGGTTACCCGATCTTGTTTTCTCTGATTCATTACTTATTATGGAATTTACAAATTTCCATTCTTTTTTCAGATCACCATTACAATTTGCAAATTTATTCCTATAAAAAGCTTCGCGAGTGCTTACAATTTCTTTTTTTTAAAGTTTGGACAATTTATTGTATCTAAGATTTATTTCTAAATTTAATGGATGCTTTAGACACTTTATTCTTAATTTTCAGACATTCTTAGCATAATATTTGAATTCTGTAACCACAAGTACTTAAAATTATTTTCCTTGTTTTTCTTTAAGGATTTTTTTTTCCTTTATTTTTCCTTTAAGAATTTTTTTTCTTACTATCTACTGTTGAAAGCTGTACACAGATGACATTATTCACCTCAGTTGTTCTCCCCTTATTTCTGTTCTCCCTTTTTTTAATGTAACATTTTTCAATATTCATATTCGCATCAGCAGAATTCTCTTTAGTTGAATTAATAATTTCTTTAGATGAAGATTGTTGTGTATGTATATCAATTATCTCACATGAAGAGTTTAAAATATGTTGCGATGTTGATTGAAGATCAGAATGTAGAATATGATGAGATTTTCTACGAATAGCTCTGCACTTCTCACACCTAAAGTTATTTCCACTTGCTTTCATATAATCAATGTCTTCTTCTTTTAAATTTACGCAAACATAGAGTTGCATTCTCCACATACTACATACTACTTTCAACCTTACCATTTGCAAAAAATGCAAATCATGTTGAAAAAATATTTACAACTACTATTTCTCCTTTTTAAACTATATTAGATAATAATGTTATATTAATTTTTGGATATTGTATTATACCAGATTATATGTTTAATAAGTTTCGGATTTGCATCCTTGCTAGATATTAGCTATTTTTATATATTTTTTGGCGAAATATATGAGCCTTTGTTTTCCTCCTTTTTTCTTTTTTTTTCCGAAGTTTATGTTTCTATACAATATATGCTATTGCTATACATATAGTTTGAAATTTGAATAAGAATAATATACATTATACAAATGTATTTATAGAGCTACGTAGTGTTAGGTATCTATAGCTATACGTATGTTTTGTTTTATTTTCTTTTTTATGTTTCTATACAATATATACGGTTGCTAATGTATATATATTATATAGCTATGTAATGTTAAGTATTTATCTACATATTTTTTGTTTTGTTGTTATGTTTCTTTTTTTTTCTGTTTTGTGTAAAGAATGAATGTGAATATAATATGTAAGTATTAGCTGGTATTGGGTACATATATATTATGATGCACATTGAAAATTGTATGAGGTTTTTTCAGTTACAGAAAAATTGTGTATGAAAGTACATTTTGTAAAAATAAAAGCTAAAAAATGTGTGCATGTATATAAAAATTTGCTTTTATTGGAATGAGTATTCGTAATTATTCTAATAAAAATTCGTCGCTTCCATTGAAGTATGTATGTAATATAATATGAAAAATAGTTTGTATTTTTATTTTAAAAATTGAATTAAATTGTAAACCAGTAAAAAACAAGTACATATGTAGGTATGTATTTTTGAAATCTATTTAAGAATAAAATTTAAGGGTAGATTTTTAAAATTTATAATAAACATACAAAATAATTTTCATGCAATTCAGAAAATTTATGTTCAAAAATATTATTTATGCATCACAAATTCAATAATATTGCACTTTTTTCATTCAAATCAAATATTTTTTTTCGTAAAAATTTGTTAAGAATTAGAAATCTGATTGCTGAAAATAAAAGTATTTGAAAATAAGCGTTCAATAAGAGGTATATTATATGCTTTTGTATTAACTCATCGGTGTCGGTTTATTTATTTATTTATTTGTCATTCTGTCACGCTTTTTTTATATATTAATTAAAATATGTGACAAAGTTCAAACCATACTAGAAAATATTTCGCCAGTCCTTAAATTTTATTTTTAATAAAAGTTCAAACTTACTTGTTGAAATTTTTTCTCCTTTAAATAATGGTTTTTTTTTCTCCTTTAAATAATGGCAAACAATATCGTACATTTTAAAGACTTATTAAACATAAATTATTCCACAAGTCTTGATTTTAACGAAACAAATCTAAAATTTAAAAACAATTTTAACATAATTTATTTGAATATTCAAATCTTAAGAAATAAATTGTACAACCAGGAAATGTTAATTGATAGTTTCAAAACTGAAATACATATTATCGTACTTAATGAAATTTGGATACATAGTTCGGAAAATAAATTTTTTAATATTCAAGACTTTAATGCCTACTTTTCCAATAGAGATAAGACATACGGTGGGGTTGCTAGTTTTGTTAAAGAGAACTTTCACAGCTTTCAAATTTGTGAGATCACACGAAACTCGTTTTGATTCATTTATTAATAAATTAGACGAAATCACTTTTTAATTCAAGAAATCACTCGTTGTGTGAGATATTAATCTAAATATATTACAAATAGATAATTCAGATATTATTGCATATATAAATACACTGTTAACTAATGTGTTTTTAATTTATAATAAAATCTCTGAGCGATTCTCTACTAGATTCGGACATCGGAAGGACCTCAAAAACAGAAAACAGAAAAACAATACTCCTTTTATGTATTAGACTGCTCTTGATAGAAAACCGGTTACTGAGGGAATTAATTTTATGGAAACAGTTTTAAATTATGATAACATTGATAACATTAATTTTTGGAATAACCTAAATTCTCATGATAACTTCAATTCTGTGATAAATAAACCTACAGGAACAATTAATCACAATACTCAGCGTATTCTTATAAGAAAAAAGGTAAATAAAAGAGAGTGGATAACTGACAAAATACTTAGTGAGATAAAAGTTCTTTAAATACAAAAGGAAATATCCAGATGATGCCCATATTGATTTTCTCTACAAAAATTATAAAAATAAAATTAAAGCACTAATAATTGAGTCAAAAAAAATTTTTTTTTCAAATGAAATCCTTAATCATACTTCAAATAGTAAAAAATTGTGGGCTACAAAAAAATAATGTTTAATATGGACAATTCAGGCTTAAGTAAACCTATCAAAGTGATAAATTGCAATAACAAAGTAATTGAAGAGGAAAAGGAAATCGCTACGGCTTTTAATAATTGTTTTATAAATGTGTTAAATGGTGGTAATAACTCGTTAAACACAATCGATGTTCAGTACATAAACCAATTCCGCAGGAATATTTTTTAATAATTTTCAATTATCTCCCACGACCGCAGAAGAAGTAAATGCAGTTATTAAATCGCTCAATTCGGCAGCTGTCACGAGTTGTGACAATATATCTACCAAATTCATACCAAAATTTCCAGTTCATCTGACTCCTCTTCTTGTAAAATTCACAAATAGAGGCTATCTAACTCATTCTTTTCCTGGTTCTCTAAAAACTGCTATTGTAACCCCTATCGTTACTTAATACTTAACCCCTATCGTTAACTTAATACTTTTATAACCAACAAACAAATTCTAGGTGAAAGGCAATATGGATTCGAGCAAAATTCAAATACAACAGCAGCGGGTCTTGACTTAAACAATTTTATTTCAAAAAATATAGATAATGGGAAATATGTCAGTTGTGTTTTTCTTGATATCAAGAAGGCTTTTGATTGTGTTGATCACGATATTTTACTTCGGAAATTATCAAACTTAAATTTTTCAACAAATCAATTAAATTTTTTTAAATCATACCTCAATGGTTGCACGCAATGGTACACATTAACAATTCTCTGAGTGCAGGAAACACAATTTCTAAAGGTGTACCACAGGGTTCAATTTTAGGGCCTCTTCTATTTAAGCTTTACATTGATGATTTAACACAACTTGAATTAAAGGGCGAAATTCAGCTATACGCAGATGACGCGGTCTTAAAATATGCAGATAATAACCAAAGTGGAATTGCCAATTCGATTCGCCACGATGTACGTGTTATTGAGGTTTGACTGACAAAACATCGTTTAATTCTAAACCGTCAAAAACAAAAATTATGTTGTTTGAAAACAAAGTCTTCGATATTCAGAATAATTTTTCGTATAAAAACGATTCGTTAGAAATTGTAAAAAGGGCTAATTTTGGATAGTAAATCTAATTGGAGTTATCACATTGAAGAAATTATTAAAAACATTTCTCCCTATATTTTTATAATAAGAAGACTTTGTAACTATTTGTCAAACAAAGCTCTTTTTGCGATATATTCGTCATATATTAAGTCTAATATCTGTTATTTAAATCCTATATGGTCTGGCGGTCATAAGCAAATTTGAATTGCTTGCAAGGGCTTTCAAAAAGTAAACAACCAATTAAAACATAGTTTTATCTTAAATAGAAGACTCGATATACATTCACTTTTTAGAACTGGCAACCAAAGAAATAACTGCCTATACAATTGTTTGAAAAGCTACAACGTCTTACCGGAAGAATTAAAATTAATAACCAATTTCTTTTCAAATAATTTTTTGAAAAAGAAAGTAAAGGACTTGTTAATTGAGAACTAATTATTACTAACATTTTTAATTCAATACTAATAGCATGTTTTGAGAACATTACTAACATACAAGTAGTAAAATTATTGCTAACATTATACTAACTTATGATTTTGTTTTCATTGTATACTTCTGAAATTTTTGTAAAACTTTTTATTTTTATTTATTTATTTATTTTTTTTCATTTTGGTATTATTATTATATGTAAATATTATTTATTAATATTTTATATAATAAAATTTTATTTATTATTTGTAAATATTTTAATTCATTTTGGTATTATTTTTAATTAACTTGTTATAAATTTTGCTTTTTATTACGTCTATACATATATGTAAATCATAAGACCCCACAGCTTTGTGTTAAGGTCATGAATAAACCATTTAAATTTTATTTATAAACTAATTTTTTTAAATAATTATCAATTAAAATAAAGAAAAAAACAAAAAAAAAATACGACTAAACGAATAAAATTGATTTTTTTTTTTCCTTTTAAAAGGTTGTAATTTGTAGATAAAAGATATTCTGATAAATTATAGTTAAATGAAAACCAAAACAAAAAATATTAAATCTAGCCAAGTCCAACTGAAAATAAAAAAAATATTGAAAAAAATTGCATCATTGTAGTAAAAAAGGCATTCTAATAAATTATAGTTTAGTGAAAACAGACATAAAAAGATAATAATTTTTCGATTCCTTTTTGTTACATGGTATCAATTAATTTACGCATTGTTAATCAGATGCGCACATTTTTACGGTGCGTTTGTTTTACATGGTAGGGGCCCTGAATGAAAATAACACAGGTTTTTCCTCCCCGTTAATAATATGTGACAATATCGCACCTACTCCATAAGGACTCGCGTCACATGTTAGAATTATATGTTTATTTGGGTCAAAATGCTGTAGTAAACTATTACTTGAAATAAACCTTTTCGCTTCCTCGAAAACTTTTTGCTGTTCAGATATCCAACTGAATTTATTGTTTTTCTTTAATAAATCATCTTAAATGCGCTGCTAAATTAGGCACAAACCTATTATAAAAATTCAAAAGACCAAAAAAACTTTTTAGCTGTGTCACATTTTTAGGCCTTGAAGCGTGTAAAATAACTTTAACTTACTCTTGATTTGGTTTTGCACCTACACTACTAATAGTATGTCCTAAATACATTTACATTTACTAAAATTCTCAAATATAATGTGCTTCTAATTTTTTTAAAACTTTATTAAATGTTTCACATTCATCGTCATTACATTTATTTCAAATTATTTTCATCAATCATCATCTAAATAACAAGCTACTTTTGGCAATGTTCTCAAAATTTCGTCCATAATCCTCCGAAATTCTGTCGGTGCTATCGAAACTCCAAAAGGTAACCTAGTAAATTTGAAGAGACCTTTCTGAGTATTAACTGTTAATAAGTGTAGAGAATTTTCATGAACCGCTAATTGAAGAAACGCTCCTGATAAGTCTGTAAGACAAAAACAGAGCAATTTGAAAATTTCGTGAACAAGTCATCCATTCTCGGTAATGGATATACTCGACTTTCAATTGATTTATTTATGGTAACTTTGCAATTTAAATATAGGGTGTTCAAAATTGAGGTATCATTTTAATTTTAATAAAAAAAGACTTTTTTTTTAAATATTAAACATATTTTTATTTTAATTTATTACAAATAGGTTCCGGTTAATAATGAAAAATTATGTCAGCCAAGTAGCCCCCTCTACTACTTCGGCAGGCTTCCAATCTTTTACCAAAATTCTGAATTACGTTGTTCAATAAACTGTTCTCAATGGTTGAAATCTGCTCGATAATGTTGTTTTTAAGCTCTTGAATTGTTGTGGGATTATTGCCGTACACTTTCGATTTCACAAAACCCCACAAAAAAAAATCCAACGGTGTGAAATCGCACGATCTTGGTGGCCACATCACTCCTCCTCTACGAGAAATGATGCGATCTTCGAACTTTTCCTTCAAAAGATCCATTGTTTCTCTTGCTGTGTGGCAAGTGGCACCGTCCTGTTGAAACCACATATTCTCTACGTCCAAATCATCAATTTTCCGCCACAAAAAGCTTCGGATCATCTCCCTGTAGCGATTTCCATTGACCGTAATCGCATTTCCATTTGCGTTTTCAAAAAATTATGGTCCGATGATTCCTCCTGACCACAAACCACACCAAACCGTAACTTTTTGTGGATGTACTGGTTGCTCTAAGATAACCCTTGGATTCTCTTCACCCCAAATGCGGCAATTCTGTTTATTGACGTAGCCATTGAGCTGGAAATGAGCTTCGTCGGTGAAGATTATTTTGTTAAAAAAATTCTCATTTTCTTCTTGTTTTTCGATTGCCCAAGAAACGAATTGCCGACGTAATGCATGGTCAGTTGGTTTTAATTCTTGCGTCAGCTGGATCTTATAAGCCTTTAAATGGAGATCACGATGGCAAATGTTGAATAATGTGGATGGTCTGATGTTTAATTGCTGCGAACGATGACGAATGGAAGTTTTTGGATCTTCTTCAACACTTCTGCTCAAAGCTGCTACATTCTCGGTTTAACGTAGTGGCCGTTGATAAATGTTGCCTTTGTTATCAAGAACAGATGCAGTTTCTAGAAATCAGCTTGATGGTACGATTTCTTGGAGCATTTTCTCTACCAAATTTTGTTCGAAATTTCCTAATTACATCTTGAAAACTTTTATCATTTTCAAAAAATGTTGTAATAACAAAAACACGTGTAGCGTTCCATATTAACTAACCGGAATGTATTTAGAATATACCTAAAGAAACCTCGTATAAAAATTCCAGGTAGAAAAAAAATGGCGGCAAAATCAAAATGATACCTCAATTTTGAAAACCCTTTATAATCTAAGGTCACAATTTTTCTAGGTACAACCACCATAGGCGAAGCCCACTCACTAATTTTAACAGGTAATACAATATTTTCCTGAACAAGCCTGTCAATATCCACATCAACCTTTTTGCTTATTACTGTATATGGCTTTGGTAAGGTACTGTATATGGCTTTGCAAAATGCGGCACTGATGAATCTTTTAATTTTAGTTGCACCTGATAACCTTTAATCGAATCTTTAAAATTTTTCGAAAAAACTTTCGAATATTTTAATATAAAGTTTTTTATTTTACTAGTTGCAAAATTTTCATTAACTTTATTTATTAAAAAATGATTTTGCCACAATGGAAATAATTCTAACAAATCTAACAAACCCCAACTCTAACAAATCGCGTCGTAAAGTGGTGTGAAGTTCCTATCCGATTTTATAATAATTAACTCGGCATCGTAAAATTTTGACTCACAATAAAAATCACGTACTTTAACTATAATTTTCCCTATAACGTTAACTTCCTCATCCGTAACAACATTTAAACATTTTTCAATAGAGAGGAATTTTAATTTTGCAATATTCTTCTCATAAAAATCGTGACTTATAACTGATGAGCACGCTCCTGAATCTATTTCCATTTCGACAAAATTACCATTCACAAAAATTTTAACTTTTTGAGCAACATTATTTTTATCTAAAATCGTATTAATATAACCAATATTTAATTCATTAATTTATTCATAATTTTTTTTTTCATAATTTACATTATTAAATTTTTCTTATAATTATAATTTTTGTTATTAAAATATAATTTAACATTACAATATTTTTTTATGTGACCACTTTTACCACATTTAAAACAAATAAAATCTTTTACATATTTATTACCTTTATTATTAATTCTGGGCAACCGTTAACCTTGTTGGAGTAAAAGCAGTGACAGAAATATTCGCCAGAGAAGAACTCAATCAAAAGCTTATAATTCAAGTTTGCAAATTATAAGCTTTTGATTGAGTTCTCTCTGGCGAATATTTCTGCCACTGCTTTTACTCCAACAAGGTTTACGGTTGCTGGCCTAATTTCTTTCAGTTGAAATTTTCATATTTTCATATTTCAAATACTCATATCATTTCCATATTTCTTGCTAGTTCGGATGCTTTATCAAAATCAAGTTAAGTCTCATTTAATAATTTTTGCTGAATATTTTCATTGCAAAGACCACAAACTAATCTGTTCCTCAAAGCTTCTTCCAAGAAACTTTTAAAATCACAGGTTTGAGCTAATGTTTTTAACACCACAATGTAATCACTTACTGTTTCGTGCAGTTTGATTCCTTTTATAAAACTTGAATCTTTCTGCGATGATGTTAATTTTGGGCTTAAAATATTTTTCAAAAATTTCAATTAACTCTTTATATGTTTTCTATCTGGTTTCACGGAATCAGTTATAAATTTTAGAATTTTATATGACTCCGGTCCGATCAAGGTTATGAGATATGAAACTTTCATTTTATCTTGCTCCACCTTTTTAAATCAAATTCAAAATTAGCCCCTATTTCTGCTATAAATATTGGTAATCCAGAAACAACTAATAAAAAACTGCCTGCTCAAGTATCACATAATAAAATATTAAATCGAATAAGTAAATATATTCTCGCAATCACTAATGTGGGGCGAGGGATGCGTAAGCGACTGGGAAAGCATTGATCGTCTGTTCATTTGGAACATTCCAGTGCCGCAACTGTGACTGCTACCATCAAGTGCTCATTATACCTCCCCGCAGTCTCCCCCGGGCAACTGTTCAGGCTAAGTAATGAGTGCGATAAATGCAGAAGCGTCTGATCCAGAATGAACGGCTCCCTGGTCTGCGTCTGATTCCAGAGGAACGGCAGATTTATAAGAAGGAAAACTTAAAACCTTCCAGAAGGCAACGGGAAACCACTGGAATATATATCCCAAGAAAAATCATATGCCAAGTGAAACCAAAAAATAGCCCTGAGTCTCCGGCAAAAAAAGGGTGCTAGGAATCCCCGGAGGTAAAATTAACAACACAATTAATATTGGAACTTGGAATGTCAATAGTTTTTTTCAGTCTGGTAAACTAGCAAATACTATTCATGAGATGCAATGTTTAAAAATTAATATATCGGGTATCTGTGAATCTTGGTGGCAGAACTCGGGTGAATGTTAATCGAAAGGAGCTAAATTTTACTATTCAGCAAATAACACATCAACTCACAGAAATGGCGTTGACATAATTATTTTAGAACACCTAATAAAGCATGTCATCGATTTTGCACCGTTTTCAGATAGAGCTATGCTTATTAAACTGGATACTAAACCTGTAGCTCTAAATATTATGCAGGTATATGCCCCAACTGGTGAAAAAACGGATGATGAGATAGAAGAATTTTATAACCAATTATCACATCTTCTGAAGTACACAAAACCATATGATTTTAATTTAGTAATGGGCGACTTTAATGCCAAAATTGGTACCTGTAAAATAGATGGAATTGTTGGACCATTTGGTTAAGGAACTAGAAACGAAAGAGGGGATCAACTTATTGAATTCTATCAGGATAAAAATTTTAAAATCACAAACACATGGTTTTGCTTACTAAAGCGGAGGTTATATACTTGGAAATCTCCCCGAAACAGTACTGGTAATATAATTTGAGCTGGTAATATAAACCAAATTGATTTCATTTTAGTTAACAAACGTTTTAGCTCTTCAATTAAGTATATAAGCACTTATCCTAGTGCAGATGTTCCGTCAGACCACAACCTTCTCTTAGCTAAGATTAAACTTAAACTATCAAAAGCCAGAAGGGCTAACAGGCAATTTAAAATCGACGTAGAAAAGCTAAAAGACAATAACATCAAAAGGCAATTGACTTTAGAAATCAACAATCAATTAATGAACGTTAGTAGGACAGAAGATGAGATATTATGGCATCGAACAAAACAAATTTTATTCGAAACATCCAAAAATATATTAGGAGAAAAGAAAAATGCCCCAAAGTAAAAGTGGATGACAATTGAAATTTTGAAAATGATGGATGAAATAAGATCATTCAAAAATAAGAATATGGCAGAATTTAACGTATTCAAAGTAAAATTCGATCCAAAATAAGATTAGAAAAATTAAAATGGCTTAAAAATGAGTGTAACGAAATAGAAAACCTTCAACAGTCTCATTATGACTTCAACCTTCACAAAAAAATTAAAGAAGTATCAGGAGCATATAGGAAAACAAATTTCGCTTCACTACTCAATGATAATGGTCAAATCATTTTGGATAACGAAGAAAGGAAAAAGGTAGGGGAGGAATATATAGAAAACTTATTTTCAGACCCGACCAGGCCACAGAATACTAATGAATCGTCAGTACAATTGTCAGGCCCCATCATAACTAAAGACGAAATTTTAAAAGCATTGCAAAATGCAAAAAGTAAAAAGGCCACAGTAGTATATCCTATGCGGATTCTGGATACAAGAAATGTACATATGGCAACTCTAAAAGGGGGACATATAAAAATAGAGGACAAAAATGATGTTAGGGTATATGGTAACTCAAAAAAAAAAGTTGTTTAGTTATCATCCTAAATATATGCAATATTTTAAATTTTAATTCCGTATAATGAAAGCTATAAAATATATTGAGTTATTAATTTAAAATGTTTGCATAAATTCAGGATGTGATAAAAAATTTTAAGGAAAAAAGTTGTTTAGTTGTCATCCTAAATATATGCAATATTTTAAATTTTAATTTCGTATAATGAAATCTATAAAATATATTTGGTTATTAATTTAAAATGTTTGCATAAATTCCGGATGTGATATAAAATTTTTAAACCTTCAAAATAAAAAATAATAAAAACAAAAAATGAGAAAGCTATTAACTTAGAATTGTAAAACAAATCAAAATTTTCTAATAATTTTAAAAATAAAATTTGTTGAAACCGCAAGATAAAATAAAATAAAAAAAAGTTTAAATGACATCAGCAGGGGATTCCTATTGTTAATTATTTAAAAAGAAAAAACAAAATATATTAGTATTACAAAGTTTTTTTATTTATTTTTAAAGTTTTTCGATATTTATAATTATTTTCTTTAAATTTTTTTACGATTTTAGCTAATCGCAATAACGATATTTTAAAAAATTTGGTTGAATTATGTGTAACCAAATCCATCCATTTATCATCTTGATCTTCTTTGAGTGAATTAAATTGAATTAGTGTTGACTCAGCATAATTCCTCAGAAACTTAATAAGATGCTTAATTTCTTTTTTGTATTTCTTTCTAAACTTTATTTTATTTTCTAAATAAAATTTATTAAACATATGAATTGTTCTTGCGAACTCCATTGTTTGGTTAAAACTAATTAAATAGGTAATTTATCTAAATAAAATATGAAAATAGCAAGTGGTAACTAAATATTCTGTGGGTAGTAGTGTTAGGGTGCAGATAAAATCTATTAGGTAATTTTATTTTGTAATTTTACTCTGGGTTCGATCCCAATTCTATGCTCTTACCCAGAGAATATTTTTTTTAATTTTTTCTAAAGAATTTAGTTAAACAAAGACATTCATGGATTCATCATCGTCATACAACACAAACCAAGGATGTATTGATTCAACTGTAATTGTATGACAGTGGTAACTAAATATTCTGTGGGTAGTAGTGTTAGGGTGCAGATATATATATATATTTTTTTTTTCTAATAATAATATGATACTCAAAATTCTATAAAAGACTAATTCTAACATAAAATATAACATAATCTGATTAGACTATTAAGTATAAGCATCATAATGTTTTGGGCTGATAATATTTTACATGGGTATAAATATTGTATTTGTGGTCGGAAATGGGCTTCAATTAAAATAATTAATTGGAGAATATTTCACGATTTTTTGGAGGTATATATAACTCCAGAAGGCGGTGAAAAAATTTGTTTATTTAAAATTAGAAATGGTGAATCATTTACTAACCAATTCGATTTATCTCCTTTGGATTGGCAACATCTAAAAATAGAAGTATATGGTGGTGATATATCTATTATTGGTAAAATAAGAGGTTTAACAAATAAAAAAAAGCAAGCACCTAATCATTTTAATGGTGATTGCCCATTTTCTGAAGAAGATGATTGGGAAATGATTGAGAAGAATATTTCAAATGTATTACCAAAAGATAAGAATAAAAGTAGTTCACAACATATTGATTCATTATCAATGAAAACAAATAAATATGAAGAAAATCAAAATGAGTTAAAAAAGTCAATAATAAGGAAACGACTTGAAGATGGTATTCTATTTATAGCATCAATAGAGAATACATATAATGAAAAAAATAATAAATCGAAAATTGGAGATATGTTAACTGATTATAGAAAATTTCTTGAAAATTTAAAAGAGGAATATTTAGAATATATGGAAGCTTATGGAATTGCAAGAGATCACTATTTACCGCTTTTTATGTATGCGTATTCTATTATAAGTCAAGTAAAATTGATGCATAACAAAGAAATTTCTCGCAAATAAAAAAGTATAAATATAAATATTTTAAATAACAATAAAACATTCCTTCTTTAACCTTAATAGACAATAGAACATACTTCTTTTTCATTAATTATGAAATTATTTATATTTTTCTTATTCTGCTTGTTAACTATTCAAGCAAATTCAGCTCCAACTTCTAATATTAGATTGGATGAATCAGCTTTTGGGAGCACATATTTTAATATATTACTTCCAAATAATGAGACTGTAAATTTATCAGTTCAGTTTTTAAAACATGTAATTTCCGCAGAAATAAATACTAGTGAAATTACAACAACAACTACAATACAGCCACTAACTACTTTGCAAGCAGATGATCAATTGTTGGGAGATAAAGCTGATTCAGTACCACAATATATGTCTATTGATGATGCTATTAAAGCTTTTAGAAATGAGTTAGTTTTAAAAGAACAGAACATTGGCGGAATAATAAATAGTGAACATATATTTTATAGACATTTTGTATTGAATTTTGGTGAGAATCAAAAACTCACTGTTAGATGCGAATATGAAAGCATTTTTATTAAAAAGTATCTCAAAATTCAGTGTCATGAATATCGAGAAATATTGGTTGAAAGAATTACAGGTGATGGAGAGGCAGAAAAAATTATGATGGTGGATCCAGAATATAAATCTGATTTCACTGTAATTGATTTACGAACAATCAAGCAGGATCCGACATATCAAATGGAAATTCATTAAAAAACAAAAAATGTAATTAAAAAATAATATGAAATAAAAAAATTTTTTTTCTCTATATTAAATCAATTTTATTTATCCATGAATTGTGATCAGATGAGAATCCAAGCCATTTTACAAAAACCTTATTATCTTTACTTTTAATAACTTTTTCAACTAGGTAAAAATCATTATGTTTAGTTTTTAACAATTCATATTCATAGAAGCTTCCTTGTATGGGTTGACCTTGATAATCTTCTAGTAAATATGTGATGACCTTGATAATCTTCTAGTAAATATGTGACAGGGTTAGTGATTTGAACTTTTCTTATCTTAAATATTTCAGTTGTCCAATTTGGTGTGTAGCCTTTTTCAAAAACATGTTTATACTTGCTTATTCGAACTAAGTCACCAATTTTAAATTTGTATGGTGGTGAAATTTTAATATGATTATATATAGTTTTAAGTAAATTTTCAGCATTATCTATATTAACATCAGATGGTCGTTTTTGAATTGTTCGATGTTTAGTGTTGTTATATTGTTTTGTTAATTCTTGAATTAGGTTAATCCATTTATAATTTCCATTAAAACTAAATTCTTTCCACATCTTTTCTTTTAAGGTTCTATTAAAACGTTCAACAATAGAGGCTTTTAATATGCTAAATGTTGAATAATGATTTATATGATATTTATCCATTAATTTTTTGAATATTTTATTAAAAAATTCTTTCCCATCATCTGTTTGTAAATTTTGCGGATGTCTTTTAGAAGTTAGAAAAATATTTTGCATTGCTTTTGTAACGTTCTCTGAAGTTTTTTCTTTTATAGGGATTGCCCAGGTATACTTACAAAAGCAGTCAATCACAGTTAATAAAAATTTAAATCCTTTGTTCTCTTTAGCATATGAACCCATTTCTACTAAATCAGCTTGCCAAAGATCATCAAATCCTTTAATTATAACTCTACGTCGTTTAAAATTTCTTCCTGCAGGCTTATGCAGCTCTTCAACCACCTCTCTTTTACTCATTTTTAAATAAAATGTGCCTATATAATTTATATATATAATAAAAAGCAAACAATAAAATGTATTTAAAATTTATATTCTTTATTTATGTATGTATATAAAGTTATATTATGATTTATTTTTTATTCTTTTATATAAATCCATTAGTTTGGAACATTTTAACATATGATGTTCTGCTGAATGACAAGGACAAGTATCTGGAACAGTTGTGATGTTGTCTGATGTATAGGGACATATATCCCAATGATATCCATACTCTTTTGTTTCAATTTGTATAGAATTTTTAAATAATTTTAAAAAATGAAAGTGAATTTTTAATTGGTCATAATGTTCCTCCAATAAAATATCCTCATATTTATCTAAAAAATTATTTAAAGTATATCCGATTTGATGTATATCCATTTTGAAAAGTAAATGAAAACTGATCTCAATTACTTTTTTTTAAGTTCTAAACCACTTAATAAATGCATTGCTGATTGAGCTTGAGCTTCAGCTTTTTGCAGTCTCTCATTAATAAATTTAATTGGTTTTTTAATTTGAAATTCAATGACATCAGTCATCTTTGAAAATTTTTCACTTAACATTGCAGAAAATTTGATTTGAACTTCCTCTAAACTAATTTGCATTTTTTCTTCTAATATTTTTAATTTTTCTTCAGCTAATTTAAGTTCTTTAGATACTGTTGTCTCTAAATGATTAAACGTTTCTCTCATTTCGTTTTGTAATAGATCTTTCTGAAAGAAAATATGGTTATTTACAAAATTTTGTGTTGCTGCATCACGCCCATCAATTGGTTCTTGAACATTTGATAAAATTTTGTTATCTAAATCATAATTTCCTTCAGAATTTAATTTGAAACCTATACCTGGAGGACCTTGAGTATGTAGTTTTCTAGAAGAAGAAGCTATACTACGTCCAAATTTATCGAGCGACATTGTGGTTTTAACTGATTGTTAATGTAAATAGTTATTGTATTATATTTGCTTCTCTCAACTCTTCAATTATAGATACAATTTCATTGTGATGATTGTTGTTACCAGCTGTTTCTGATGCAATTAAAAGTCTTAATCTATCAACTAATTCATTAGGATCATCCCAATAAACATACTGATTTGATTGATTTGTATATTTTAAATGGGTTTCAGGTGAAGAAAATTTATTCAAATAATTAGTAATTTTTTTTTTCGAACAACCTGAACCAGTTTTTTTATGTCTAGTGTTATAATCATGTTCATATAATTTTCTTAATATATTTTTGTATTTAAAACCTTTGTTTCCTTTTATTTGCTCTAAATGATCATAATTTCTTCTATGCGCATTCGTTTTGTTCAGTATTTGATGATATGTTTTTAAATCATTTTCAGTATAGTTTATAGGTTTTTTTTTTAATATTAATTCATATAGACCATCAGTTCCTTTAAAAACTTCATTATCAATCGAAATATTTTTAGTAATTTCATCTATTTGAAAATTAGCATTCCCAAGTTTTCGAACATTTAATGACTCATCAAAATATGGCCTCCACATATATCAAGTTCTGACTTGTTAAGAACAGGAAATTGTGAAATTGATGATTCATCAATAATATTATCAGTTATAGATGAAGTCTCAAATTTTATAGTATTTGGTGTTGAAGTTATAAAATTACTGTGAGTATTACTTTTGTTGTTAGGCGTTTTAACTTCCGGCTTAAATGGTCTCAATAATTTTAAGGTGTTATCATCGTCAGCAGGCAATTTAATTTCCGGTTTGATAACATTATTTAAAAATTGTTGTTGTTGTTGTTTGACAACATCTGTTAATTCTTTCAATGGTTTTGTAATTGGAGTGAAAGCTTCTTCTCGATTAAGGACTTCCGATAGATTCTGAACTTTTAATGATTGAAATTTCCTTTTTAAATTTTTACGAGTTTTAATTAAATCTTGCATAAGTTGTTCATCCATTTTTTTTTTAATGTGGATTAGTTCAATTAATAACTGTAAATTATCGACTGAACTGTTCTCTTGCTAACTGCTAACTGATAATCGCTAACTGCTGACTGATAATCGCTAACTGCTGACTGATAACTGCTAACTACTACCTGTTATCCATTAAATGACCTGTTCAGTTAGTAACTGCCAACTGCTAACAGATCTTGGTTTAACTAAAATTTAGCAAATGCATCAAAATTTTTTCTATATCGCCCATTATTTAAACCACTATCTTTGTCAATTAATAGAAAACCATAATTATCATTCCAGCAGCATGCACTCAATTTTTTAAATTCATTAAATGTCATATCAGAATTTACATGATCATTATATATATGTTTTAAATTTAAATCATCTTGCTTAAATATAATTAAAAAATTAGCATTATCTCTAACTAAATGCTTTGGAATTCTTGTATATGACTGACATAAATAAAAGCTATCTACTTCTTGGTGACGTCCCATACAAAAATAGGCTCTTATATTATCTTGTTTATCACAAACAACATCATCAAAAATAAATATTGAGTTTGGTTGTGAGGCTGATGGTTCAATTACATCAGCATTATTTGAAAATTCGTTATATCCCATTCCTTTGATTGGTTTTATTAATTTTTTTAAATATTCATATTTAGGTTGATGCAATGATTTCGAGTAGATATATATGTTTTGAAATTTGAGCCCTTTAGGATCTAAAAGCATACTTATCATAGCATTAGTTTTACCACAATTTGAAGGTCCGACTATTAATCCTCTTATACTATCTGGAAAACATTCACCATGTCTTTTTATTTTCTTTTTTGGATTTTGATCAAAATTTTTAACTTTAACTGCATTATCTAGTTTTATAAATTTCATTTTATAAAGGTGATTAGTATTTGAGTAACTTTCTTAAACTAAACAACTTAATATTATGCCTCTTCATAATAAATATTCAATCAGTAACCAAAAAACTGTTAATGGAAAAGGTGTAGTTAATTCTCTAATTAATAAACTGCCATTTGAAGCACATTTACCTGGTTATAATTATTGTGGTCCTGGGACAAAACTAGCAAAACGATTAGCACGAGGTGATAAAGGAATTAATGGTTTGGATGAGGCTTGTCGAGAGCATGATATAGCATATTCTCAAAATACTGATCAAAATCAACGTCATATAGCTGATAAAATATTGGCAGAGAAAGCTTGGCAAGGGACAAAAGCTAAAGACTCGAGTTTTGGCGAACGGTTAAATTCATATCTAGTTACAAACTCAATGAAAGCTAAAGTTAGGCTAGGTATGGGTTTAAAAAAGAAAAAAACGAAAATTTTAAGAAAAAAGAAAACTTCGAGAAAAAAGTCCTTGAAAAATGTTATAAAGGAAGCTAAACTAGCTGTTAAAACTATAAAAAAAACCGACGAATGATAAGAATATTATAAAAACTGCTTTGCATGCTGCTAGAAAGTTTTCTAAAGGAAAGAAAAAAAACATTAACATTCCTCGAATAATTCCTGTACCAAAAATTGGAGGAGTTTTACCTTTAATCCCTATATTTGCTGGTCTATCTGCTATTGGGGCACTTTCAGGCGGCGCTGCAGGAATAACTAAAGCTGTTAACGATGCTAAAAATGCTCGCAAAGAGTTAAAAGAAAGTCAACGTCATAATAAAATGATGGAAGCGATTGCATTAAAAGGAGGTAATGGATTGCATTTAAAACCATATAAAACAGGATTAGTTCTTTATTTGAATCCAAAAAACCATTAAGTAAGCTGCCTAATAGAGCTCTTACAAATATTGATTTAGAAAACTTTAGTAAAAAATACTTAAAACATTTTCGAGGAGTTTTTATGAGAGATAATTTACCATTATGTAGACCTTGGAAATATGAATGTGGTATAATAAATTTGGATAATTCTATTGGAGATGGAACGCATTGGGTAGCTTATTTTAAAAATGATGAAATAACTCATTATTTTGATAGTTTTGGAAATTTAAGACCACCATTAGAAGTAATAAAATATTTAGGAGATAAGCTTACATATAATTATAATAAATATCAAAATTTTAATTCCTACAATTGTGGACATTTATGTTTAGAATTTTTATTTCATATTGTTAAGAAAAAAAAAAATATTATCAGTAAATAAAACTTAATAAAAAATAGAAAAAATAGAAAAAATTTTTTTATTCTTAGTCTAGCTTTATTTAAACTGACCTACGTTAATAATTTTGCTGAAGTTCAAGGTTATTTCTCTATATTTAAACATAAATAAAATAAAAAATTAACTGATAAAGAATAATTAGAATTTAGTTATAACAAAAGAAATTTAAACGAAAGATTTTTGTATGTATGTATATTATATTATTAATGAGTATTAGCCTTAAATCTAAATCATTGAATTTTTATTTCATATTGTTAAGAAAAAAAAAAATATTATCAGTAAATAAAACTTAATAAAAAATAGAAAAAATAGAAAAATTTTTTTTATTCTTAGTCTAGCTTTATTTAAACTGACCTACATTAATAATTTTGTTGAAGTTCAAGGTTATTTCTCTATATTTAAACATAAATGAAATAAAAAAATTAACTGATAAAGAATAATTAGAATTTAGTTATAACAAAAGAAATTTAAACGAAAGATTTTTGTATGTATGTATGTATATTATATTATTAATGAGTATTAGCCTTAAATCTAAATCATTGAAATTTTGGATTAGCCTTAAAACCTATAAAAACAGAATACACAACTGAAATATCTCATTATATCGATTAAAGACATGTCAATAACATTAACTTTAAACGGAAACTCTTCCACATTGACAACTAATTATTTTCCCCCTATAGATCTAAAGGGAAGAGAATACACCTGCGGTTTAGTTGATTTCCAAACGTATAACTCAATACCTAATATAGATGAGGAGAATAATACATTTATTATTGATGATAAACCTATTAGAATTCCAACAGGTTCATATGAAATTGGCGATATTGAACTATTTCTTAGGAAAACGTTGAATGTAACTAAAGCAGATAAGGAAAAATTAATTATAAGAGCAAATAATAATACATTAAAGTGCGAAATTTTTGCTGATAAGGATATTGATTTTGAAAGAGAAGATACAATTGGTGGATTATTAGGTTTCAGTAAGAAGAAATTATTAGCCAATAAATGGCATACTTCAGATCTTTTTGTTGATATTAATAAAATAAACATAATAAGAGTAGAATGTAATATAATTTCTGGAGCTTATATTAATGAAAAAGAAGCTCACACTTTACATGAATTCTCAATTAACGTCAGTCCTGGCTATAAAATAATTGAAGTTCCTAAGAATGTAATTTATTTACCGATAACTATTAATCAGATAAGTTCTATTACTGTAAAACTCCTTGATCAGAACGGTAATTTAATTAATTTTCGTGGAGAAACAATAACAATAAGATTACACTTAAAGCTTCAGAATGATAGTGTTTAATCAAAATTATCAATCCAATGTATATTCGCAGAATGCTGAACATAAGCTTAATTCATTAAAGGCAGTCGAAGGAGGAGGAGGAACTCAACATTTAAAATACAAAAAACGATTATCTTTTGAAAATAAAGAATATTTAAAATCTCTTAGATATCTGCTAAATGGAAATTAAAATGGAACTCTTTAATGATCCAATTTTTGATGAAACTATAACTAGTGCTCAATGGCATTCATATTCGCCATTCTTAAACTCATTTGGATTAAGTGATATTATACGAATACAAATACAAAATCAGAACTTAAATATATTACCCTCAACAAGCCTAATCTACATTGAAGGTTATGTATCAAAACATGATGGAACACCTGTCACTCACACTAAACTAGTTAATAATGCTATACCATTTCTATTTGATGAAATTTGCTATGAACTTAATGGTAAGGAAATTGATCATAATCGTAATGTTGGAATAACTTCAACATTAAAAAACTATATTTCACTCAACCGAAATGAAAGTGTAGCTTTATATAATGGAAGTTGGTCACCTGATGCATCAATTAAAATAAATAATTTATATTTTAACTTTGGTATACCCTTAAAAAGATTAATAGGATTTGCTGAAGACTACAAACACATTATTCCAAATGCAAAACATGAATTAATATTAACTCGCTCTCGATCTAATGATAATTCATTATTATGTAGCAGCGCTAATGCAAATGAAAAACCAAAAATTACTATTACAAAAATATATTGGAAGGTTCAACATATTAACTTAGCTGATAATCTTAAATTAAATTTATACAAAAGTATTGAAAATGGTTCACTTATAAAAATTCCTTTTAGAAAATGGGAATTACATGAATATCCTACATTACCATCAGGAACTACACATCATATTTGGAATGTTAAAACAGCTTCACAACTTGAAAAACCTCGTTTTATAATTTTTTCTCTACAAACTGGCAAACAAAATAAACTGGAAGAAGATCCTTCAACTTTTAATTATTGTGATATTGAAAATATAAAAGTATATTTAAATTCAGAATCATATCCATATGAAGATATGAATTTAGATTTTACAAAAAATCGTTATGCTCTAGCATATGAAGCATATTCGAATTTCAGAAGCTTTTATTATAATAACTCAATATCAGAACCTTTAGTTTCATGGAAAAACTTTAAAACTGATTCTCCAATCTTCATAATTGATACTCGTTATCAAAATGAAAACCTAAAAATGGGGCCAGTTGATGTCAAAATTAAATTAAAGACTTGAAAAAAAATTCCAGACAATACTACAGCTTATTGTCTTATTTTGCATGATCGTTTAGTAGAATTTAAACCGTTAACAGGAGAAGTTAATAAAATTATTTAGATGTGCATTAATAAATAATATGAGAAAAAATTGTACGGAATCATCATTATCTTCAGATTCTTGTTGCATTTTTGAAATTCCACCATTTATTGCGGGGGTATTTTTTATGATTGGATTACATTGTATAAGTTTTTTAATTTACAAACTATACAAATATATTAAATTTAATCAATTTAATTCTTCGGAAACATAAAAACATGGATTACGTAATTATAGATATACAAGGTTTCCGAGATAATAAAAATAATTTTATATTAAAGGAAATTGCTATTCTAAGTTCAAATAATGAAATTCAACATTTTGTAATTAAACCTCCTTATGGATATCAATTTTTAGATAAAAAAATACAAAAAACCAATAATTGGTTAACAAAAAATCATCATGGATTTAAATGGTGCGATGGTAAAACAAATTTTCATGACATTATAAATTTCTTAAAGCTATTTGTAATCAATATCAATGTTGTTTATGTTAAAGGAAGTGAAAAAAAATCTTGGATAGAACAAATTTTAAAACAGTCAAATATCATCGATTTAGATAAACATGATTCAACAAGTTTAAAAATATTAAAAGATCAGCATGCTAAATGTATTAGTAAATGTTCTTTCAATCATAAGGGTTTTTGCGCTCTTGAAAATATTTATATAATGAAAATGCTGATCAATCAAAATAATTGTATTTCATATCAGTTTAAGAATGGATAACCAAAAAAAAAAAAAAAAAAAACGGATGATGTTCGCCATAATCCTCAGCAAATAAAAAAAAAAAAAACAAAAAAATATCTGTATTTCATTAAAAATAATTTAAAAAAATCTGAAAAATAAAATTAATTTTTGAAAAAATAAAAAAAAATCTTTTTTCATAATTTGATAAGAATATAACAATATAATGGAAGTATATTTTTTCTTAAGAAAATTATTGGACTTGGATAGATTTTTTTTTTTTTTTTTTTTTTTTTTTTTTAGCAGGATGATTGTGGTTTTATAGTACCCAAAATTTCTTACAAAACATTCCACATCTTATTTCTACAAAACATTCAAATGCTTACTTGATTTACGATTTAAACTGTACTTCTATGATAAGAATCGAATTAGATCGTTTCAAATTTTTGGTAATAAGAAAAAAATTAAACACACTTTAATTCAGAACAAGAACAAGAAATGCATAAGAATATATATACTAAAGAATGTATCTTTGCGGTTTATGCTGTACTTCTATGATAAGAAGCTTTTTAAATTTTTAAAATTTTTTTTTAATTTATTTTGTTTTATTTTTTATATAAAAGCAGAAGCAAATAAACAAAATTAATTATAAATTAGTAAAGTTTTCATTAGTTAAGATTTAATTATTTCGGTAAAGAAAAATGCCAACAAAGTCGGAAATTGAAAAAATGGGATATTCATCATATGGTTTACCATGTGAATATCAAATTATTGAAGCTGCAAACACGGGAAAGCCTTGCTGTGCTGTATACAGATTCTATGATCTGCTCTGGGATGATTATGATTTCAAGCAAGTCTGTCAACGTCATACTTACCCAGAGCAGGTTTTCTGTGTAAAGTGCTTTTTGAAAATGGAGGAGAGTTCAAAAAAATCTTGGTGGTCAACTTTCCATTTGCAGTATTATGTTGCTGAATTTGACTGCAAGGAAGATGCTGAATATTTTATATCTCATCAAGGACCCGAGTGTATTAACTGCCCTGAAAAAAAAAAATTATGTAAAATAATCTCAGCAGCCTATTATGATGAAAAGGCTGTTGAAATTCGTCAATTTTATATGGGAAAATGATGAAATAAAAATTTTTTTTGAATTTATTTAATTTAAATATACTTTATTTTCAAATAATTTTTAAAAAAAAAAAATAAAAAGCAAAATAATTTTCAACATAAAATTGTTAAAAATAAAAATCCTAAAATAAAAATAAAGTTAGAAGTATATATTATGTACATAGAAAATTTTAAAATAAAAAATTTAAATTGAAATAAGAAAACCATTTTTTATTAATATATTTAAAATAATTATACATTGATTAAAATAACAAATTTTTATCATTCAGGTTGTAGAAGATAATGTCCCCAAGGTAAAGTATCAGTTGTGTTTGATAACATTTTTCTTTTATCATCATTCGGTGAAAGTGCCACTTTTTTTTGTTTCAAACTATATATTTTGTGTAAATTAGATATTATTGTGTTCTGGGTGCAACTTAAGCTTTTATTTGTAGTGAGACAATCTATATAGGATTGAAAAGTTATAAAATTTTTTATGACACAGCTTTTAATTCCCTTAGCTTTTTTAAAAATATCTTCTTCTTCAACTCTAATTGAGTACATTTTCGCTCTAAGTCCCACGAACTCAGTCATTATTTTTCCGCCATTTTCGTCCTTCATTAAACCAGGAATTTTTTTATTCATTAAGGGAATTTTGTAAATATTGTTAGGATCATAATCGCTGGTATCGAACCGATCAATATGGAATTTCATAAATTCGTATATATCATCACATTTAATCTCATATATTAAAGAGTCTGTATCAGTATATAGCATTTTACATTCATTAGAAAACAGCTTATCCATAAATTCATAATGAAAATCATAAACTTTTGTTTTAGCAATATCTAAAATAGACATGCCTATAATAATTGGTTTATTCATTAAAATTTCTGATTTCCTAATTTCGACAGCTATTAGATTTTCATCAAATATTCGCGAACTATGAAAATTTGGTTTGAGAATTAGTGCACTCGCTCCATATCTTCCATGCCATTTTGTTTTTAATTTAATAATTCTACGTTTTCTTACGTTTTCCATAAATTTTCCAAATACTGCATTTATTATTAATTTAAATAGATCTTTTTCAAAATTATTTTTAGCAGCAGTTCGCAGTTTTGTATTCAATTCTATATACAGAGCTAACCATTTTGATTGTTTAAATTTTAATACATTGTAAATTGTTTTTAATATCAATCCATTTTTTAATGCTTGTTTTAAGTTTATATAATGAATCACATATTTATTTTTATTTTCTAAAGTTGTTAATAATTTAGGATATTTGCTTCCAGGAGGTACTTTCGATTCAGGACATAGAGGTAGATCTTTATGTAAATCATGTAAACTTTGAGGATATTCTAAATCTATTTCAAGAATATATCCAAATTCTGCATTATCAGCAATATTTTCAACATCAAATTTTAAAATTTCTTCTTTATTAAGCCATGAAAATTCGCTAATAGGTAGATATTGTGACATAGCCCATCCATATAAGTTATTTACATCGTAGTACATTAAATACTTTGTCTCAATATTTTCATCATAGATTTTCATATATTTATTATTTGCTTTGCTGTAACGATTTGAACATTGACTCAATCCACCGCGAATACCTCGTTCAACAAATAAGATCATATCTATATCTTTAAGTAATTCAATTTTAATATTAGTAAATTTTAGCATGCAATCCCATGAAAAACCTGGTGTTGTATAGTAATGAGCTGGGTCTAATTTATATATTTTTATACAATTATCACGAAAAGATTCGAAGACATCTGCTAATAAGAGAACATCTGTTTTTAAATATGTATCTGAATATTCTCCCAATGTTTTAATATTAAATGCTTTCCAAACATTTTCTGCATGCAAGTAATCATTTTCTGATATGGAGGAATCATTTAAATCGTTATAGAAATCCTGTTTACTTGGCAATTGACGCACATCAAGTTTATCAAAAGAATCAACAAAACTATAAGGAAAAAATCCTTTCTTAGTTATTAACTTAAAATGTTCCTTATTCAGGTAGTCCCATTCACGTTTAGTAATATGTTTCTCATTATCTGGTAGATTTGCTGATAATTTTTCTAAGGATGTAGGTAAAAATCTGAAGGAATCGATGAATTTGTATTTAATGCAAGTATTATTTACGCTTTTTGTAAAAGATATGTAATTTTCTTTGTTATTTGGAATTAAACTAATATTTCCGTCAAACTGAAGTGCTATATCTCTTATAATTAAATGCGAATCATACCCTGAAAGATTGTGAAAAACCACTGGAATGTGAGTAGTGTTGTTGTATCCTAGATTACATGAAACATGTGCAGCACCTCTGTAGCTGCCAGTTAAATGACAATGATCTTTAACACGAATTTCTCCTTCACAAAAGCTTTTCTCACAAATGTGACACTGTTTTTCATTACAAAAAGAATTTTGTTGTTCTGCACTAATTTTTATTGGTACAATATCGCTATAAATTTCTACAATTTTTTTTGCTATTTCTAACAATTCTTTAGAAAACCATTTAGAACTTTCTTTACCTCTATATGATTTGAAAAATGATTTATTATCGTCAAAACAACATTTAAAATAATAACCAATACTATAAATTTGATGTTCTTGATAATATACTATTGTTTTTTGCAAAGATATTTTTTTAAGAATAGATTCCAAATCAGCATAGATTATGAAAGGAACTTTTTCCTTTTTAGAAAAATTTTTAAAATAAATATGATCTTCTTTTGGACAGAATATTCTGCAATCATTTTGTTTTTGACAATTTTTTTCATGTTCTAATAATTTTACATTACTAATGAAATAATGTAAACAACGATCACATATATATGTTGCTCCCTTGTGTTTATTCAGTTGTGAAGATATAAGCCGAGATATATTTTTTATTAAACAATAATGATGTTTGTAAAATTGTTCAATATTAAAATCATTTTCGCTATCAGATTCTATATCACTTTCGTTATCCTTCGCATAAATTTCTGTTAACATTAGTAGGTTAATATGCCTTTCAAATATTTTGTTTTTAGTTAATTTTAACGGTATAACACGGAAAGAGTTGAATTTAGTTTTTCTTAGAGTAAAAATATTAACCGATAAATTATTCATTTTTTCAAATTTGTTAACATCTTTTATTTTTACTGGCACATCGATTCCTTCCGTTTTTAACACATTCTTATAATTTGGATAAGAGCTAGTTAAAGAAACATTCCTGTTGGCTGGATATAATCCAGCAACAATACTCCAAAAAAAACAAGCTTGATCATTATTTTTTATATTAATACAAGCTTTTTTTCTTGAAATTTGTATTGGTAATTCGATAAAGTTAGAGCCCTTCATAAAACTACAAGAATTAATATATAATGATAAATGAACTATATTCACCAAACTATGTGAACTGCCTCTTTCTTCAAATTCTTCCAATTTCACTAATAATTTTTCACTTATATATTTATCAAACCATTCTTCAAAATTATCATGTGGATCAAGAATTTGATTTGGTGTATTTAAGTATATTTTTTCATTAACCATTTCATCTTCACTCGTTTTCCTTTGAACTTCTAAACATAAACTGCTATTAATTTTTACATGATATTGATCATTTTTTAATTTGTTCAAAATAGGTTTTATTTCGCATGCAAATAAATTTGAAGATTCTTTTAAAAAATTTTCTAAATCAATATGTTTTAAATTCACTATCATTACATTTAAAATTCTACTTTTAAATGCCCATTGTAATTCAATCCATTTAATTGATCTTTCTAAATTTAAAGAACCCCCAATATATTCTTTAGATTTCTGTTTTAACAGTTCCTTTAAAATTGTTTCAAAATAGCAAAGCGTTTCCAATTTACACTCTATTGCCTTTTTTGGTCCGATTCCCGACACCGTTAAAACTTTTTTAGAAAACCACTCTTTTAGTTCTATTATTTTTGTTTGTCTTTCAACTATCTCATTTTTCGTTAAACTTAAATTTTGTAAATTATTAAAATTATTACACACGTTTTTTATTGCTGTATATTCTGTATCTACGTTAAATTCCATTTTGATTTCTTTTGTTATACTTGACTGTACTGCAAAAAAATATATACTAAGGTTTTTAATTTGTTTAATTATCTATTTATCATACACTTAAAAAAAAAAAAAAAAAATAAAATAAAATAAAATAAAATAAAAAGCAAAATAATTTTCAACATAAAATTCAATTTTTATTTTATTATTGTTTAATAACAATCATTACAAGAGAATTTAAGTTTTATAATTTTTTCTTCCTTAGAAATTATCATAAACTTATATATAATTTTTTTACTTTGAATTTTTTCATTTAATAGAGAAATTACTATATCCGTATATTTCTCTATATAAAATTTGGGTAGATATGTGTAGAAATCTGCAGTCTCTACAATCACACTTCTTTTCTTCTCAAAGCTTGAACTTTCTTCTTGCTTAATTTTTATAATTCTAAACTCTACCCCCAAAGGCAGCTTACTTATTGGGGTGTACTGCATAAATTTTTGAGGTTCCGTAGTGTTCACATCCTTCAAAAAGCTTTCAATGTTGAATTCTTCCTGCTCCTGCTCGTTCTCACTTTATTAGTAAAATAAGTTCCTCTTGGCTTTTGTCGCTCTAAGATTGAAATCTTCCTGTTCACTGCTTGCTCTTTTATTATTATTTTTATTTTTATTTTCCATTTTTAATTTTGTTTTTCAAAAAATACTTGTTAGATATGTCAAGTTAGATATTCTCGAAGCTAATAATAATTTTCAATAACAAACCACAGTTTTATACTATTTTTTTTTTTTTTTGTGAAGAGTAGTAAAAACATTCTGGAGCTTTTTCTTTTCATTGTAGAAACGTATTCTTTAAATATTAAGATTAAATATTATAGGATGTATGCGGTTTTGTACTAATTAAAATTTTCTACAATTTGACATATTAGCTTAGAAAGAATATTTGGAAACTATAAGTATTTACTAAAATCATCTTATGCGAAATCAAATTGTAGAAAATTTTAATTAGTACAAAACCGCATACATCCTATAATATTTATTCTTAGAATTATATTGATAAGAAATTTAAAATTTTCAAAAAGTGAAACATAATGTAAAAATTTCTATAATTTAAGCAGTTTCTTTTTATGAAAAATAATTTTTTGAATATAAATTCCAATTCATTTTATCTTGCGGTTTCAACAAATTTTATTTTTAAAATTATTAGAAAATTTTGATTTGTTTTACAATTCTAAGTTAATAGCTTTCTCATTTTTTGTTTTTATTATTTTTTATTTTGAAGGTTTAAAAATTTTACATCACATCCGGAATTTATGCAAACATTTTAAATTAATAACCAAATATATTTTATAGATTTCATTATACGAAATTAAAATTTAAAATATTGCATATATTTAGGATGACAACTAAACAACTTTTTTCTTTAAAATTTTTTATCACATCCTGAATTTATGCAAACATTTTAAATTAATAACTCAATATATTTTATAGCTTTCATTGGAGTTCCCGATGAAAGATAGTGAACCCGAAGCGAAAAGGACGTATCCCTTAATAATTAAAACAAAAACATAAAAACCGGAAAAAAATAATAAATTAAAAAGAACAAAAAATCTATAAAAAATTTTATAAAAATTTAAAATTAATAAATAAAGCACAAAATTAGTGGTAAATATAAGTAGTTTTTCTTAATTGGATCCCCTTAGCAAGGGATTTCAATAATGCAAAATAATGAAACAAGTGAAAATATCTTAACCGAAAATGAGTTAAAAAACACTATTAATACTAAAATAAACGAAATTATTAATAAAGAAACAACAAAATTAAAAACACTCGGTGCTAAAGGTCCAATTACTAAAATGAAAAAGAACCAAACCGCAGAAATTCGCGAATTAAAATTGATAATCAAAAGATTATCTGATGAAAATGCTAAATTATCAAAAATTGTAATGGCCAACAACGGCGGTGAAGGTACGAGCAGCAGCACTAGCTGTTTTGCACCATTGATGGATATAACAGAGGATAATGAAGATAATGATGACCCTGAAGATAACATTTTAAAACTGGAAAAGAGAAATGCTGAAATAAAAAAAAAAGAAGCAGAAAAGAATGAGAATAAAAATAAAAACAAACTTAACCATCAGCAAAGAGTCCAATCTCCCAATGTGGGCGAAAACCAACAAAAAAATACGAAAATGCCTCCAATCAGCATTTTCCAAACCGATGTAGGTGTACTGAAGGACACCGTAAAAAATAACCTAAAAATAAAAAACTTTTTAATAAAAGCAAAAAATGATATGCACGTTGTATTGCATACCAACAATACAAACGATTATGCGCGTGTATGCGAAGTTTTAAAAAAAACAAATACGAACTACTACACCTACACTCCCAAAAACGAAAAAAAAATAACTCTGGTGCTTAAAGGGCTGAATAGCGGCTATTCTTGTGAAGAGATTCTTGAAATTCTAAAATTACATGAAAATTACAACATTCAATTTGAAAAAGTAACGCGACTTACCACAAAATATTCAATAAATAATAATAAACCATTACCACATTTTGTGGTACAAGCATCTTCCAATAGCTCAATGAATGAAATAATGAAAATTAAAGCATTAGATCATCAAATAATACGATGGGAAAAAATTTATAAACCCCAATTAACACAATGCACAAGATGCCAACGCTTTTCACATTCAGCGTCCAACTGCAACATGGAATTCAGGTGCGTAAAATGTGGCAAAAACCATACACCTGGAGAATGTAATATCAAAAAAGAAGATCCCAAAGAAGAACTATTTTGTGTACTTTGCAAGAAAAATGGTCACCCAGCATCGTACAAAGGTTGTCCAGAGTTCCAACGAAGAATGGAGAAGCGTGAAACTATGAAAAAAATATTAAAAGATAAAATCAACAACAAACACTTGCTTACCAGCGGAATAATTCCAAATATGTCATTCTCCAATGTAGTAAGAAATTTAAATAAAAATAATAATACTAACCTTAATGAAATAAGTAATATAAATACTAACCAAATTAATTCTAATCAAAACAGTAGTTTAATATTAGGAGAAATTAGAAATAGTATTTTGACAATTCAAAGCAAATTCACAACTATAGAAAAAAAAATTAATGATAATTCAAACAGAATAAACCACATATTTGAAATTATGAGTGATTTCTCCAACCATTAAACATGGTAATTTCTCACTCCAACAACAATTACATAGAGTTAAAATTAATCTCTATTAACGTTAATTCTCTTATTTCTATTGATAAAAAGCTTTCTCTCATGCACTTTCTTGATAATAACAAACCTGATATATTATGCTTATGTGAAACAAAACTAAAAAAAAATCATAATTTGTGTTTTGACAATTATAACACTGTAAGAAAAGATCGAAAATGGTTACCAGAAGGCGGAGGTGTTGCCATATGTATTAAAAAAAATATAAATTTTGATATAATAAAAAATAATAATTTTAGTAATTTTGTATGTATAGAAGCTTGCATTATTGAAATAAAATTAAAAAATAATTTTAAATTATATATCGTGTCAGTTTACGCTTCAATTCATAACTCCCACAAATTTATCGAAGAGTTTGATAAACTATATCAAATACTTGACCTACAAAATTCAAAAAACTTTTATATTATTTGTGGCGATTTTAATGCTAAACATCAATCTTGGCATAATTTAAATAATAATAGCAGAGGAACAACACTTAACAATTGGTATAAAAAAAATTGTATTTCATATAAATGTAAATTAAACTCAACAGACTCACCAACACTCCCACGAGCGAACTCTTTTCTCGATTTAGTTTTTACAGATATTAGAATTAATGTCAAATACAAGAATAATCAAAGTAATCTAAAAACACTTCCATATGATAGTGATCATAAAGCTATTGTAATTCCATTCACAATAGCCAAACAAGAACAATTAAAAAAAGAATTACCAGAGGACTACAAATTTATGTACGATAAGGTTAACTGGAACAAATTTAAAAAGAATTTAGACAAAAACTTTGATAGAGATTATAGTAATAGCGTTAAAATAGTAGACAATAGTAATTTAAAAATAGACGAAATCGATTCTCACCTTTTAAAATTAAACCAAATTATATTAAATACAATAAATGAAACAGTTCCAAAGATAAATAATACAAATAATATATTAAAAAAATATTATTCAAAAAAACTAAAATTGTTGTTAAATAAAAAAAACTCTTTAATGAACGACATACATAAAATATATAAACAACGACTCGATTTTTCTACCCAAGAAATGCAACTACTTAGAAGCCTTCTGAATAACATTAAGACTTTAATTAAACAACAAATTAATATCGAAATAAACTCCTACTGGAAAAACAGATTAGAAAAAATAACGCCAAAAAACAGAAATATGTTTTCTGAAATAAAAAAAATATTCAGAGAAAAAGGCAACAATAATATAAAATGCCTACATATCGATTCTGGTGATTTAAACCTCCTTCTGCAAAACAACATTGACATAACAAAATTAAATATGAATACTAACAATAGATTCATATTAAAAGAACCAGTCGACATTTATAATGTTATGGGTTCATACGTTGAAAAAATGCATAAAACCGATTCTAACCAAAATAATTTTCATGCCCATGTTACAAATAAAACCCACCTTTTTCAAGAACAAATTAAAAACAACCGATTAAATAACATAACACTAGTAACTTTTAATAATAACAATAGAGCTTCCAATGTAAACCCAAACAACAACTATTTTTATAACTTCAATGAACTAATCCAAAAATTTAAAACTTTAAAAAATAAAACATCGTGTGGAGCAGATTTAACCCCAAACATAGTATTAAAAAATCTAAGTAATAAAATAATATCACAATATCTAATCTTATTCAATAATTGTCTTAACCTTTCTTACTTCCCTAAAATATGGAAAAACGCGAAAATATTAGTATTCAAAAAACCAGGCACAGACCCATCTAGCCCAGCTAATTACAGACCCATTAGTTTAACGCCAAATATAAGCAAAGTTTTCGAAACGCTAATAAACGATAAAATTACAGAATTCGCAACATCTAAAAAGCTAATACCAGAGAATCAGTTCGGATTCAGACATAAGCATGGAGCAACCCATGCAATTACGAAATTAACATCAGACATCTGCTGGTTCATAAACAAAAACTTTGGCGTTGGTGCATGTCTGGTCGACATGGAAAAAGCCTTCAACTCAGTCTGGTTAGATGGGTTAATCTTTAAGCTTATAAAGTACAAGTTTCCGAAACACTTGGTCTCGATTATCATGGAAATGATTTGCAAAAACCAGTTTTTTGTACATAATAGTTTCAGTAGGCAGCATAAAACCTTTTCTATTGATAATGGCCTTTTGCAAGGTACCGTCAATGCACCAATATTATTTTCATTGTACCTTTCTGAATTATTAAACCTGCTAGAACGAGTAAGAGGCAACAATTATGCTATAGCTTTTGCCGATGATATTATTATATATTCCGCTAATGAAAGTGTTGAAAACAACAAGAAAAAAGTACAAGAAATGTTTAACATTATAATCGACTACTGCAAAATATGGAAGCTTAAAATAAACTTTAACAAATGCGAAACTATTTTATTTCGCAACACTGTAGATAAAACCAACAGCGATATTAGAAGAAACTGGAAGAGTTTCTCCATTAGAGCCCCAAACGGGTCACTCTTGATAAACAAAAAAACAGTTAAGTATCTGGGAGTCCAACTACACCGAAACTTACATTACATAGATCACACAAAGCATATTATATCAAATGGTAACAAAGCGTTTATGGCAGCAAAAAAACTGTTTTACAACAAAAACATAAGTAAAAGAGTTAAGATAGTTTGTTACCAAACATTAATAAGACCAACACTTGTATATGGTGCACCTATATGGTACAACATTAGTGCAAGTTTAATGGAAACACTTCGAAAATTTGAAAGAAAGTGCATATGAGCTTGTACTAACATTTATAGAAAGCCCGAATCCGAATACAAATATTTTTATTCCAACAAATATTTGTATAAGGAAGCACAAATCATAAGAATAGATAATTTTATAATAAAATTAATCCGAAATCATTATGATAGAGCACAAAAAACTCCTGAAAATGGTTTAATATCACATATATTCTACCACAATGAGGAGTACATTAAAAAGACAATGCTCACCGGCTTCATAGCCCCTGAACATTTTATCTTTTTAGATAAACACGGCTATATTCAAGACGACAATCATGTCCCTCTATTATATCACTATAATAGACGGGCCACATGTAAAGTCATTGAATACCATCCGGGCGAAATAAACGGAGATAATTTAAATTATGAAATGTCCATACCAGAAAAGGACAAATTAATAAAGAGAAATTACTGGTGGTTGGAAAACACTCATTAACTAGAATTAAGTAATAAATATACATAATGTTTTTAATTAGGTTAAGTAGGTTAAGTAGGTTAAGTTTTTTTTATCTTATAGAATGAAATAACATTGGTTTTTTTTTATTCACCTTTCCAATAACAAAATTAAGAAAAGAAAATATTTGTTCAAAAAACTAAAAAAAAAAAAAATTTTGATTAACTAAAATAACAAAGCAATGCGTAAAATTAATATAAAAATTATACCAAATTTAAATATTAATAGGATTTTCAAAAAGCTGTTTTTGTTAAACTTTTTTAGGCTAAGTTATTATAAGATTATTATGAAGAAAAATAAAGTTTAATTTAAAAAAAAAAAAATATAGCTTTCATTATACGGAATTAAAATTTAAAATATTGCATATATTTAGGATGATAACTAAACAACTTTTTTTTTTTGAGTTACCATATACCCTAACATCATTTTTGTCCTCTATTTTTATATGTCCCCCTTTTAGAGTTGCCATATGTACATTTCTTGTATCCAGAATCCGCATAGGATATACTACTCTGCTTGCTTCAAATTAAACTGATATTTTTATAAAATCTCGATGTATTTATATACAAATTTCGAGTAATATTATAACAAAATAAAAACTTTAGAACTAGTTACACTCTTCTAAATATTTTCTAAGTGGAAAGGGTAAAATCTATCAAAACTGTCAGTTGATTACAATGTTGCTAATATTTTTTATGTAGAAAAAGGGTAATTTATTAAATTGCCGTTTGTTTACAATGTTGTAATACTGTTTTCTATTTAAAATACGTATAAGATGAGAATCTAATTATTAATGAAATATAATTTATTATACTGTCATTTGAGTACAATTTATATCTTTAAGAAAAGTTTAAATTAAATTGTAGTTTGAAAATTACAATGTTGCATAGAATTTTCTATTTACAAATTAAGATAGGATTAAGATGGGATTCTAGTTAAAACAACTAAAATTTATTAAAGTGTAATTTTAATTTAAGAGAATGAATCTGTATTGAAAATTTAATATTATTCTGTTATTCAAGCATTTAACATCTGAAATTCGTATAAAGAAAATGTCGAAAAAAATTATAAGGTAAGGTTATTATTTCTTACCGAAACTATAACGCCTTACATAATAGAAAGCGAGAATTCGACATTTGTTAAACGGTTTAATATGAACGGTCATAAAATAAAATTTGTAATTAAATCTGTACCTGAAAATAGAGAACCAATTAGCTGGATTAAGGATGCTACACATCAAATAATCAGGATTGCTGTGAAAGATGTGAATTCCACTGATAAGATTGGGTTTACATTTTGTGGGGAGAGCTTTGAACATCAAGGTCCTGCGTACCTCAGTTTTCGATCCGCTCATGAACTTAAATTTAGCGACGTTTGGGATGTAATTTCTAATGTTTTTCAAAGTAATTCTGAAGGTAGTTATTTATAATGCATTTTTTGTTTCATTTATAATAAACTATTTTTATATCTATAGGCCTAACTACAGACACTTTTTGTTTAACAGTTACCCGTGTTAGATTACCCTCTGATAGAGGTAGAAATAATAAATATTCAAATTATAAAGAGGAATGCTTAAAAAGGAAAGGAAGAATAACAATAAAAAACAGCGATAATTTATGTCTACCACGTGCACTTGTTGTTTCAATACCTAAAATTGAAAAATTTATTGAATATGAAAAAATTCGAAAAAATATAGGAAAACTTCAAACTTTAATAGCTTTAAAATTATTAAAAACATCGAAAATAACAATTCCATCTGAAGGTTGCGGAACTCGTGAATTGAATCAATTTCAAAAATTTTTAAATAAACACAAAATTGTTGTATATAAATATGGAACAAGGGGTGCAGAAGTAATATTTGAAGGACTTAATAATAGAAAAAAAATTAACTTACTATACCATAATAATCATTATAATGTAATAACTTCGCTCACAGCCGCTTTTTGCACAGCATTTTATTGTGAAGAATGTCATATTCCGTATTCTAAAAAAAATGACCATAGGTGTTCGAAAAGTTGTCCTTGCTGTCAAAACTCACCTGCTTATTCAATTAATGTTAAAAATATTTTATGTATGTAGTGCAATCGCAATAAGGCTTCCAGCTCAAAAAATAGAAGCACCTGTGAAGAAATTAGGAATTGTAAATCTTGTTTTAAAGTTCATAAAAGTTGTAGGACTCATATATGTGGTGAATATTTTTGTAAAATTTGCGATAATCATATTCCTGACCATAAAACAATAAATGCTTCATTCAGCAAGACAAAACAAAAGTAAATTTTGAAAACTGCATTTACATATTTTATGATTTAGAAACAAGACAAGAAGAAATTAACTCTACAAAATTAAAAGAACATGTTCCAAGTTTATGTGTGGCTCAACTGAGATGCTTTAAATGTATAAACATTGATTCTCTATACTTCTGTCAAATAAGTAAATTAAGAGAAAGAATTTTTAAAACGAAAAATGTGATAGAGGATTTCATGGAATTTATTTTAAAATTAAGAAAGGAATTCAAAAAGATTGTCATAATTGTTCATAATGGGCAGGCGTTTGACCATCAGTTTATTCTGAGTTATATACTCAATAAAACTGTACTTGAACCAAAGTTAATTATGCGAGGTACAAAAATTATTGTTATGATAATTGATAATATTAAATTTATTGATTCTATGAACTACTTTCCTATTCCTTTGGCAAAATTAGCGAAAGCTTTTAATTTATCGATTAATTTGAAGAAGGGTTATTTTCCACATCTATTTAATAAATTGGAAAATAAAAATTATATTGGCACACTTCCAGCAATTAAATACTATAACTCTAATACAATGAAAGCAGATGAGCGTAATGAATTTTTAATGTGGTATGAACAAAATAGAAATTCAGAATTTAATATGGAGTAAGATATTTTAGAATTCTGTAAAAATGATGTTGAAATTCTAACTAAAGCATGTCTGGTTTTCAGAAATTTTTTTTTAGAAGAATGTAATGTTGAACCGTTTTTAGAAGCAACAACAATAGCTTCCGCCTGTAATCTTGTGTATAGAAGAAACTTTCTCAAATCGAATCGAATCGAAACAATCAGTCAAAAATTACCATGCAATGCCTTATTTGGGAAAAAGATTTGAGAAAAATTGATTTGAAATGTGCATTTAATGGAAAAGAAAAACAAATCGGAAATGTTAAAGTCAATGAATTTTGCGAAGAGACTAAAGAAATATTTGAATTTTACGGTTGCTATTATTATGGACATCCAAAATGTTTAACAAACCAGAGGGATATACCATTACATGATAACTCTGGCGATACTTTGAATCTACGATATGAAAAAACATTAATGAGATCAGAGTTTATAAAATCATGTGGATATAAAGTTATTGAGATGTGGGAATGTGAATTCCGGGAGCAACATTAATTAATTAATTTAGTTCCTTTAAATTTTCGTAAACAAGAAGAAAAAATTAAATACATAGATATATGTTCCTTATACCCATATGTTTGCAAACTAGGAAAATTTACCATAAACCATCCTAAGATTTATGTTGGAGAAGATACTAATTCCAAGTTAAACAGAATGACTATTGACGGTATTATTAAATGTAAAATCTATTAAATGTCAAACAAAATAATAACATTTGTTCAAAAAACTAAAAAAAAAAAATTTTGATAACAAAACAATGCGTAAAATTAATATAAAAATTATACCAAATTTAAATATTAATAGCATTTTCAAAAAGCTGTTTTTGTTAAACTTTTTTAGGCTAAGTTATTATAAGAGTATTATGAAGAAAAATAAAGTTTAATTTAAAAAAAAAAAAAAAAAAAAATATAGCTTTCATTATACGGAATTAAAATTTAAAATATTGCATATATTTAGGATGATAACTAAACAACTTTTTTTTTTTGACATTTTTGTCCTCTATTTTTATATGTCCCCCTTTTAGAGTTGCCATATGTACATTTCTTGTATCCAGAATCCGCATAGGATATACTACTAAGCAGGATGGCATAGGAATTTGATAAAGTTTACGTGCTGGATGATGTAACAATACAGGAGCAAATTCCTACAAAAAGGAAAAAGATGGCGAAAATGCCACTTTATCATGAGCAACAACAACAACAGCAACATCATCATCAACAAGAGCAACAACAACAACAACACTAATTTTATCAGCCACCAGAGCAAATTGAACATTTGCTGGCGCATCATTTTCCCTATCATGAAACAACACCAAATTCCACCAAAAAAAGAAAACTGGTGGAATTATTTAATACAAAAAAAAAACTTTTAAAAAAATTAAAGGTTAAAGATATGGAGCCAAGTAGGCTCTATAAAATACATAAAATAAAAAAAATTAACACCGGTGAAAAATGGGTCTTCGGTGAACAATGGGTCTTCGAGACCCTAAATAATATTATATTTATACTGCAACAAAAAGTTTCGGTATTTGAAGATAACGATTTCCAAGAGGAAATCGAGAAAAATACTTATTTCCTCGTAAACGAGGAAAATGAATTAATTTTAAAAGAAGAACGTGGTGATTTTCAATTCGCCACAAAACAATAATTATAGTTTAAGCTTTTATGTTATATCATTTATAGAATAAGAATTATTATATATTAAGAATAAAATTCTTGATATAAAAACATAATCAAGAATTTTATATAAAGAATTTGTTCAATAAAAAATTTTATATCAAATAAATTTTGTACTGTTCTAAATTTATTTTCATTTTTCAGATGTTAGGATTTTATTTTATTTTTCAGATTTTAAGATTTTATTTTATTTTTCAGATGTTTTCAAGTTTTATTTTTATATAAAGAATATGTTCAATAAAAAATTTCATTTCAAATAAGTTTTGTACTGTAATTTTATTTTATTTTCCAGATGTTAGCAAGTTTTTCAGATCCTTATTAAAGTTTTATTTTACAGATATTAAACAATATTTGTTGAATTTATCCATGTGTTATGTTTTTCGTCAAACCCAAGCCATTTAACAAAAACTTTATTGCCTTTTTTCTTTAAAATTTTCTCGACAAGATATACGTTTGGGTGTTTAATAGATGTGAGTTCCTTCTCATAAAATCCACCAAATATTGAATCATTTTTATAATCAACCAGCTGATATGTGATCGGAGAGGTACTGTTTACTTTGATAATTTTAAAAATTTCAGTAAACCAATTCGGTTGATAACCTTTTTCAAAAGTATTTTTGTATTTACTTATTCTAACATAGTCTTCAACTTTATATTTAGCTTTTAGAGAAATTTTAGGTTGCATTGGTTAGTTGTTCTATGTTTAGTGGAATTATAGGTGTTTAATAAAGATTGCAATATATTAATCCATTTGTAGTTTCCTTGTAAACTAAATATTTTCCACATTAAATTTTTTAAAGTTCGATTAAAGCGTTCTACAATAGATGCTTTCATTTCAGAGTAAGTATGATAGTGATTAATACCTTTCTTTACAACAAAATTTTGAAATATCGAATTGAAAAATTCTTTACCTTGATCTGAATGAATGTTTTTAGGTAGATTTTTAGCTCGTTTTATAATTTTCTTTAACGCATTTAAAACATTATTATCGGTTTTAGTTTTAGTTGGTTCAGCATAAGCATATTTAGAAAATATATCTATAACGGTTAACATATATTTAAAACCTTTTTTGAATTTTTCATAAGGAATCATTTCCACTAGATCAATTTGCCAGGTATCATTTACTCCTTTCTGCTTGACTTTCCTTCTAAGATACCCTTTTCTAGCTGATCTATGTATTTCTTTTACTATTTGAGATCTTGACATGATTTTTACACCATCTAACTAGTTTTAAAAATCCAATTTTACATTTCTTTATTTATATACTCTGAAAACTTTAAATTTTGACTGTGTTCTACAGTATATAATGCGGTTCAATTTTTCATTTTCATTTCATTTAGGAAATTAGTTTAAAATAATATTATGTGTATCCAGCCATTGGTGCAGTGGTTGACGCACCGCTTCTCATTCATAAGAGAATGAGAGGTCTCGGGTTCGATTCCCGTCTGGGTACAATAATTATAAAATAAAAAAATAAAAATATTCATATATCGCAATATGTAAATACTTTATAATATATCATTATATCACGTACACATTCCTACCAGGAAACAAGGGTTATAGCTACCTGGCACATTTATGTACCACGGTAGCTGAATATAAATAAATAAATAAATATTATGTACATACGTACGTACATATTTACATACGTAGTTTTAATTTTTTGTGTTGACAAAATTTTGTTTGTAAATCATAATGCGCAAAAGCATAATTTTGTAATGATCTTTACTTTTTATATTCTTTTCTATGTACAAAAATAATATTATGTATGTATGTAGTTTGAATTTGGCAATTGGAATTATTTTGAATAAAATTTTATTTGTATATCTATATACACAATATACATAATAAATGTTCCTAAATAAAACACATAAAACATTAATTTTTAACGCCATACATATTCAATATGCAATAAAGATTGTTGACAAGAAATATTCTGATTTAAATCCTAAACAAATGTTTAAAAACAAAATAATTTAGCAATATAAAAATATTGTACCTACATATTTTGTGTTTTGCTAAATCCTAATACAAAACCCATGTGCACATCAAGATTGATGAACTAAATTATTATAGCAGGAAAGATCAAATACATGTGTATTGTATGCATGAATTATGAATAAGAAGAAAAATAAAGTTTTGAATCTATTATACATAAAATTTTATTTAAACGAGGAAGAATACAGTTGACTTTGTCAACTCTTAGATACCCGTACGAACCGTTAGTATGTTCACAGCCTGTCACTCTGCTTACAATATTATTTTTTTAATATTTTGGTATATTAAAATAATTTGGGTGAATTTTATAATTTCTAGAACTATGGGTTGTACATATATTCAAACTATATGTTTATATGTACATTCTTCAAAAGCAGATTCTAACCTTCCACATAACGATTATCAATCCAAAACTTTTTCAAATATTCTATAGTACCATTTAATACTAAGCGGTAAATGTATATTAAATTTACTTAGTACAAAATAATAAATATAATTTTAAATATTATATTATATTATATTATAAATATACTATTATATATTATATTTTAAATTCCAGTGACAGAATAATTTCTTATAAGTACAATAAAATACATGTAAATATATGTAAATACGGCGCTATATAATATACATATATACTCTTATCATTCATTCATCAGTGACATATACGATATGTAAATAAACATGATATTATATAAGTGTATATATATATCAATATCATATAAATAAAAATTCTTCAAGACACCGTTATGTTGTTTATTTATTTACATTTTTTGTACTACGCATTATATCCTCAACAATTTCAAATTATCGAGTAAAACAAAATGGAAAAAATTCGTTAAAGAAATTTGTTAGAAAATTTGAAAAAATCAAGTAACACTTTCGTCAATTATAAAGTAACCCTATATTATTAAAAAAAGTTGTTAACAGAAATAAAAGTATAATGTTGGAGTTTTAATTTTTGTGTATTACTTCAAAAAAATTTTAACAGGTGTTCAAGTTACAGGTGTTTAAAAATAGGAAATTTTCAGTTTTTGACCCCTTACAGCTCCTAAACGGGGGGTGATACAAAAAAATTTCTGAAATGACTCATATTAATTTTCAAAGATCTAACTTCTGTCAAAATTTCAAGTTTCCAACTTTAACCGTTTAGAAGATGGAAGGGTTAAAGAATTTTGCAAAATTTGAGTTTCGCATAACGGTAAATTAAGACACCGTATGGCAAAAATATATATTTATTGTATAAGTTATAAAATTCTATTCCAAGTAACCAAAAAAATTATTTTAAAAATTTAATAAAAAGATTTGATAAAATTATTTAAACAAAAATAAATTAACACAATTTGATTTATTTTTTTAAAACACAACTTTATTGTTTTAAGTTACTTTTCTAATTGAATTTTTATAATCAGAATTTTACATTGATTGCATTGTTCTACCTGCATTATGCTGACTCAAACATATGTTGATTACGCGTGACTTTGATGTTGAGAAATAGTGTTGAACCAATTTCCCAGGTTAATTTTGATGATTTGACAGTTAAATGTTATTATTAAAAATATTTAAATAAAAATTGTGAAATCGTAATATGATGCGTTGGAAATTTAATTTATAATTTTGGCTGTTGTTAACTCCCCCCCCTTAAATATCGATGTCCTCATTCGATCAAACTAGAGATTAGAGTTGTATAAGTTTCGCCTTGGGGTTGCTTTTACGTTGACTGATGCTGAATTTATCGGAAATATTTGGAGTTTGCTATTTTGGTAATCTGCGGAATTCGGTGGTGTATCTTTTATTGTTTGATTGTTGCTAGTAGTAATTTCTTCTGGTATAGCCTGATCGGATTGCATGTTGTTTATTATTACCTTGTCTCGTTTTTTCCTATATCGTATACCAATTAATACAAACAAGCCCAATATTGATGCTATTGCCGGTATGACACTTGAAGCACTTAATACGTGATTTATTAAACTCCGTTCTTGCAGTAATTCAATTTTATTTGTATTATTGACATGAAGGTCCTTGAAAAGTTCTAGAGAAAGATGTTGTTGAAATTCCTTTTTTATTAGTTCTGGTTGTAAAATTGCAGGTAACACGCTAACGCTTACGGTTTCTTTCGATGTAAATACCATATCATTAATTATTACTGTAGAATTTTGGAACTTAATTAGGTATGTTCCTATAATCGTTTTTGTTTTATCATCTATTGTTATAGTCCCATTGAATTGATTCAATAATATAATTCCTTCGGCAATTTTTTCTATTGTTGGGATATGGTGAGCATTGGTAACCTTGCAGGTGGATGATCTTCCTTCTAATATGTTTGGAATGCAGGTAGAATTTGAAATGTTAACAATTTGATTTTTATTACATATTATTAGTGAATTTATTTGTTTACAATTTTCTTTTATTCCATACATTTTCTTATTACTAAATAATATTTCTTTATAATCAAGCTTAATAATAGTGTTGTTAAATTTTATTGGTTTAACTATAATTTTTTTAAATACATCAGTTTCTGATATTGGGATTTCAATGACGTAGAGCAAGCAAGTACCATTTGTTATTACCTTTACATTGGAAAGATTTAAAGCTTCTTCAGAGAAAACATCTATTTCCCTTATGATGTTTGGAACTTTGTCTATGCCGTCAAGATTGTCGTCAGGATGAATATAAGCCTCCTGTTCTATTTGTTCTTCTTCCTCTATTACCTCCTGTTGTAACCTTTGGTGGTAGCCTTCTCTTACTAGTTTTCTAGCCTCGTATTGAATCATCTCTCTGATTGATTCACTAAAATTTTCATCATGTCTATTTTCTCTTATTGGACTCAGATTTGGGTTTAAATTTTCTGGAGTAGATGACATGACAAACGGAGTTGCTCCCTCTTGATTCATTTTTGTTTACTTATTTAAAAAATAAAATTATTCGAAAGAAAAGAAATAACGAGAAAGGTTGTGATTAAAGTAAAGCCAAGATAAAAAAAACAAAAATCTTAAAAAGAGGTTTAACCAATATCTGATATAAGATGCGAGATTACCTGTGATTTTATTTAGTCTTTTGCAACCTACTGAACGTTAATTATGAATATTATATTAAAAATTTTTAGTATTTAGATAATAAAAATTTAATAATAAATAAAAAAAAATTTGGAAATGTAAAAGTAAATCCTGGGTGAAGATGCTTGAAAAAAAAAATTTCTTTCAGAGAAAAATTCTTGCTTGCTCTCAGTCGTACTTACAATTTTTGATAATTATATAAAAAAATGTTTTAACTTCTATAAAAATTTATTTATTTTAATTTAATATTTTCTTTATTTTTTTATTCGATATTTAAAATATTTATTTGTATAATGTTAACAAACCATGAAAATCCAATGCTCGGAAAATTTTAATAAAATCCTAAAATATTTATTTATATTTAAGAAAGTGAAATAAAAATTTTTACAAAAGCTTAAAATAGTAAAAAAATATTTCTTATTCGAGAAAAAAAAATAAAAATAATTTTTAACCAATTCTTAAAATAAAATTTAATAAAGCCTTAAATACTAAAAATTTATTTATTTAAAATATTTTAATGAAATCCCAAAATATTTAAAATTTAAGTAAATCAATCAAATATTCTAAAATTTTATATTAGATTTAAGTTTTTCCTTAATTTTTTGGTTTTATTACAATTAAGAACAATTAAAGTTTTTAAATTACAATTAGAAAATTATTTAAAGTTAAACATAAAAATAATTATATTTCAAATTTACCAAAAAAAAGTTTTTTATAATAATTTTTATTAACAAATATTTATTTCAATAAAAAGTTTATGTTAATTTCTTTCTTATTTTAATATAAATTAGCTTTAAATTTAATTGTTTTATTTTATTTAGATTTTTATATTTAATTTTTCTTTTATTCAATTTTTATTTTATTTAATTTACTGGCCAGTTATTTTGTATGTCTAGACATATGACTATTATTAATTTTTTGTTTTTGTGATTCGTAGATATTTTTATTTGAATTGCTTATTTTAATTGATTTAATTTGATTTCTTTCAAATTGATTAATTTCTTAGATTTGCTGTGCCTAAGGCAGGCTCACCTTAGGTATCGAAGAGTAGGCTTGAGTCACAGCAATTGAAAAATGAAACAAAATGTAATTTTTAGTTTTAATTCGTATAATAAGTATTTTTTCTTTTTTTATATTAACTTTTTCTCCTTACAGATGAGGATATTTATCTGAATTTGCAATAAATTGTGGTTAAATTCATGCAAATTCTAAGCAATCTTAAAAAAAAATAATAATTTTATTTTATACCTATTTATCTTATTCAATTTTAATCATAAATTACTTTGCGAGAAAAAAAAAAAATTTTTTTTTTTGCAATTCTTAATTTGTAAATTTTTAATAAAATTCTCAATTAAAATTTTTATTTTATTTAATTTGCTAGTAAATTATGATTAAATTTACTTAGACAAAAAATATTCTTTTTCTTTTTCAAAGCTTTCAGTTTTATTTTTCTAAATTATTTCTTTATTTTTTATTTTTTATATAAAAAAAACTAATTAACTTACATAAACGTGGCGACTTGGAATTGCATTAGTAGAACCATTTGCAGTCTTTTGATGTTACCGGACTAGGCGGCTGCTGCCAACACTTTTTGGTTTTGATTATTCCTTATGTGACAGCTCCTTTTTGCTGGCATGCTACTCGGGGGCCTCGTTTCCTAATCATTTAGGTAACTCAACTTCGCTTTCGGATTTTAAGTACTCCTTCAGCTACTTGCTGCTCGTGTTGAAAAGGAATATTTGTTTGTAAACGGTACTCTTTGAAAGAATTATTGATATCTTCTCGTTCCTTTTTTTTCTTCTTTATTTTTCAATGTGAACAGTTTTATAAGAAAGTATTTTAAAAAAATTTTTTTCCTTTCACTAATAGTTTTTTATTTCAAATTTTTACAATAATAGTTTTTTATTTTCTAAATAGTTTATAAATAGTTCTTAATTTTTTTCTTTTTGTATGATAAATTAATTTTAATTAATTTCTATTTTAATGATTGTTTTATTTTTATATGACAATTTTTTTCAATTAATTTCTTTCTGGTAGCTATTTACTATTCACTTTCACAACACTAATGGTCCCTGCTCGGGCGCCAGTTATAAAATTCTATTCCAAGTAACCAAAAAAATTATTTTAAAAATTTAATAAAAAGATTTGATAAAATTATTTAAACAAAAATAAATTAACACAATTTGATTTATTTTTTTAAAACACAACTTTATTGTTTTAAGTTACTTTTCTAATTGAATTTTTATAATCAGAATTTTACATTGATTGCATTGTTCTACCTGCATTATGCTGACTCAAACATATGTTGATTACGCGTGACTTTGATGTTGAGAAATAGTGTTGAACCAATTTCCCAGGTTAATTTTGATGATTTGACAGTTAAATGTTATTATTAAAAATATTTAAATAAAAATTGTGAAATCGTAATATGATGCGTTGGAAATTTAATTTATAATTTTGGCTGTTGTTAACTAATTTTGGCTGTTGTTAACTTATATATACTTTTAAAGCTAATGAAAGTAGTAATCGTTTGGCGTTTTTAAAATGAAGATACACCTTATACAACTTGTGCTATAACAATTTAAATATAGAGCTTTTTTGAACCTTTGGGAAGCTGTAGCTCCGTAACGGATGGGGCTACAAAAAAAAGTTATTAAAAATAAAATTAATATTTTTGTGAGATCTATCAGTAGTTAAAATTTCATAGCTCTATTGCAAAAAAAATGTGGGGATCTAAAAGTTAGGTGTTTGAGAGCTACCTTAAGGCTTGGTCCAAACTCAACCAAAAAAAATAGGGAACCTACAAATTACTCCCAAAATATTTTGTGTAAATTTCAAGATTCTAGCTTTCTTAGTTTTTGAGTTAGCGTGCTGACGGACGGACGGACGGACATGGCTCAAAAGTCTTAGAATTTTTTTCTGATCCGATCCATACCTTTGAAGGTATATCTAGCTCGCTTATTTCGAGGTGTTACAAACGGAGGGGTAATTTTATTATACCCGATCCTATCGTACGGGTATAAAAATATTGATGAATAGAGTTAAAAAAAAAAAAAAAAAAAAGTATACATATACGAATTGGATTCGAACCACAGTCCACACATTAACACTCACTTTCAAGACCTGTACACTTTCCTCTGCACCATATATGCATTAATTCAATATGCATTAAAGAATGTTGACAGCAAATATTTTGATTTAAATACTAAACAAATGTTGTAAACAAAATAACTTAGCAACATACATAAAAATATTGTATGTATGGATTGTGTTTTGCTAATTATGCTAATACAAAACACCAGGAAAGATCAAAAATATAATGTGTATGTTTGTATGCATGAATAAGAGATAAAAATGTAAGTTTTAAATTGATATATACAAAAATGTATACATATTTTATTCAAAAAATGTTGATGAATAGATAGTTAAAAAAAAAAAAATGTTGCATGTGAACTGGATTCGAACAACATGATCCCCACTTTTGAAACCTGTACACTATCCTCTGCACCATACTACACTAACAAATGTTGCTAGCAGATTACGAAGATAATAAAAAGCGTGACAGAATGACAAATAAATAAATAAATAAATAAATAAATAAACAGACAGCGACGAGTTAATATAAAAGCATATAAAACTGCAGCTGATTCGACAACATTTCCATTTACTGAGGAAATTGAAATAGTCAGTACACAAAATCAGGTCCAAGTTGATGAAATTATATCTACTGTAGATGAGGAGGAATTAATGGAAACTGAAGAATTCATACCACCGTTTCAAGTCTTAGATGAATACAGAGATGAGCAACAAATTTTGGAAATAAATAACCAAGAAGGAGGTCCTGACTATTCTGCAGAATTTTTTAGAAATAATTTATAGCCTAAAATAATATATAAGAATATTTGTATAAATGTATATGTATCTATAAGTATTTCATAATAAAAACAAATTAAATAAATTTTACAAATTTTTCATTTATTGTTGTTCTTGACTAAAATATTACAAATTTTATTTTCTAGTAGTACAGGTATTTCGAAAAACAATCTAGAATAATTACATTGAACTAATTTCTGTTGAGAAAATATGTATAGCTCAACATCAAATTTGTGTTCGAACCTTGATCTTCCATTACTACGTTTTAACTAAAGATTTTTAATATTAATTATATTGCTGAGGTACACAAGATTGTGAAAAATTTGAATTTCCAAATAAATTAATAATCAGATTATCATTTTCTATATGATTATCTTTGTGAAATTCATTCAAAAAAGTTTTCATACTTAAACCAAAACATTTATACCAGCCAAAAACGCAACAGTATTGCCCACATACATCTGGAAGAATACCCTGTATCTGCTTATTATTAAAAACTATGCACTGATTTTTCAAGTATTCCAAAATTTCCGGTTTATCTGGAACTCCACCATACGAATCAAAATATTCTGTGCAACCATGCTTTGGAATATAAAGGGCAAACCAATGTGTTCCCGGATCTTTTATCTTGTCAGTGTTTACAATTAAAAAAGTTGGTTTTTCTATTATTTTTGAAATTTTGTCTAAAGCAAAAACTCCCTTAAAATATTTGTTTGTAAATTTGTTACATTTTAGAACACTAATTATTTCTAAAGTGTTCATGACTCAAACTGACTCAAATCATACACTCTACTTATTTCATTAATGTAGTTCATTAAAAACTCCTTTTTTATTTTTTCATTTGTTATAATAACATCAAATTTTTCTAGTACCTGTCTTAATTCTTTATTAATTTTATCATTACGTACAGTTCCGAAAGAGTAATTTTCAAAATTTTCATTTATAATTTCTTTGGTTGGAAATTTGTAAGTAAACTCTTTTACAAAGTTTTTATAAGGTTCTTTAATTCCAATTAAACAAATATCTTTTACAAATAAAGTATTTTTATCATCAGAACAAAACTTCACATCCACAAGTGCACAGGACGATGACATCTTGTCGAATATTCAAATACATGTTTCAGTATTCTATTTATAGATTTGTAAATATTTTTCGATTTTTATCAATTTGTATGCTTGCATCAAATTCTCCATAAATAATAGCAGTGAGTGTAGATGTAAGTGGTTTTGATAGCCTTGCCTCAATTCTAACCGTACCCTGGTTTAGTAAACCTTGACATACTTCATTTCCAGATGCATCTGGAGTTAAATCAAAAGCTAGTATAAAAAACCCATTACTAAACATAGACTTTGTTATCTGTTGACCTTTATCATTGTGGTAAATTCCAGTTCCTGAAAAAAGTGTACTGTATGCTCTTGTACAGGAATTTATTCATCTGAAAAACTGGTTTCAATTGCTGAATTAGGTATTTGAACACCATTTACGTTTAACATAAATTGTGAAATATCAAAATGTTTAAAATTGGTTGTTTTTAAAATTGTTTTGTATGTTTTTTGATCTTTTTCCAGAGTAACCCACATTTTCTGTCATACAAAAAATTATTGTGTTTGGCAACTGTCCATTAAAAACATTATCAAGCGATATTGACGAGCTGTTCATTGGAATTGTAAAACTTTTTAGTTCAACGCGTTTATAATTATATTTAGCATTGGATTTCCCAAGAACAGCATTGTGTGCTAACAGTACGCTTGGATTAACGGTAACATGTCTCATAAATAGCGTGGCTTCCATAATTTTTAATTGTGATTCATCAGAATCGTCTCCAAAAAGATAAAAATCTGGTTTTTCAAGTGTTAAAACTATACGAATGTCAACATTATTTATAAGTAGAGTAGGTTGATTAAACATATCTACATGTAGTTTACCCATAACTTCCACTACATTGCTATTATGATACAATTTTTGGCGCTCTTTTGAACCATTATTATCAGATTTAGCTATATTTACTTTATCTAAAATCCATCCTGCACATTCTAAATGAGTTGCAGCCGCATCTGTACCATAATTTAATAAAGATTCAATATAAGCTCTATAGTGATAATTTCCATTAGACGGTGTTATATTTTTACCATTTAATTGAACATTACATTGTGTTATTAAAGAATGTAAAATGGTATTAACTACATTTGGTTGTGTTATTTTTCCTTCAGCATTTTTATCATTATTCCATTGTGTTCCATCTTTCTTTAAAATCTGTACTTTTAATCTCAAATATGTAGAAGACAAATCTCTATATGTATCGCCATGACCCAGTGAAACAAATTCAATAGTTGAAGGGTTATCTAAAGAAGCAATAGGATTGTAGGAAACTTCTTCAGATCGTAAAATGCTAGACTGAATGAGTTGAGTTTTAAAAATATCCAACTCAGATTTCATACACTCAATCATAATTAATTAAAAATATCTTTTTGTTTCTTTTTGTTATTATCTTTGCGTCGTTTTGACGTAAAATAGTTTAAATTTTTAATGAATGGTCTTTTTATAGCTTTTCGTTTACTTTTACCAGAACCATACATTTCATTCAGTTTTCGTACGGCATCACGTCGTACATTTTTAACAATCTCTTTACTACGATCTTGCATAACTTCTTTTACATTTGCACCAGATGCAATATCAGATAAAGCATTGATACCAGAGTTAATAACCACTTTTTTCAAAATATCAGCCCCTGAAGTAAATAATGGTTTTAAATATCTAAAAAGTCCCCCAAAAAAGCTTCCCAATCCACGACCTCTTTGAAAAGATACGGTTGAATGTAATAAAGGGCCGATACCATCAAGTCCTCTACCAGATTGAATTAAATAATATTTATAGTATACTCTCTCCATAATGAATAAAATAAAATAATATATAATTTTGTAAAATCGCTTTTATTTATACTTTTTTAAAATGTAATACAATTTTTGTTGGAATTGAACTATTGGAAAAGTTTATTTTGTATCCATATTTATCATATAAAAGTAATGAAATGTTATTAAATGATTTCTCCACATTGCAATATTGAATATTACTGAATTCTTTTACAGTATCAGTGAAAGAACTTTGTATGTTAACAGATCTTAAACACCTTACATAGTTATCACCTATTTTTTGCCTATTGGTTCAATTATGTCTGTGTATATAAAAAACATAACTGGTTTACTAATGGGTATCAATTGTACACTATCTATAAAAGTCTTGAAAGCTTCTATTACACGTGATTTATATTTTTTAAAATCTGTAACTTTAAAAGATACTTGATTGAAACATGTTGTCAAAAGTCCTTCGAGAGTATAAGCGTAATTTGCTCTTATTTTTATATCTATTTTAGGCTTAGTAACACATATTGTGGTGTAACTTAACTTTTTAGGAATCTCCTCAGCTTTTGTTGGTAGTGTATAATGAACTTCATCGCTTATAAAATTAAAAATTCCCCAAATCAACTGTGGTTCAACTTCTTTTCTTGTAAACCTATTAAGTGGGAGCATATTTTGAATTAGTGTTGGTATCATTTATTTTTCTATGTATGGAATATATGATGTTCCAACTCCTATCATATCTTTCTGCATACCTTTAATAAATATTTGAGTACTTTTTTCCCATTCTTCACCATACGCATTTGGAACGAAATCATTAACATACATTTCTGAAATACCGACTTTCTACCTTGAATCACACATGTATTTATTCATTTTATTTGTAAAAGATGATAATGAATTTTCTGGATAATAGTTCATAGATGAATCACTGAGTACAGTGACATAAAATTCATCATTTACTTGTATGTTGTCCATGAGCTTGCGGATTTATTCTTACGAATTGGAAAATTAAGTTCTGTTTGAGTATTACCTACTGCTGACCTTAAAACACGTCTTGATAAAGCTAACTATGAAATAAAGCTAACTTTTTAAGAAATTTATATATTAGGTTACTAATTACGAAAGGAAGGCTAAGTTCGAATCTGGACAAAGTCGGTCCATGGATTCGGGTCCTGGAAGCTTCCGAATGATTCCGGAGCAAATGAGATTATCTCTAAAACCAACAACGATAGAATCTTTAAATTTTGTACAATGATGTTCCTTACCGTTCGATTTATGTCTCTGAAATTTAAGAGGATTTGGTCCATGGGTTTGAATTTTGGAAGCTTCCGAACGAGAACCAGAGCAAATGAGATTATCTCCAAAACCAATGAAGATATAACCTTCAACTTTGACAGAGTGTTGTTCTTTCATGTTTTATTTAAGTCTCTAAAATTAGAGAGGATTTGGTTTATGGGTTCGGATTTTGGAAGCTTCCGAACGAGCCCCAGAGCAAACGAGATTATCTCCAAAATCAACAAAGATATAACCTTCAACTTTGACAGAGTGTTGTTCTTTCATGTTTTATTTAAGTCTTTAAAATTTGAGAGGATTTGGTTCATGGATTTGGGATGGGTTCAAATTTTGAAAGCTTCCGAACGAGCCCCAGAGAAAACGAGTATATCTCTACAACCAATAAAGATAGAACCTTTATTTTTAGTACAATAGTGTGCTGTTATGTTTCCTTTTCTATAAAATTGGAAACTGACATTTGAAAGAATTATTCAACTCTTTGCTATTTATAGTTTTTTCTTTCGTTGGTGGGCTTGGGCTATCTAAAGGAACAGTTCTAATGTCTCCTGTATCAGTTTCAAAAATTTGTACATTTTGATTTCTAATTGATTTTCTTTTTCTAAGATGTTCTCCAACTGAAGCAGCTGACAATGCTTTTGTTAAAACATTTTCCTGAATTTCATCATCAAATACTACGTCATCAGCTTCTTTGTCATATACTTCTTCTTCTTCAGGAACAACTTGTATTCCAACATTCAGGAAAATGCGATTGAGTTTCCGCATCTATATACATTGGTTTTGCACGATATTGAGTATCTTTTGTTTCCATAATTTTTATTTTCTCCTCTTTATTTCTAGGAAGTTGTCGTTTTTTGTTTCTTATTATACCCTACACCTAAAGTATAGGGTATATTACCTTAGGTATGGTGGTTGTGACCACCAAAAGGAAGCGAGTTAGATATGGACATGTATATATATTCTGAATCAGAATCACCTCCTGAGTCGATTTAACGATGCCCGTCCGTCCGTCCGTCTGTTCGCACGATAACTTAAAAACTAATAAAGCTAACTTGATGAAATTTATATATTAGGTTACTAATTACGAAAGGAAGGCTAAGTTCGAATCTGGACAAAGTCGGTCCATGGATTCGGGTCCTGGAAGCTTCCGAATGATTCCGGAGCAAATGAGATTATCTCTAAAACCAACAACGATAGAATCTTTAAATTTTTTACAATGATGTACCTTACCGTTCGATTTATGTCTCTGAAATGTAAGAGTATTTGGTTTATGGGTTCGGATTTTGGAAGCTTCCGAACGAGCCCCAGAGCAAACGAGGTTATCTCCAAAATCAACAATGATAGAACCTTTAATTTTTGTACAATGATGTTCCTTACCGTTCGATTTATGTCTCTGAAATGTAAGAGGATTTGGTTCATGGGTTTGAATTTTGGAAGCTTCCGAACGAGAACCAGAGCAAACGAGATTATCTCCAAAACCAATGAAGATATAACCTTCAACTTTGACAGAGTGTTGTTCTTTCATGTCTTATTTAAGTCTCTAAAATTAGAGAGGATTTGGTTTATGGGTTCAGATTTTGGAAGCTTCCGAACGAGCCTCAGAGCAAACGAGATTATCTCCAAAATCAACAAAGATATAACCTTCAACTTTGACAGAGTGTTGTTCTTTCACGTTTTATTTAAGTCTTTAAAATTTGAGAGGATTTGGTTCATGGATTTGGGATGGGTTCAAATTTTGGAAGCTTCCGAACGAGCCCCAGAGAAAACGAGTATATCTCTACAACCAATAAAGATAGAACCTTTATTTTTAGTACAAGAGTGTGCTGTTATGTTTCCTTTTCTATAAAATTGGAAACTGACATTTGAAAGAATTTGAACCATGGATTCGTATATTGGAAACTTCCGAACGAGCCCCAAAGCAAACGAGATTATCTCCAAAACCAAAAAAGATAGAACCGTTAAATATTTTACAACGATGTTCCTTCCCGTTTGATTAATGTCTCTGAAACTTGAGAAAATTTGGTCAATGGGTTCGGATTTTGGAAGCTTCCGAACGAGCCCCAGAGCAAACGAGATTATCTCCAAAACCAACAAAGATAGAACCTTTAAATATTTTACAACGATGTTCCTTCCCGTTTGATTAATGTCTTTAAAATCTGAGAGAATTTGGTACATGGATTCGGATTTTGGAAGCTTCCGAACGAGCACCAGTGCAAATGAGATTATCTCCAAAACCAACTAAGATATAACCTTTAAATTTGGCAGAGTGGTGTTCTTTCATGTTTTATTTAAGTCTCTGAAATTTCAGAGGATTTAGTTCATGGGTTCTTATCTTGGAAGCGTCCGAACGAGCCCCAGAGCAAAAGAGTATATGTCCACAACCAACAAATATAGAACCTCTATTTTAAGTACAAGAGTGTGCTGTTATGTTTCCTTTTCTATAAAATTGGAAACTGACATTTGAAAGAATTTGACCCATGGATTCGTATTTTGGAAGCTTCCGAACGAGCCTCAGAGCAAACGAGATTATCTCCAAAACCAACAAAGATAGAACCTTTAAATTTAGTTCAATGGTGTTCTGGCATGTTTTCTTTATGCTGCTGAGATGGATTCGATGAATTGGAGTAGCAATTCTGGTACCTGACACACACCTCCCAAGGACTAACAATCTTCGAAATTAATAAAGATAGAGACTTAAATTTTTTACAAAGTTGTCAAGCATATCCCAAGAGGATGCCTCTCTTACGTTCCCGAAATTCGAGTTGAATAAGGTAGAAAAGGGAAGAAGTTCAGGCAGTTGCCAAAAAAACTTATGGATTTTTAATTTAATTCGAATTATTCAGGAGTACGGTATTAATAAGTCGGTTGCATTGACTTACTATTACATTTACTTGTCATCATTATTAGTAGGTAACCCTGCAGTTTGGGGTGGGAAAAAAATTTGACCCATATCGCACGACATGCTGACCTACATTTTGATTTATGGGTTTAATGTAGGTCATGCTTGGTTAGTACGTCAAGAACTTGTTTTGATCGTTTTGGTTTAGGTTTAAATTAAGTTGTACGTGTGTGTTGTTAACGTATAAGTTCCAAATGGTTTTATAGTAGGAGGTCAAGTGTTAAACAATTTAAAGTAGGGTCGGTCCTTAATAAACAAAATTGTATAACTGAAGTTTAAATACTAGGCGCACATATAAAAGTAGTAAGAAAATTTCTTATATGAAAATAAAAAACAGAAAAATTTTTTTTATTTTTAAATCACAGCGCATCTTTAAAATTCAAAAGAAAAAGTGTAATCCTGTTTTTTTTTTATACCCTACACCTAAAGTATAGGGTATATTAACTTTGGTATGGTGTTTGTAATCACCAAAAGAAAGCGAGTTAGATATGGACATGTATGTATATTCTGAATCAGCCTGAGTTGATTTATCGATGTCCGTCCGTCCGTGCTTTCGCACGTTAACTCAAAAACTAATAAAGCTGTCTTGATGAAATTTATATAGTAGGTTACTAATTAAGAAAGGTAGGCTAAGTTCAAAACTGGACAAAATCGGTCCATGGGTTCGGATTCTGGAAGCTTCCGAATGATTCCGGAGCAAACGAGATTATCTCCAAAACCAAGAAAGACAGAAATTTCAAATTTTGTACACTGCTGTTCCTTACCGTTCGATTTATGTCTTTGAAATTTAAGAGGATTTGGTCCATGGGTTTCGATTTTGGAAGCTTCCGAACGAGCACCAGAGCAAATGAGATTATCTCCAAAACCAATAATGATATAAACTTCAAATTTGACAAAGTGGTGTGGTGTTCTTTCATGTCTTATTTAAGCCTCTAAAATTTGAAAAGATTTGATCCATGGGTTCGGATTTTGGAAGCTTCCGAACGAGCACCAGAGCAAACGAGATTATCTCCAAAATCAACAAAGATAGAACCTTTAAATTTTGTACAATGATGTTCCCTCCCGTTCGATTTATGTCTCTGAAATGTAAGGGAATATGATCCATGGGTTTGGATTTTGGAAGCTTCCGAACGAGCCCCAGAGCAAATGAGATTATCTCCAAAAACAACAAAGATATAACCTTTAAATACGGCGAAATGGTGTTCTTTCGCATGTTCGATTTAGGTCTCTGAAATTTGAGAGGATTTGGTCCTTGGGTTCGGATTTTGGAAGCTTCCGAACGAGCCTCAGAACAAATGATTTTATCTCCAAAAGCAACAAAGATATAACCTTTAAATTAGGCAGAATGGTGTTCCTTCATGTTTGATTTATGTTTCTGAAATTTGTGAGGATTTGGTTCATAAGTTCAAATCTTAGAAGCTTCCGGACGAGCCCCGGAGCAAACGAGTATATTTCCACAACCAACAAAGATAGAACTTTTATTTTTAGTACAAAGGTATTCTGTTATGTTTCCTTTTCTGTAAAATTTGAAACTGACATTTGAAAGAATTTTAACCATGGGTTCGTATTTTGGAAACTTCCGGACGAGCACAAGAGCAACAAGCATTTCTCCAAAACCAACAAAAGTAGAACCTTTAAATTTAGTACAATGGTGTTCTGGCATGTTTTCTTTATGCTGCTGAGATGGATTCGATGAATTGGAGTGGCAATTCTGGTACCTGACACACACCTCCCAGGGACTAATAATCTTCGAAATTAATAAAGATAGAAACTTAAAATTTTTTACAAAGGTGTCAAGCATATCCCAAGAGGATGCCTCTTTTAAGTTCCTGAAATTCGAGTTGAATAAGACAGAAAAGGGATGAAGTTCAAGCAGCTGCCAAAAAAACTTATGGGTTTTTAGTTTAATTCAAATTATTCAGGTGTAGGGTATTAATAAGTCGGTTGCATAGACTTACTGTTACATTTACTTGTTTTAAATAGATTTTGTCTGTATAAATACCATTTTTGAGTGTCCGTGATATGTTTATTTAACAATATATTTTTCATATTTTTATCCAACTACTTAAGTTCAACGTCCGCATTTTGCTTCATTTTCTCATAAATCTCAGGTTTTAAAATTATCATTTTATTAAATGTGGTATTATTCATTTTATAAAATTTCCGATTATCCCTGATAGTATTGCACCAAGAAGTGTAGGTAAAAATCCACCACGTTGAATAATAATTTTTGTTTTGCTATTTATAGATTTTTTCCGGCAAATAAGTGATCTTAATTCTTTTTTATACTTTCGTAATTGGGTTGTTGCTGTTTTACTCAGATTACAATTACCTTTTAAAATATTTAAAGAGATTTCGCAAAATGTTTTTATTACTTCAGGGTCACAGTGTTTTATATTTACTTTCTGGAATTTTGGTTTAGAGATTTTTAATAGGTGCAATATATGTAGATTGGTCTTCAAACGTTTCATATTCCTCTCCAAATTGTTCTAATTGATCTCTCGTACAATAACACAAACCTTTCCCAAATATATCACTTCTTAATCGAAATATATCATTAACGTCTTGAGTAAGATCTATTAATATAGAGCCATATGGGACTGACGTCACATCATTCTATACTTTTTCAAATGCTTTAATTTGATTGGGATATATTCGGCGAGCTAGAGTTATTATCTGCGATTTATCTCTTGGATTTTTGAAAAGTACTAAATATTTACAGTTGAGTGAAATATCTCTTAAAAATTTACCCTGGTGAAAAAGATTTTGTGTTACAAATATTACAGATAAGTTTCTATGATGTGATCCTCTAGTAAATAAATCACATACATACTTATCATGAGAATTTAACATCATATCATCGATAATAATTAACAAAGGTTTTTGATTATCATTAAAATCTGGAATAGTGTTACTATATTCCATATCTTTGACATATTTTGGAACGGTATTTTTGTCTGGATTACACGAAATAATTCTATTAATATGTGGTTGTATATTTTCTTTTTTATATTTTATTAAATTATGAATAAAAGTGGTTTTACCACAGCATGATGGACCAGCCACGATCATAGTAAACGGGTGAAACAGCATAATTGTATTAGTTAAAAACTAACTCTGTTAACCTATATTTATACGAAAAGCTCTTTTCCCGTAGTGAATATAAATGTAATTTAGTTATTCTATGGAACATTCTTCCATAAACCTTCGACATGGTTAACCAAGTTCTCATATTTGACCTAAAATTTTTACAAGGAAATGAAAAGCAATATTTCCTAAAAGAGTTAGCCATACTTGAAAAAGGAAGTTTAATTCCAACTGTGTATCACTTCAAAGCACGGTACCCCGCAGAAGAACTTAGTCAGGATATGAAATATAATAACCAGTATTGCGAAAGTTAAATAAATGGGCTTAAATGGAATAACGGTTTAGTTGAATATTTAGATGTAAAATGTATATTAAAACACTATTTAGAATCAGCTGAAAAAAATTATGTTAAAGGAGAACAAAAAAAACTTTTTCTTCAAAAGCACATTGACAGTGTTAAAATAGAAGATCTAAGAAGAAACTTGTCGTCATTGCAAAAGATTGATAACTTTAAATCAAATTGTCCTATAGACTTATCAAACAACAATTTCAGATGTGCTGTTAAAAATTGTTATATTGCATATATGTATATTTTAAAGGAAAAAATGTTAGATTAAGACTTTCAATATTCATACTTGCACGATATGAATTTAAATAACAAAACTAAAAAAGTGCACTTCAATATTAAACAATGGGAGTATGCTTACAGATCAGCAAGGAAAAGTCATTGGGAATAATACGCACGTGATACAAATAGATTTCAAAGACGTATAGAAAAAGTTGGTCTCACTATTTCTGCAATTTTAACATCTGATCATCGTAAAAAAATGTTAAAACTTAGATTTAAATAAAAATATAATAATAAAAGAATTTACACATAAAAATAAATGTCTTTTATTTTTATCTTATGTTTTTAAAATAGATACCATTTAACCTATAATTTAACCTATCTTTGAATTATTTTTTATTCTACACAAAAACAAAAACAAAAAAAAAAAAATAAACATAAACATAAACATAAATGCATATCAAGAAACATAAATGCATATCAAAGAGTATATCTATAGTTTAATGAGTTCCATATTTTTGATTTGCAGTTTGTTTTCTTTTTATTCATATTTTCTCAACATTCTTAATTAAAAAATAAAAAAAATAACTTACACGACTTGCAGTTAGCTAATTAATGACTTTTGTTTTCTATTTTCTTCTATAAATTCTTCTATCCAGAAGAGACCACATTTATATGAAAGCAAAAAAAAATTTTTATCTTACTTTAATTTTTTTCTTTATGCTAACAAAAAAAAAACAACTAAATGTAACAGTAAGTCGATGCAACCGACTTATTAATACCCTACACCTGAATAATTCGAATTAAATTAAAAATTCATAAGTTTTATTGGCAGCTTCTTGAACTTCTTCCCTTTTCTGTCTTATTCAACTCGAATTTCAGGAATGTAAAAGAGGTATCCTCTTAGGATATGCTTGACACCTTTGTAAAAAATTTTAAGTCTCTATCTTTATTAATTTCGAAGATTGTTAGTCCTTGGGAAGTGTGTGTCAGGTACCTGAATTGCTACTCCAATTCATCGAATCCATCTCAGGAACATAAAGAAAACATGCCAGAACACCATTGTACTAAATTTAAAGGTTCTACTTTTGTTGATTTTGGAGATATGCTTGTTGCTCTTGTGCTCGTCCGGTAGTTTCCAAAATACGAACCCATGGTTAAAATTCTTTCAAATGTCAGTTTCCAATTTTACAGAAAAGGAAACATAACAGAACACCTTTGTACTAAAAATAAAAGTTCTATCTTTGTTGGTCGTGGAAATATGCTCGTTTGATCTGGCCTCGTCCGGAAGCTACCAAGATTTGAACCCATGGACCAAATCCTCACAAATTTCAGAAACATAAATCAAACATGAAGGAACACCATTCTGCCTAATTTAAAGGTTATATCTTTGTTGCTTTTGGAGATAATATCATTTGCTCTGAGGCTCGTTCGGAAGCTTCCAAAATCCGAACCCATACACCATATCCTCTTAAATTTCAGAGACATAAATCAAACGGGGAGCAACATCATTGTAAAAAATTTAAAGGTTCTATCTTTGTTGATTTTGAAGATAATCCCGTTTGCTTTGGGGCTCGTTCAGAAGCTTCCAAAATTGGAACCCATGGTCCAAATCTTCTCAAATTTCAGAGAGTTAAATAAAACATGAAAGAACACCACTCTGCCAAATTTTAAGGTTATATCTTAGTTGGTTTTGGATATAATCTCATTTCCTCTGGTGCTCGTTCGGAA